>VZTA01012412.1:306352-318888 GCA_013398855.1 Mohoua ochrocephala | reverse complement strand
GGGGTCACCTGTCCCAGCTGCGTCTCCTCCCAACCTCCCGTGCACCCCCAGCCCCCTCACCACTGTGGCTGTACAAGGAGCAGAAAAGGCCTTGGCTCTGTGTGAGCCCTGCTCAGCAAGAACAAAACCATCTCTGTATTGTCAATAATGTGTTCAGCACAGATCCAAAACACAGCCCCATACCAGTCACACTGTGCAGGAAATTAACTCTACTCCGGCAAAACCAGCACACAAAACAATGTCAATTGTAATATAAAGCATTCTCTATCCCTGAAAATGCTTTTTTTTTTTTTTTTTTAGTTTAGGGGTATGCTCCAAGTCATATATGGGGCATTAACTTTCTAGAATATATCTGTTTATATACACTAGAAGAAAAAAGTATACCTAAAAAATCTATGTCTCTATGTTTGCCTGTACTTTTTCTGTGACTTTGGTGAACAGGAAAAAATAATGAACAGAGAGTAGCCCATCCTGAGGGTGAGATTGTCTGTAGCATGGTCTGGATACTCCCAGACCTTTTATCTGTAACCCAGCAAATATTAGCTGTAGCCTTTTCATATTAAATTGTCTTACCCAGAACAAAGCAGTGCATCTGTAAGGACAAAAGAAAATACCCCTTAAAAAAGGATAAGAGTGATTGAAGACCGTTTACCGTAAGGGAGTTTTAACTTGATGAAGACAGCAGGTCTAGCATTTTGAATAGTTAAAATGGAAACCACAAGTGAAGGCTGTCTTCTCCCTGTAGTTTTCACCCACACAGTTTTCTTTTATTAAACCTTTTTAACACTAAAGAAACTCCTGCAAAAGGGTGTCTAATTCTATGTTTCTTGCTCAGCTATACTAGTTCCACATTTTCCATTCGTTTACTTCCTGTCCTGACTCCTGAAATAGTAAAGCCAAGTTTGTAAATGGTTCAGGGCTGCTTCTAATGAAGGCGGATGCTAGACCTGCGTGATGCATATTTGTTCCTAAAACTGAAAACAGTCATTTCAGACATGCCACATATTAAACTAAATTGAGACCAGGGAAATTCAAATCAGGAATCTGCTAGTGTCCAGGAGATTTGGTAGGCTTGAACCTGAGTTACTCATCTTCTCTTTCTCTGAGGGACTGACCGATTGGCTCTTCCTGATCTCACCATTTCAAGGCCGGTGTATCCAGCTTTGTGACTGACATTTACAAAACAGGGAGCAACTTTGGTCTGTTTGTAAAACCACTGGTTTTCCTCTTCATGCATTTTTGCTACAGCAATATGAGAAGAACTTTCTCTTGAGGTGACAATACAAATGAAGGAAAGATTATTAGGTTTTGTCTGGTAGATGCACTTTGTGATACTGAGAATATTCAAATGACCCAGACATAACATCATAAAGACTTAATTAGCCTTTGACCAGTCTTAGTTACTACATACTGGTCATGTAGTTCCTCTGATTTCCTGTGTTCTTTGGGAAAGGATCTTGGAAATGGTAGCTAAGCCAGGTTCTGCTTAGCTCTGAACAGTGCTAGCTTCATTCCCCTCCAGGTCTGTAGGCGCTGCTGTGGGAAGGTGGGCAGGAGCATTCCCTCACAGAGCTTGGAAGGAATCCCTTACCAGTTTAGGCTGGAAGTGCCTGACGATCTGGCATCACGTGCAAAGCCCGACAGCAGAGCAGAGCACCCTGCCTGCACACCTGCTGGACTTATCTGGGTGTTTAGTAAGCCAGGCTGCACACTAAACCAGACACCTGACAAGCACACTGCAGCCAGACAGCATCTGCCAGCTCTAAATCGGGCTAACATCCTCACAGATGACTTCTGGGGCTAATGGGCAAGCATTTCCTGTAGAGTCTGTTCTCCCCTACTTCTGTATTGGAAACGCTTTCAGATTTGTTAGGTACGAGTTGTAGGGTGAGCCCCCGCTCCCTCCAAGAAACCCAGAGAAAATGGCACCCATTTTGGCACATTCACTGCTTTTATCTGCTAAGGGTCCTCCCACAGCCCGATTTCCCAGGCATTTTTTCCCGGACAGCCCAGTCGCGGAAGTTTTCTCTGCCCTGACTGGCTGGCAGGCGAAGTCTCCCCAGAGACAGAGCCTCCCTCCATTTTCTGCCTCCCTAACACGTGGCACGTGTTAGGCTTTCAGCATGTGTACAGCCCCTATAGTAGTTTTTCACTTCGTGTATAACATATGTTGAGGCATAAATAAAAATCAAATTGGTCCCTCTCACCCTCTTTCCTTTTCATTTACCCTCCTCCTCTCCCTCTTCTTCTGCTTCTCCCTCTCCTCCTCCTCTTCCCTGTTTTTCTTCCCTTGACTTGCTCTCAGACAAATTTATTTTCCATTCTTTATAGGACTGCCCAATGATGTTGATATTTGTTATGGTCTGTGTTGTATTTTTACAAACCTTTGAAGCTCAGACATTCACTCTACTGATCTTTATCAAAATATAAGAGGCAAAAACAAACACAGGTTTGGATTTATGAAACAATCAGATCAATTTTGCTTTTTCATCTCGGGTGATTTGTATCCAGGCTTGGTACACCACTGGCTTGTATTTTGCGAGTTTTGGATACCAAGACTTTTATTCTTCTGTATTTAATAATAACTGCTTTCTCTCAGCCTTTAACTCACAATTCAGTCTTTAGGTAACATAAATAAACAGAAATTAATCAACCTGAAAATTCAACCTGTAGTCACCAAACTTTAGCATGTCTGGATGGTCAAAACTCAGGACTCAAAACCCTGGATGTGTTTGTAGAGTTCAGAGAACACGACGACACAGATTTGAATGTCATAACTAGCTTACAGAGAGCCCTCTTCCAACTCTTGGAACAAACCCCATAGATCTGGCCTCCCCTAGTAAATAATTTTAGAGAAACACACGAGTGAAAAATATGACCTGAGCTTACCTTGATTTATCCTATAGTTGTTATAGTTTTATGGGAAGAACACATTAAAAATATGGCCTTCCTAGTGATCACATGAGTATGCAAGGAAAGTGTATGTTCCTCTTCCTGCTACTCCCATTTGAATTTTGTTTTTGCAGTTTGACCGCCACCCTTGCAAGCGTTGGAGCTGCCAGCATTCCCAGCGCAGGACTTGTCACTATGCTGCTGATCCTGACTGCAGTGGGTCTCCCTACCCAGGACATCAGTTTGCTTGTTGCTGTTGACTGGCTTCTGTAAGTTGTGCTGACTCTGCTGCTCGGTGCAGAAAAAGTAGTGAAGTAATGTTTGTCCAAGGTGCTTTCCAGCCATTGGTCTTAAAGAACTGTAAGTCTCTCCTCTACAGGCAAATCAAAGGAAGCAATTGGCTATTCAGTGAAGTAGGAGACACTGAAAGCAGCTTCTCAGCTGTTACAAACCGTTACAGAGCTGCTGAAGTCAGTTTCTGTGAGCCAAGGGTCTTCTTGGCACACTTGTGAGCTCACACTTTTATATTATTTTCTTCCTAATGATGCCTTTCCATCGCTCAAGAGCAGTTTTCTAATCTTTGCTTTCATATTTCCGTTTATTGTAGTTCTGGTCTAAAATGAAGAATGAACGCTGAAAATACAAGTTCCATCAGGATGTTGCCAGCAAGTTATAGAGTGATTTGGGCATTTGCAGTATCAAATGTTTTATACTTGTAAGGGGGGAAAGTCAGTTTCTTTTTGTACATAAGAAAGTAAAATACCTTTAAAAAGAGTCTGTTCTAGGGCAGGACAAAAAACAAATAAGAATGAAAACGGAAATTAAGAAGGTAATTCCCTAGTTTCATTTTACTGACAGATCATTCAAACTGGAAAGAATGGCTTTAATTTCCAGCGACTTGTGATCAAAGTCCTCCATTGTGATCAATGACCTCCAGGCCACTGCAGGTCCTACAGCAAGAAACAGCTAACCCACAGATTGTTTTCTGAGGCTTTTGGTCTCCAACACTTGAATACAGAAGCTGTAAATACAGACAGAGGGTATGCCAGGCCACATTTTTTCTCTCGCTGCCATTTGACAGCGTGGATATCTTTCTGTCATCTGTGCAGCGCTGAAAGAGACTCAGCAGCCCTTAGTTGTACTGGCCTCTAGAGAGACTTCCTTATTGTCCTGTACTGCTGCAGCACAGTATATTCTGGTGTATTCTGGTCACCAGCCAGCTCTTTCTCCCCTGGTATTCTTTTAAGTAGCAAAGATGTTTGTTTTTGCTGTTCCAGCTGTGGTGCCCAGAAAGGGAGACGTAAATATAACTGTACTATTTGTGGGTTTTCTCCTACACTAACAGCCTCAGCTGCCTGCTTCTGGTACCTTTCAGATACACAACTAAAATTATGCAAGAAGAAATAGCAGAGTTGAGAATGTGCATGTGCAGATAAAATAGAAGTTTAATTTTCTGTCATTATCTTTTGGCTTATTGAGAAGAATTCAAGAACTTAATCAATCCTCTGACATGTATTTTGGGTCTACTGGCGTGCTCTGTCTGTCACTAAGAATTTTAAAGGATAACATGCAGCTCTGATTTCTGCTTCAGGGAAAAATGAAAGGGGAATTTACAGCTTGAGGAGACAAAGGGAGAACTTGACTTATATAATTTATATATAACTGAATTTCATGATATGATGCAGAATGGTGAAATGAGAGGGTACAGCAGGCAAAGTACAGCTGGCATAGGGAAGGATGTGATATTCAGTGGGTTTATTATATTTACAACGTCATAGTTGAAAACAGGAAAGTGATATAGGAATCTGCAGCTGGAAGAAGGAGAGAAAAAAACCATATAAAATATATTTTAAATATCTGTTTTTCTTGGCTCTCCAAGTAAGGCAAATAGGTGGGTTTCTGCAGCTGGTAGGAGGATGTGCAAAAGGAGCCTGTGGTTTGTTTGGTTTTTTTAGGGAAATGTATTTTTTAAATATTCCTATGGACTGAGAAGCTCTGCCCACACTAGCAAGCCTCAGAGCTGTAAGTTTATCAGCAGTTCTGATCCACTAGTGGGTGTTGCATTTCATTCTCAGCTTCAGCAGCATTGTTCCCACTGGCTAACCCAGCCTTGCTTAGGAAATAAAAACTTCTGTACTGTGGAGCTGTAGCAGTGATGAATGTACGTAGAGGAAGGATAGCAATTCTGAAAGAAATATTTCAAGGGGTCTTTCCAAAATAAGTGGAGGGCAAGAGAACCTTTAGCTCAAACAGTTGGGTTTGGATCCTCCTGGCCGACAATCAGCAGTGCAACTGGAGCGTGATTCAGAACTGAAAAAGGAAAAGAGATGAGAGAAGAGGTGAAAAGCTCTGTGTCATGCCATTGGTGCTGCAAAGTCAAGACACTTTTTGTTTGTTGGTGAAAGTGTTGTACTTATTAATCTATGTTCAACAACTAATAGCTTCATTTTCCATCTTCTAGTGGCTGTGTTGTGGTAGCCACAGGGATCTAATGAGCTGTGAAAAACGATGCTGCTGATATTACTACGTTAGGGAAAGGCACACAGGCCAGCTTTTGAGCAACCTTTTGCACATACAAACCAGACCTAAAGAATTTCTGAAATGAAATGTCATGAAAACATATTTTCTTTACTTACAAACATTGCCTTCTTCCCTTTCTTCAGATCGTTAAATAACGTTACAGCAATATTTCTAACAATGTAGAAGAGAAAGTTAATAAAATATTTAAGACCCTATTCCAGCCACTTTTCTGGAACCCATGGGTAAGTGCAACCAGCCATGTAGAAACACTTGGAACAGCCCTTCAATAACATTTCAATTTGAGATAAAAAAAGGTTTTGAAAAATGTCCTACTCTATGAGTTTTTCAATATTTTTGATGAAGGCAAATATCAGAACATCAGCTGATTTTACAGTACTACCACCATCTGAAACCGTGGTCCTACCAAAACCAGTTTTGCATGATTTGGTCATTGCGTAGCACAAGGATGACTTTATGTCAAATCCTTAAACTTGACACTCTCTCCTTCGAACTGGAGCTGAAAGGTTTCTATATCAATTTTTTTCTCAAGCCTCTCCAGTATCTGTTAGGTTGTTCAGTCTTTCTACCTCCCGTGCATACATACCCAGTGTAAGCTCTTTCACCAGGCAAGTTTCCCAGGATTTCACAACTCTTACAGTTTCTCAGTTTAAAACCAAACACAACACAGGAGTGACATTTAATAGGACAGTAATTATATGCCAACAGATGGAATAAAATGAGCTTATTTTGCTTGAGCCACAAACTGGATGCTCTCCAGATGTGAGCTGACAAGCTTAGCAAATATCAGTGGTGCGAGATTAGTGGTATTTTGCAGCAAAGAGAGAGGAATTAGGGAAAATGAGCTTGGACAGCTGATCCGGTACTTAAACCTTCATTCAGTAACTCAGAAATAGATTGCTTCAGTTCTGACTCTGTGCCTTGGCTTAGATCTAGATTCAGAATATTCAGACCCAGCTGAAGTCTGGATGTTATGAACAAGCTCTAGATCTCAACTTTCCTATATTTATATTGTTTACATTGTCCCACTTGCCTGGAATTATTTGGTTGGTCGATTTTAACAAAAGAGTAAGTACAATTGTCTTTGTCCTTCATAGGGTGTTCTTTGCCCCAAAAGAGGTCAGTGGCACTTTGCTGTTGATTCCTGACAGCTGAGGCTTTGCCCTTTCTGTTGTGAGGAACTTTCTGGTTTCCTTTGGTTCGTGCAGTGTAACGTGCATCAGGGTGCAGTTTGTAGTGCTGAATCTCTCAGCTCGTGGTACGTGTGCATGAACTGGAGCATCTCCTCAAATGACCCTTTCAGAATTTGAATTCTGCCGCAATTAGATTTATTTTGTTTTTTTGGCATCCTATACTATCCCTCTGTCATCTGGCATCAGTGAATGCTGTCAGAATTTACTACCACTCATGCAAAAAAATTAAGTAGGTGTTCTTTTTGTAGAGTTGTATTGCCAAGTTCAGTGTATTTAATGGTTTTAATTAAAAATCACACCAGAAAGTCTTATTTTCCTATTCTACCACTCTGACCAGGTTTGAAATACTCTTCACAGGCACTGGATGAGAACTGTATAAAACATTTAATCTGTGTGAAGCAGAACTGGAAGGATGTTTTCCTCCTATAGGTTGTTGGTTTGTTTCTCGGGGGAATTACTGTAGAGGTTTTTTCCCTTCTGGGTGTTCCTTTGAAGCCAAAAAAAGAAAATTAACTGCTTCAGCAAAGATATTACACCAGAAAGTATGTAAGTATGTAAGCATGATAATGTTGAAAGAGAGAGGAGAAACTTGAATGGGACTATGATTCCACAGCTGAGAAAGGCAGATTTACCGATGTGTAGAGCAAAGATGTTAGATTTATTTCAAAAATTTATATCATTATGATTAAGCATGAATAATGAATGTTTATCAGTTGAGATTTCATATATTTAGATGTTTTCTTCTCGGTGTTCTACAGGCAAAGGAGCTGTCACGCAAATCTGGTACTAGAAATACTAGAAAAGTTGTTTTGAAATTAATAACTGTCTTGGGAAATGAGGTCTTACATGCTAGCTTTTGTCGCTTGGCAAATGTCCACACTGTTCAACCTGGCCATTTTGTGTAAATGAATCTTCATGAATATACTTCTGAGAATTAATCAGTGTAATCACTTCTCTGACCTATTTGGCAAAGCTAGACTCGGTTGCTTTAAGTCGGTTTAATTTGCAACCCTTGGTCAGAAGGTTTTTAGGAGTTTTATGTTCAGTGGAGATATGAAGAGGCAAATGAGATTGTAAATGATTTCAACATGTGTGCTGCAGCAGGAAAGATAGCAGGACCCAGCTCCCATTTTTGCAGAATTCTGGTCAGGTTTGGGGCAGAATTCTGAATTCAGGGAAAATCCACAACTGTGACTTCACTGTTGACAGACAGAGCCACACTAAAGACAAGACAGGAGACAGGTGGCATGTCTGTTTAATGGCATCCTGTCCAGAAAGTGCCAACAAACATACTTCTTTGTAACTAACCACGTTAGCCACTATTGGCACCCTCCTACAACGAGGGGCACTCGTTAGTGAAATGCTGTCACAGGCTCATAATTTTGTAGGCCATGACCTATATTTGGGTTGCTCATATGCCAAGCTCTGGCACACATAGTGTGAGTGGGCATGCTGCCACACCAACAGATGGCCATCCGTAAAGATGGTGCCAGGAGAGGAGCTTCAACGGCCTGAGCATTATGGAGCTATTTCAGGCATTTTTGTTCCCCACAGTTTGCTCACTAGGAGTGAAGGGAGAGGCCTTTTGTTAATTCATACTAGAAATGAGAACAGCTCATTAGATCCAAAATCCTTTTCTCTGGCTGCATTAAGTTCAGTGCTCTGATAAATTCAGATTAAACAAAGGGCAGTGGTGTGAGCTGGGCGCCCTGATACTGAAACCTCCAGCTCCAGAAGCAGGCACTGGGGGATGTCAGTCAAGCACAGCTCTGCAGTTTGGCTGTGATCTAGCATGCGTTCTTTGCCAAACTCCACGAGAATAAGCAGCTGGGACATGGCAGTTTGAACATCCTCCTTCTCTGAACAAGTCCCTTGGGAAAGCAAACTTCTCCCATTTCCCTTGAAAGCTCCCATCTCTCTGTTCAAAAGATACGTTAAGCTTCCTGAAACAAATGCAGTTAACTGTACCAGAAGCAGGGCTGCCGTGCCCTACTTTTTCTTCCTCTCATGCCATTCAGCCTCTGCCTTTTCCTTCTTTTGTAGGGACCGGATGAGAACGTCAGTCAATGTAGTGGGGGATTCTTTTGGTGCTGGCATTGTCTACCACCTTTCCAAGGCAGAACTTGACACCATTGATTCCCATCATAAAGGGCATGAAGACATTGAAATGACCAAGACTCAGTCAATCTATGACGACATGAAAAATCATAGGGAAAACAACTCAAACCAATGTGTTTTTGCAGCTCACAACTCAGTCATGGTAGATGAGTGCAAGGTACCTTTCACATTTATGGATATTGAGACATGTATATAGCACTGCATGCTTTTATTTTACCTTATTTTTTAACCTGCATGTATTTTTCAAATCGTTCTGCAAATAACAATGTGACAACAAGGTCCATGAACCCCAGACATTTTGAATGTGTTTGAGCAGTTCAAAAGATGGTTTTTTGCACTCTTCTTAAAACTTGTCATTTGATGGGAAAAAATCATGTACTTTGTTTACATATCAAAAGGCAAGATGCAGCGCATTATGGAATATGCCAAGACACAGAGAATATGGCATCACCTTCTATGGACATTTACTTAATTTTCTGTGGCAACAGAGAACTTAATTGCCAACCCAAATGAAGGATGGCTGCAATTCGGATGCAGGTGTTGTCACTTGCTGACTGCCTTCATGATATGCTGTTCAGAGGTCGACACGTTGAATGCGCTTTAGCACGAGAATGCTCCCGCACTCACATAGCATGCTTCCGCTTCGCTTCCGTCAGCGTTCCTTCCCGGGGCACTGAGGCACGGTCACTGTATTCCCTCTGTAACCCTTGCTGTAACTAACATGCAATATTAACACCAATAATAACGTCTTGATCAGAGTGAAGTGAGCTTGAGCAACCCCACCAGTTGAATGAGAAGACAGTTTGGGAGGCTAGTGGTTGAAAGTTCGCTAAGAACCCACCACTGGGAGGGGGCAGTTTAAAATCCAGAGAGAGCTTTTCAAAAGAAGGAGAAAAGAGAGTGAAACAAGATGGAACTTCTAATTTCATAGTCTTTTTTTTTGTATTTATTAATGCTCCAGTCTGATGCTGTACACTGACTTGGAGACAGTGGGGTTTGCCAATCAGCTTACCTTAGCCATTTATCCAGACAGATTCTCTTGTATCTTCCAGCTGCCACAACTGAGCCAGTACCTAGCAGTGAATGACTGCACTAAGTCCATTAGTAGATCACCATTTTTACTGGAAATATAAGTCCTTTACTATCATTTTCATTTATCTCTAGTCTGGCTGGAAATGTTCTGTAGAATGACTTTTTTCTTAATGCTTAGTTCCTGAGAATGCAGGCCAAACCAGAATTTTCAGGGGAAAACCTAATTCTGAATTCTGGAAAAAAAACCAAACCGCTTTCATCTTATCTTCAGTTTTTCCCTGAATCTTCCAAGGTTTCAATAAAGTGATTTTTTAAAAATCAGGCATTTTTTCTGACATGGCTCTCCCCTTTCTCTTCAGACCCACTCTTTTTCCATGAGAAAAATTTAAAAAATGAGATCTGAAATGGAAAGAGAATACATGCTCACACAAAATTGAAAATTGTCATTAATTTATATTTCTCAAAAAAGGGAAGGACACAAGACGTTAAAATGTGAAGAAAAAAAGAAAGTCTCTGGGAAGAAAGATAGAAGGCATGTGCACACACAGACTTTTTCAATAACTTCTTTTGGAATTTTTTGAACACTGTTTTTAAGTTAACTAGATAATGCTGGTTTCGGTGAGTTTAAGATTATATTCATGGAACTGAATATCGGTAATTTTATCTGCTCCCAGTCTGTGAGATTTGCACAGAGATCAAAGTCAAGTTAGAAAGTAGTAGCCTGTTGATGCAATCCATACTTGCCGCACTTTCTTTTCTCCTTCAGTTTCTCGTATCATTTCCCTCAGCTGAGGCAATAGCTTGCCTCAAAACCAGGGATTAATGGTTCTGTATGTCATCCTAAGCACGCCCTTCAATTCAAGTTTGGGACCAGTGATTTATGAGCTAGAAATGTTTGTCCTTTTTCATTGTTTTAGGTTTGCTCTGCTCATGGTCTCAGTTTGCACTTTGAAACTCATGAAAAGAGCCAGGCTTTACTGGATTGAGCACAAGACTGACTTTGAGCAGGTCACTTTTCTTGTCTGTCTGCAAGCTGCCAAAAGGATGTGTTGTTGTGACCTAACTGATGAGCTATGAATATATGCTGACGCTTGCAAAGCATTTGGATCATGTTGAAGTGGTCTACAACTCCCAAGTGTTAGAGTTGCAAAGGCAACAGAGTGTAGGATCTGGGGCTTTGAAACAGCCAGCTGCTAAATTTGAAAAGACATTTCTTCATCCTGTCCAATGCGCTGGTGGGTTGAAAAGCTCACTGCAACTCTGGTCAGGATATGGAAAAGCTGATCTACTAGCATGCCCTTTCTATTTACTTTCTGTAATATATTCCGTGTATAACACCAGTAGTTTATAATTTTGCATGGTCATTGTACATAATTAATAAGTAGTTTACCTTTATATGGGGTTAGAGTGGTTGTTATTGCATGAGATTTTTGTATTTTTTTATTATCATATTTCACATGACTCTGTGATTTTCATTTCTGAATAAGCTGTTCATTCCTGTATTTGCATGTTTTCCCCTTCCAATTATCTAAGAAAAAGCTTGACTTTGTTTCAAAAATCAGTGCATTTTGTCATGTTTCCGTGTCCCAATGCTTCCATGCATCCTGTTTATCCAGCATGGGGAATTTCAGCTCTGTCTTTAAGTTTTCATTTGAAGCTGAAGATGTTAACTTACAAGGTAAGTTAGGAAAAAGTAAGCCATCCGTTTAGAATTAAATGAAAGATTCTCTCACATTATCAAGACCTACATCACTTTTGTAAAGTTAAATTGACATTTTACCTTTTTTTAATTTTTGATTTTTTAAAGTCATTTGGCTGGAGACAGCTTTCTTGAAACAAGGGTTCATTTATACTGATCTCTGGAACGGAGCATACAATCCAGTGTTCACTGTGAGTTGGTGTAGATCTCTATAGATCTTTTACCATTCTTGAAACCTAAAAATTCCAGCATGTATCTTTACAGGAAGGAGTGAGGTTTTGCTGTACATCGTGTGCGACCAGTTTAGCATTACTGTGCATTTTTAATTGGACTATAGTCAAAATCTTTCACTACGTTGTTAGAGTGGTGTGATGAACAATACTTTCACAACATGTCTTTTCTTCCATTTCTTTAAAGGTGGTGTAACTGTAGGTGAGTTTGGGTAGATAACACATCTATGATTATTCTGGCCTTGCATATTTTTCATGTCGTTGCATCAGTTATGCAGCTTTGCTAAGGAATTCCACTGAAAAAGTATGATTTTCTACATTAAAAAAATAAATAATCTGTTTTTGAAATCATCCAGAGAAATCTACAAGAGATAGAAAGGAGTAGAATCTGACATATTTATTTAAAAAAAACCCGCAGTGAAGGTTAAGAAAATGTGGAACATTTTTCTACTACTGATGTTTTCTAGTCATTATAATAAATAAACAAACAGGAGTCTCACTATTTGGGAGTGTTGTGCATTCTGAATAAATACATTTTACTTATGTACTAAGTGACAGTGTATGTAATTCCTGTAAATATCATAATCTTCCATATAAAACTCACTACTTTTCTTGTCAAAGTGCCTTGGCCTTTAAGTCGTTTGTTGATGATAATTACTTGCAGGTAACACTGGCAACCAATGGCAAATCTGCAGACTTCAATGTTGTTGAAGAAGAGCCTTGGAAACGTGAAAAATAAGTGAAGAGATCCCTAGCTGCATCCTTAATAAGTCCTGACGCTATCTTCTGGCAGAAGATACCATGATTAAAGAAGATTTCTCCTTTTTTTTTTTT
>VZTA01012412.1:154631-306322 GCA_013398855.1 Mohoua ochrocephala | reverse complement strand
TTTTTTTTTTTTTTTTTTCTCTATTTAACATCTACAGTTTCTGCTTAATTTTGTAACTGAAACTTAGCAAAGATCTCATCGAGTCATTGTAGTGTCTTTGCCAAGCAATGATCCATAACCATCTGTCTCCCCTGTGTTGCTGTTTGGATGATGCACCTGGAGAATGCTCCATGCAGTGCAATGTGCTCTCACCCACTTCCCCTTTCGTTCAAGACACAGAGAATGTAAATGCTGCAAAATGGGAAGATCAAAGTGCCAGTACAGTTCACTACAGGGACTCAGGGTCACAGATACAAGAGAAACATAACACCACGTAAGCCTTCAAGTGTTTTGGTGACTCTTGTGGCATACCTGATCTGTTTATCACTGTATGGCTAAAATACCTTTTGAAAACATCCGTAAAGATTTCTATTTGTTTTGATAATAACAAGCACTGTACTTTTGTGCCTAGTTGTACTTTAAACTGACCTTAGATCCAGGGGCAAGATTAATGCATAGAAGTCAGTAAATTACCCCAGACATTTTGTTAGATCAGTACAACTAATACTTAGCATCAGGAGAAGACTTTAGCTTTGTGTGTGCATGTGGTGTGTTTGTCTGAGATGTCCCAGGGCAGCAGCAGCCTTTGTCTTATGGTGGGGCTGTGCTGCTTTGTGACCACGATGCACCATACAACATAAGGCAGTATAATTACAGGGGTGGTAGTTCCTTCACTTAAATCTATGTCTGATGTGCAAAATACAGAAAACCGTGGGCTCAGTTGTGCCATTTTTAATCAAAGTAGGCAGTACCTTACTTGTCACCCTGCTCCACTGATATCGGAGGGATTTCTCACGTGGATGGGATACTCAAGTAAGGTACTACTGAGATTGATTATGGATGTCCTGATTGGGTACTTGATAATGAGCTGCAAACAAACAAATTCTGAATCCGTTACTCTTACAGAATTTTTGAATGTGATCATCAGTAGCATTTGCTATGAAGTGAAAGCCATCTTTCAAGTATGTCATGTTTCAGAGAGTGGCTAAATCCTGAATTCATTGCTAAACCAAATTCCATACAAGGTTAAGAGAATTTGTCCAGGACTGAATGAAAATGAAATCAGAATTTCAGGATTTAGGCCAGTACGTCGAATTTGCATCTCTGTCTCTTTTGCAGAGTAATAAGTATATAACTCCCTAATGTCAGAGAAATGTTTCCTTGAGCACATGGCATCTGAATTAATGAGATGGTGTTTGGTCAACATGTTATATCTGACTCAACCTGTCAGAAGAAATTGCAGTGCGAATAATCACCTTGTGAAATCTTTTTAAAGGTGCTTGTTAATGCTTAGCAATTTTAAGATACTGGTGAATACCATCATACCGTTAGCAATGTTCCATAGCAAAGCTGAGCCACATGGCCTTGGAAGGTTCTACTCACAGAACAAGCTTTGTGCAATTTTGGGGGGAATTCTCAGAAGTTTTCAGAATGAATCAGAATATGAGCATATGTTGAACTTAAAAATGGCAAGAAACAGAGTTCAAACATTTATGGAAATAGGCCATTCAGTGTCTGTGCTCAGACCTGTCGTGGGTTTAAACAGAAATAACGTGTTTAACTGTAGAGTGTTATTTGGCTCTGTAGAAGCTATTAAAGTAAAAATACAATCTGCTTTTGTTCATCTGCATTCATATAAATATCTCTGAAACTGCACACAGACCTGAGCCAGCCAAGGCTACTTGCATGATCAGTGATGTGCAAGATCAAGTCCCTTGTCGGAGTATCCCTCATTTAAGCATTTATCATGGAATATTTTTCTTACCGCTGTATTTTTGTCATCACTTGAATGCCGTGGCCAAGCAGATCCTAAGCAAAATGGCCTATATGATTTAACAAATAATGAACCACTGTGAATTCTGTAGGCCTCTAACATGTATTAGAGGAGGAGGCCTTTTCCAAAGGCCTCATGAAGTATCTTAAGGATTTTATTTTACTTTTTTTTGTGAAAGATGGAATCGTAGGTTATTCAGAGAAGTGGCAGGCAGGTTGTATTCTCTTTTCTTCAGTCATTGCTATTAGCATATCCAGAGTTAACCTCTATCTAGCTGTTGCTTCCCAAGTAGCATTCACTGGGTTACGTGCCAGAAATGTGCCTGGGATGGTGTGTAGGTACTGTAAAATGTTCCCTACTCTGAAGGTGCTGGCTCTCATCAAGTGAAATTCACTGTCACTCAAGTGGTAGTTATATCCAAGAATAACACACAGCATTTACCCAGTTTATATCCAGAATTCTTGAGCTGTTTCATGGCACAGCTCACCCACTAAGAGATGATTTTTCGTCCTCTTCACCATAGCAGTTTCTTGGGGGCAGGCACACTGATTGCTTGCATTGAAAATAGCTTTAGAAAACGTGTCCATATACTTTTAGCTGTCATTTGAAACTGTTTAGCAGTTGGAAACAAACAGGAATGTCAGCAACATGTGACTAGGCAGCTCCACAAAATTACATATTGAGAAACACTTAGAATATGCTTACAGTTATCCACTTGGGATGTAATGTCCTTTGAAGAGTGCTTCTTTGGATGGAGACTAGGGAAGGAAGGAATGCAGTGCTAGAGAAACCCCACCCACATATGGGAGAATAAATTTGGATCTTTTGATAGGATTAGAATAGCAGACTGTGATTTTAAAGTGGTAATTCTGTAGATACAGTAACTCAGGGATTTTTCAAAATATAATTATGATGGTATTTCTCTATTTAAATGTGGATGTGGTAGAAGGAGAAATGTTGGGTTTCGTATATTCCTCTGCTTGTAGCCTGACTGAATATTTGATATAGTGTTACTCCAGTGCAGCACTGTATTAAATCATCAAAAAGCTTTCCATTTCTGTGGGAAAACGTAACTCACTCTTGGCTTTCATTTCTCGATTTGCTCATTCCACATGAGGCCGGGTTGCTACTTAACTAAATAAACAGAAAATAACCCAGGGACCGTCCACTTCAGCTAATCCAAGGTTAATGCTTCAGCAGGCAGTGCTGGTTACTGGCCAGCCTCCTTTTGCTTTCACTAGGAGTGTCAATGCATTAATTGCATCTGGCAAATGTTTTGTATCTGCTCACAGTGCTGGGGTGGCAAAGTTAAAGAAAAAGCTCAGTGAAAAGTCATTTGGTTTCTGTGTAGTTCATATTAACGTTGTTTTCTGCATCATCTCATTTGCTGCTCTGTCAGTTCCCCCTACCTTTGTCTGTGCAACTGTGATACCCTTTGGCCTTTGGATTTCTGGCAGCACGCTGGCACATGGAAAAGTCTAGACCAGGCAAAGATTCAGTTCATTGCATACTAAAAGACATACATGCTTGTGCATTTGCTCTATGCATTTGCTGCTGAAGCTGGGTCAGCATTCTCATGTTTACTGAAAGTAAAGGACACTGTTGGAACTGCAGGAGAGATGGAGCACTTTGTCACTTAAATTGTTTCTTCATTGCTTCCCTTGGAAGACGAAGGCTGCACCAGCCTTTTAAGAAACATGTTTGAGTCTTACACACAAAGATTCTTAAAATAGGTAGGGCAGAAGCCACTTGGTCCCTATTACGAGATGTGCTCTTTCCATTTGAATTGGTGAGAAACTCAGCGTGTCTTTGAAAATCTGTTTGCAGTGGTAAAAACTGTGCCTGCAGTGCTTTGACTACATGAAAGCCCCGCTGAAATCTGTGGGAGTCACAATCGTCCAGGAAAAGTCAAGTCCCTTCCTGTCTCTGTTAAGTTATAAGATGTTTCACAATCCCATCCTAGGGAATAGTCTTTGTCTGCTATTTATAATGAAGTTGATTCGCACATCCAAAAGATTTCTTCCAAGATACTTCTTTTATACCTGATTGTTTCAGTGCTACAAGTCCAGCACTGAATTAAAACTCGTCACAAAAATAAGGATCACTCTCATTACAGATTTTTCTCACGTTTTCTCTGAGATACAGCTGATCTCCACTTCCTTCTCAAAGCATGTGGAATTCCAGACTTTATGCCACTTCTAAAAGTAGGAGTAATATAGATTTCTAATCTGTTTTCCAGCACTCCCAGGGTCGTTAGTTTTTCAGCAGTAGACACGCAGACGAGTAGACTTCATCGGAGAAGCTGAAGCATCAGCATGTGAACAAATTTATTCTGGTGACTGCCTGGATTTTCTTTGCTTCCTTGCCTTCACTTGTGTTATTGCAGCCTTGTTGTAGCAACGCAGCAGCAGTCGCACAAATCCCCATAACTATAGGTAATATTGAACCTCCCCTCTAACATTCACTTCTCTTTTTATCTTTAAAAAGGCTCTGAGCTTTAGTACCGGGTTCAGAAGAGTCCTTTTGTGGAGATGTAAAGGAATAACTGTTTCTCATCTCTTTAATTTCCATTCAGCTCTTTTTATTGCTGCATTTGAATTAATTTACAGAAGGATAAATAAGGGCACTTTATAAAAATGTACTGTAATATTATTCTGTTATGAGCCTGAAGACTGTCTTGATTTTATTACTGTGACTTTTAAGGCCACAATGAAGATATTTTTCATATTAGCCGTTATGATAGGTGTATAGTCCATTGGGACAGTTCACCTCATCTATAATACACCATATAAGACTACGTAGAAGCTCCTGTTCCCAGCAGAAAGCCTTCTTGGAAAGATGAGTTATTTTCTTCACTCCAATAATATTGGTGACTTTGAAGGGAAAATATTTACCCGGTTTCCTTTGTCTGAAGAATGATGTAGAGAGTGTAGTTTCAAGTACTGAAAAGAACAAAGGATTTAAAATAGTGAAGTGTCAGAGACGGCAGTCGAGCTGTTAAATTAATTGTTCAGCTTTGCCGTGGTGTTTTTGAAAATGTTGCGTTCTTGCTCATGATTTTCCTGAAGCAATATATTTAGTGCATATTCCTTCCAAAGTCATGAATCTTTCTTGACCCCCATGGGCACCAAGGCTGTATCTTCCCCCGGACAACGCACAGACTTGAGGCAGGGCTCCTGGTAAAGCCCCCAGGAGGAGTGCCTGGGTGCAGGCTCTACGATGGGTGCCTCCCTCATTTTTTCTTCCTGGTCATACTCTATGTTCAATGGAAATCTGCTGTTATGAATGAGTCAAGCCGCTGCTGATGCCCCGGTGCTGGTAATTCTTTTACTTCTCTTTCGGGTGGCCTCCCTGGCACAAGGCTCCGAGGAACTGTCCCTCACAGGTGCCCACCATCCCAGAGACATCTTCTCCTGCTTAGGGGAAACCCAGTGACTCCCCACTAACGGGTTGATACCAGTCTAACAGATAAAGTGGTTGTGCAGTTGCAACTATGAGTCTTACAAAAAAGCCAGGTTCCAAGCATTGGAAAAGCCTAGAGCACATGACTGAGCCACTGAGTAGGTCTCTACTAGTCCAGGATGGAAATAACCAACAGGCTAATGCGAGATTTGGGGAGACAAGAAGACTTGTGAGGTTTCTCACTTCACCCAACCTTTGATCCCCTTTCATTTCTAACTCCATTCTGCTGCAGAGCCAATGCTGATCAGTGCTAGACCATACCGTCCTTCCCACTCTTCTACTCAACGTTCAGGAGTCCTGCAACTGTTTTTAATGATGCTCCGTGGCACACACCATTGCACGAAGGGAAGCTGTCGCAGGCAGCATCACACAACCTGGATTGTCTCGTACCTGTACATTGCTTTGTACATAAATAGTGTAGTCTGCTGGAATTTTTGTATCATTCTTTTCCATTCCTTTTTCTACAGTTTTTCAACGACTGTTTGCAAACTGTGCTTGCGTGTTGATTTTGCAGTCAGTGTCGTAGATTATGGCGTTTCCATTTTGGTGTTTTGTATGGACTTGTGAGTTCTTGTGCACTACAGGTTGTCCTTCCTACTTAAAGACAATTGCATACACTTCCATCCAATATATCCTGCTCCTTTTCTTAAATATATCTTATTTCCTATGATCTGGTGTGAACTCTTGCTTGTAGAATGCATCAGACAAAGCCGAACATGTATTTATAGTGTTAAATGTTGTGTGCTCAACACTGATTTAGTTAAGAATAATACAGGTTTTAGGGGTTTGTACTTGTTCTCTGGAAACTACAGTGTAGACTGAATTAAAGTACCTAGTATCTGTAATTTGCAGACACACAAATATTTTCTTAGAATGTTTTCTATGTGATCATGTAAGGTAGGGAAATAATCCTTTAAAGGTGACCTATACCTTAGAACAAAACCAGTTTTCTTATGACATTTAGGATCAATGAAATATTTTTGTGTTATGTTTGGTGATGAATTATAGACAAAGCACAAAATGCAAGAAGCAAATAGGAATTTCAAGATGTCCTTAAATGCTGCAGTTCATCATGGAACAATACTATAATAATCTGAGCAATCTTCTAGATTGACTGTCTCGGGCAATCGTCCCTCACTTTTATAATTTTTCCTGATGTTACCTTTGCCAAATCCTGCAGTTCTTCCTTAGAACCTGTTGATGTATAATCGACTGGCTCAGAATGCAGTTTATGGAAAATAGATCTGGGTAGGCAAAAAATATGTGGTCGGGTCCCCCATCCATCATGCTGCAATACAGCGTGTGTGAGTTCAGCCTGTGGAAAAAGTTCAGGATTTTGCCACCTAATTTTGCCTTCTTGAAAAAGGACCAACAGAACCACCATGGGACCAATGTAATCGGGTAGCATCCATACGAATACCTCCTGTTTTCTTATGTATTTTAAAGAGAATAACCACTATATTTTTGGACCCAAATGACAGTTACTTCTCATTTTGGTCATCTCTTCCCATTAGGCAAATACCTGTTGGCATTAAGGCCGTGGCTATAATGATTTCAACTCAATTAATAAGGAACTGTTTTTAGAGGAATAAAAATAAATTAATATAAATATTCATAACAACTATATAACAAACAAAAAAAATCGTCTATGGCCTACTAGCTCTTTGACTGTAATTCAAAACAAAGAAAACATTGAATAGGAAGGACTGCTGTCCCAGTGTGACTGATACTGGGTATCTCTTCAGCTATTCAGAAATCCGTGGGGCCATGTTATTCTGCTGAGGTTTTGGAGCCTAAGTTTCTAGTAGATATATATGTAGGAAGTGTGTTGATATACCCTTGTATTTTAATCTATATTGTATTTTAAATCAGATGTAACAGGTATTAACTTAATAGGAATCACCGGTAGAATAGTGCTGAGTTACTAATAGCTGTAAAACCTTATTGATACCAGTTTTGACATTTTGTTGAAGCATGATGTCCAGTGCCTCTCTGCACTTAGTGTAGATAATGTAGCTATCAACACGTAATTTCAGTGAAATGGTGTATACAGTATGTGTAGCTGTGCTTTAAATTAATTTAATTGGTTTCTGTGTGTTGAGCCATAGTAGAAAAGTAGACTGTGTTTTAAAATTCTGTTCTCCTTTCTGTTTTTCATTTGTATCTGGGTTTGTTTCTTTTTGACCGTTCAGCCGATTAGGTTCCACAGCTTAGTAACTACTTTCTCTGTCTCTTATGGAGTACCCAGTTTTAATAACGTTCAGAATCCTGTATGCAGCCAGCTCATTGTAAATATGTTGATTTTAGTTTCCAACTATCTAACCAGTATGGTGTGTGTTAGAAGCTGCATGTGTGTAGTTCCCTGGCAGTGAGTGAAAGTGATCCCAGCATAGATTTGCTGCCTGGTGAATACACTTGTTATGACATAAAGAATTAATGTTCACCTGGAGTGATAAGTTTCTGTTTTATTTTCTTCTTGTTTGCTTGAAATGTTTGGACTCTTTATCACCAGAAGCTTAGTAAGTCACCGTTTAAATTGGCACAATGGATGAGGGGAAATCCATCTAAACGCATTCCTGTTGGATGCCCTGGCTGCTCTTGGCTCTGTGCATCATTCAGCCCTTAGTCACACGTCATGGCATCACAGGATCCCTCTGAGTCACTTCCAGTCACTCCTTGACCACAGATGCCAGGAAAGCAGTGCAGTCCCACGGCCGCGATTGGGCAAGCCTGCAGGCAGCAAGGGGCTGCCAGTTCTCTCCAGAGTGCCTGAGAAGTCCGAGTAGGAACGTCTGCTTCATCCCCTTAGCAGGAACAGTCTCTGAGAAAGATGAATACACACTCATGGCCCAAGGCCACTGTTTCTTTCATTGTTAAAAAGGGATAATAGCATTTATTGGAAAAGAAATACCAAACTAAATGCTTCTAAAGCTACTGTGGTTGTTGTACAGGCCTGTTATTTACAAAAGCATGCCTGATCATCAAAAAGACAGATGAACTACATAGTCAGTGGCAAAAAATCTTCTGAAATCAGAGCTACAGTTCAGATCTATGAGAAAATCAAACCTTGCAGCAAGAAGAAGCTGATTCATTCCTAGATACTCTGGACCTGGATCTTATAAATATAATCATCTCCTCTAGGCAGAAAGAAATAAAAATCAGGCCCCAAAGCACAGAAGCTATCCTGCTTGTTGAGTCCCATTCTGATGCTTCAGGATGAATTGCACACTGGAGTACTGTGTGCTGCCTGCTCGTCATCCCTTGCCCCTTCTTTAAGGTGACCAGGCATGAAGTGGAATGTTTGGCGATGTTCTGTTGTAAATGGGATAAAAAGGGAGAGGGATAAGGTTGGTCTTTACACTCAGAAAATTCCGCAGATTTTGAAATGACATACTGTACAGTATCTATAGCACAGTTTGTTTAGAAAGTAATAAATGCAGATGATAAAATTTCTCCCAACTGTGGGCTCTGTTCTTGTATATTGTAGTTGGAATGCCTTGTAGACTGATTCTATTTTTGTAGTTCAGATCCTTTCCTCTTTACAAGGTTTGTTGGTAATTTGCTTTTAATGCTTTCTTACAGAGTGAACTGATTTCTGTAACTTTCATGTATAAAACAAACTAGACATTCTTTCTATACTGGAAATAGTCATGAATATAATATTTCACTAAGTGTTGTACCTCTTATGTACATATCATCAATAAATGTCGATTCATAATTTTCATGGCTTACATCGGTGAGTTTTAATTTCAGCCTGGGCTCAAAATGGGAATGCTTTGTGTAGGAGTTTAGATACAGCAGTCTGATGTGAGAGGCTGCCTGTTCTGAAAACTACATGCGGGGTGGAAGATGGACCTGACTTTGCCAAAGAGTCAGAAATCTCACCCCTCACTTTATCCTCCAAATATTCCAGGATGCTGGCTGCAAATGAGCTCATTTCCCACAAAGGCCAGGATTCACTAACTGCAGTTCTTGGCAATGAAGCCTAGAGAAGTGAAAAGAGATGTTAGAAGAGTAGGAGGACACAGATCAATGGTTGCAGTTGCTTTAGAAACCTACTTCCCTCCCCTGGCTGCTAAAAAATAAATCTTTTATTCATAGCCTTTCTAAAAAAAATAATAAACAAAGCCTGTAGCGGAACTTCTGGAGTTCTTTGTAAAGAAATCAACAGTATTTAACACATAAATTAAGAGATCTCATGGAGTGAACCGTGGCCCAGGGGAGTGGCAGCTGCCAAGTATGGAGAGAAAGCTCCAACGTTTCTGCATGCTCAGAATAGCAGGCGCTACGGAAATAGCACAGCTACCGGTGTGTGATAAAGGCACAACCGAAACCTCGGCTGTGAGGGCTCACAGTGTGCACAACCCTGGGCTTATTTCTTCTTAATCATCCACTTGAGAGATTTCCAAAGAAATCCAGGCATGGCAGGAAGTGGCTTTGGCAGTGCCTCAGCTGGCAGCCTGCCCTCTGAGTCAGTAACGAACTAAGTCCTGATGTCGTGCTGGGAGGATCTTTGGGCAAAAAGTAAATCTGAGGCCCCTGTTATCTGCTGCCATTTTGATACCAGGGCAAAAACGTCCTGATCTGGCCTCATCAACAAGCGTCGTTAATAAATGCATTCTGCTAACATAAAATTCCTTGCTGGAGTTTGTCCAGGATGCCCGTCACTCACACACTTCATGTGCACTGTGTACGTTCAAATTCCTTCCATAAAAGGTGTCTGTTCTTCTGTTACACAGCACGATAAAAGTCTAAAATTAAAGGCTCGACACTGACCTATGCATTTTGCTTTCTTTAAAGCAATGTTTCTGCAAAACGACCTAAAATAACCAACCCATGCAGGAACCGATACTGCAATTATATGAAGCTGACCCTTCTGAAAATACACACCCCAAAGGCTGATTCTCTAAGCCTTTGCAAGCCCCTTACGCCCCTTTTCTCCATGTCCATGGAGAAAAAGATTGTTTCAGGAGTGTGTTTGTGTCTGGAATGCGTCCCTCTCTACAGGAAAGAATCTGCTGAAAGAGGCTATAAAAGCCAGCGAGTCATGAATCATGGACCCATATTAAGAGATATTTCTGTATCTCCTCTCAAGCATGAAAGAAAAACTGAGATAATACTTCAGGGTCGTTAGATCTGAAATAATCTTCTCCTTTGTATTAGACAGTACATGTAAACAGGAAAAGGTTATGAAAGAAACAGGTGGCCCCAACGTACGGTGCTTTAGGAGGAAAACAGCATTAAAAATTACACTCAGTTGGGCTGGAAGGAGCTATTTGCAGCAAGCACTTGCACTGCGAGAATGTACAAATACCCCAACAGGGCTTGGTGCCATTTTGCCTCCAAAGCTGTGCAGAGCCCTGTGCAGGCACCCAAAGCTGAGGCAGCTTCCCAGGCTGGGCAGGTGTCTGCTGCTGTCTCACTCACACAGCACGCAGTGGAGGCAGGAAGGAAAACATTGCATGCAAGATAAGGTCTCGTGGTTGTGGTGGTTCTGGCAGGCAGGTTCTGTGGCAATAAGCAAGATGTGTCTGTGCAGACAGATAAATGACAAAACTGACTGCTGCCCACCAAAACTACAGGGACAAGGTCTGGAGGAGCAAGGCCTCACGCTCTTGGCGGGGCTTCTGTCGTACAGGGATGAGTGTTTAGAAAAGCCTCACAGGGTGTGTTTTACACAGTGTTGTGCTCTTCATTCTCACTTGTGACTGAGCAAAAATGTTTGCTTTTCGTGTAGTCATTTGTAAGACTGATCTATCTCCATATGGCTGTTTTCTTGCTGGGGTGCCTGAAGATGCTCCACGGATCACTCTCCTGTGATCCCTGGACACCACCTGAGAAATGCTGCTGTGCAGGTGTGCAAGCGAGAAGAGGCAGCTGCCTCCCAGTGCAGGGAAGGCACAAGAAGAGGGACCAAGCCAGGAAATGCACTCAAAATTCATTCCATTGTTTCACCCAGGTTTCTGGTGTTATCTAAATTGACTGGATCATATCAGCTTTGTTTCTGAACCTGGCTTCTCCCATTTTTGACTGGCCTGTAAACAATAGGCAGGCTTTTTACCTGTCCTCTTCATTGGCACGGGGGAAATCAACCTTCTTGAACAAAGGGTAAGTTTGTTAATTTTTAAGTCACTGGCTGAACAAACAAGCATCCCTACCTTGAGTTCATTTCAGACTTTCACTTGATTAATGAAAGAAAGATTAACTAGAAAATGAACCACAAAGAACTGCAGGGAATTACCCAAGAGCTATAAAGCTAGTGAATCTGAAGACCTACTGCTGCAAAACAAAACATGCTGAACTGAGTGGATGATTGTGAAACAGTTTTACAGGAAGACAAAGCCCATGAACTTGCACACTAGGATACAGATAGACATGTAATGCTTGAACAAAGCCAAAACAGAGAATAATTTGTGGATCCAAGAAGTAAAAGGAGCCTAACATTTGCTCTGAGGTTTGTCTCACTGATGGCTGTAGTCCACAGCATGTGCAGGAAGACTCTTCTCTCTCGGTGTGCTGTTGTCAGCTGAGATCACTGTGTCCTGTGTATGGGGCTCAGCTGTGATGGGCTCACCTCAGATAAACTCAGCTGCAGAAAGCTCTGTCCCTAACCTAGCTCTGCCAAGGTGCTGCTAGCAATCTGCAGCAGCAGCCCTAAACAGGATGCTTGCTTTTAAAATAAGTAGGTTGATAAAAAGTGGTGAATATAAACTCAGGCTTTAACTCCCATCATGGGGCAAAACAGTTTATTGCTGTTTGTCACAAGAAAAATGGAACCATGAAGTCTCAATGCATGCAAAGGGAAATGTGGTCACTGAAAATGATCTAAGGGGTTTTTCTTAGATTAACCCAGGGAAGAAAAGGCTTCTGTCATGCCAGAAGCTAGATTATGTACACCAATGACTACAAGTAAATTTAGAATTAAAGCTAAAACTCAGCTGTACCAAAGCCATTCGGCACCAAATGGTACCAAACCATTTAAACACTTCCACACAGGACTAGCAATATGGGTCTTAAAACTGACTTAACTCTAACACAACTGCCCAAGGCAAGGGTTTCAGATGCCAGGTACAAAACTTAGAGCCTCCAGAGAAGTGGAAAACACCTTATTGCATCCTCCTCTGCCCTGGGTTGCTCTGGGAGTTACAAGGAGTTCAGGACAAACTCAGCAGACCTAAAAGTTTCTGGATGTACAGAGTTCCACTGCCTATGAGCCATATGCTGATTTACCACTGCCAGCCTATGTACCCCTAATCTCAGCTGTACCTCAGCTTCAGCACTGCAGAAAGCTGCTGTTGACCTAAATTCTAAGTTAAGTTTGAGTGAGACTTTCCCTTAATTTTCTAAAAAATTCTGGAGGCTTTTCTGATAAATGCACTTAAATTTATGACACCTTAGACTTGAACAATCCTATTTTGTTGTAAATTTGCACGTGCTTTTTTTCAGTGGGAAATAAATTACTTGTAAGAATTTCATTTCAGTACAAAGGGAAAGCTATACTATGTATTAGATTAGACATGGAGAATCTTGCCCCGCCTCCCCCCCTCCCCCCAAAAAAAGTAATTTTGTACAGCTGTATCTCCTATCTGGAATATTAAAACTAGCTGAAACTATGTCTGTTTCTAAGAAAAAAAGTCATCTTCTTTCTTGACAGTCTTGGTGGACTTGTTTTGATCCAAAACTTCATAATTTCAATTTTTTTTTTTTAAAGAAAAACTAAAGACATTCACATCAGTGTTCGATGCACAGCTTTTTGTGGCAGAGAATGTATAAAGGTGAGTTTCATCCCCCCACTTGTTCATCCAAAACCCATTTGCCTGTAGAGCTGGAAGTTTTAACAGAAAGTCTGAGGCTCCTTGAAGGTGAAAAAGGCAAAAAAGACAAAACCTTTCTATTGCTTGCTGGAACCACCCAGACAAAATTGAAAGAAGGCTGTGTTTAAAGCACATGTGAAGCTTTCACTGCCTCTGCTTCACTTGTGCTTTAACAACAATCAACTGTCTTGAGGTCAGGAGAGCTGCTTTGATGGTGGATTTGCTTCTACACTTTTAACTTCTAAAAAACCCCTATGCAGCAGCTCATTTGACCAATGTGAAGATCTGTATCAGTCTTGCACTTTCAAAACAGGAAGACAACCAAGAAGCGAAATCGTCCCCTCCCACTGTAAGAGTGTTGCCTTTTTCCTGGTCTTAAAATTAAGAGCCAGGCACAGCTAAAGGGAAAGAGGTTTTTACCTTGGTATTTATTTAGGATCCTTGGTGCACCACACCGTCCGAGTGGAGTGCACCAAAATGCACACTGGAATGCACACCGGAATGCCCCCATTGGAATCCACACACACAATAAATCGTATATACAACTTACAGGCCTTGCAAATGAGCACATCTATCAAAGATTCCCCAATGAGAGACTTGAATGAATCCCCCATTCTGAGGAGTCTCCCCCCTGGATGGGCCCATCTCAGTTTACAGGATGTGTTCTAGAGAGGACCTTGGTGTCTGGGGATGTCTGTCCCTTAGATGCGAGGCTTGCAGGGTGTTTGGTCTCCTGGCTTAATGGGACACGGGGTATCAGACTTAGGGAATTACAAGTATGTGGGCTAAAAGCACTAAGGATATATAAAAGTTAAATAAAAGGCTGTATAAAGGGGTATAAAAGGGGTATATAAAAAGGCAAAAATCATCATGGCATCGAGTCGGGGTGGATTCTTTTCAACAGATTTCTCGGATGAAAATAATGCGCCAAAGCAGCAAATATTATACCTGAGAACTGCTTATTGATAAAGAAAGGATATGGTTCCAACTGGAGTGGGATGGAAAAGAGAGAAGAAAGGGGGAAAGAGAGATGGAGAGAGTAACTGCTTTTATGTGCTAAGGCTGCTCCCACAGCTCAATTTCCTGGTCGTTTTTTTCCCAGGCAGAATTAACACCTGGCACATGTTAGGGCTTTCAGCACATGTACAGCCCCCGTAGTAAATTTTCACCTCATGTATAACATATGTTGAGGCATAAATAAAAATCAAATTTCTCCCTCTCAGAAATGTTTTCAAAATCTTGCCTTTACTAACTGTACTCCAAATGGATGAGAAAGAGAAGACAGAAAGTGCAGTCTCTGTGCTGTACAAAAGACACTGTTACTCATCTTGGCTCAATTTGCCTCCCCCTCCTCATTGCCACAGCTGCTTGCCCCCAGCATGGTGTTGGCAGATGCCACATGCAGCAGGGCATAGCAATAATGAGAAATAAGCTACCAGGGGAAAATTCAAAATCAGTTTGCAAATGAGGTGGTGGATGTAGAGGATGACTTGGAGGTGGGGGAGGTTCACAGGAAAAGGCTCTCTTTTTCCTTCTCAGAGTTGTGAAACATTCGAGTGCCAGAGTCCTGGGGGTGTTGAAGGTACTTTCCCAGAAGTAGTAAGAAATTTCACTCTCTCTTTACATCCTTTCCCAGAAATTGTGTTCTCCCTCCATCCCTGATCCTCCAGAGCTCCACCCCCAAAACACCTTTGCACAATTCTTTCCACCCTTAAGGAACAGGAATTTTGTCACCCACTCCCCCACAGCTGGAGCTGCGCCCCAAGGAACAGCCCTTTTCCTGCCACCTTTTGTCCTTTTTCCCTCCACAGAGAAGAGCTCGTCAGAACCTGTGGTTACCAAAAGGGCTGGTGCTTGACTAATCAGAGCTCTTGCAGAGACTCAGAGGAGTCAGACCCTTGGATTGTTTAATAAAGACTAAGAAATAATTATTGTCTAATGGCCTAATATAGCTTAAAATAAACCCATTAACTGCTGACTTACAAAATACCCTGGCGTCTGCGTATGCTGAGGCAGAGCACACTTGTCAGAGGATTTATTTCCTTCATCTACAGAACGAATCATTAGGACCAGCCCTAACCAGAATGATATGTGCTAAAGAGACACTTGGTAATTGTCTCCTAAAAATATTCCAGGCAGCATACTTCAAACTAATTAGTACAGGGGCTGTTGCTGTTGACAAGGGACACACAAAAAAAACATCCCTATAGTATGAAAAACTGCAAAAGTACAATTTTGGAACTGGTGTTGTGGGAAGAGTTTAACATCCGCAAAGGTAGACATGAGAGCCGCACATCCTTTCTCTGCTTTAATCAAACATTCCTTTTCAGATCTTCAAGAAAATACAGATGAAACAATCAGCCTGCATTGCTTCATGAAAATATTACATTCCCATAAAACATACAGTCTCTCTTAAATAGTCTCGCTCCTTTAGACAGTATTTCCACTGGTCTGGATCACATTTATTTGAAACTTTTCAAGACAAAGGAATAACACAAGCTGATTGCAGGGTCTGACCTCCTTAGCTTTTTTAGGAGAGATCCTCATTCTTCCTAGGCACCAAGGGTAGACCAAGGCACAGTTTGTCTGTCAGCACTCTGAAGGAAGGGCTGGATCTTGCTGGGTGCCGCACTCTCCAAATGCTGGTGGTTCAGTGAGCCAGGAATGGTCATCAAGATCTTACTGGGTTGATCTTAAATTGAACCAAGTTGTTGTAGCTGCTGTCTGCTTCTGGGGGAAAGCTGAGTTCGTCACTAACTCCCAGAGCATCCGTGGAGCCCATGGGAGGCCGGCAGAGCAGACAAGGTCACAGAGCATTCACCTCAGCCTGGCTTGGAATTCGCAAGCAAAAAAAATGATCGCAGTACTCAACACAACAATCCTGCTGCATACTTCCCTCCCACTAATAGCTGGACTTACATTTTATCCTCAATGTGGAATCAGGTTTGCTTTGGAAGCTTATTTTAAAGAGTGTTTTTAGCAATACTATTTCTAGTTACAATTTCAAGATGATATTTTCTTTCATTCTAATTAATCTGTTAAATAAATATGCAAATATATCAAGTGCTCTATATAAAAATACATACACACAACAAACAACCCCTCATAATAAAAGCAAGATTAATAAAAATATGTACTATATTACACATATGAAATGGCCATCTAGTTTTGAAACTAAAATGAAACAATTACACATAAGTCACAGGACATAATCTAAAAAGAATCAGCACGTATAAAATAATGGCATTGCATGTTGAGCATCTCCCACTTAAAAATATATAAAGAACCCAACCAGCATTGTCTGTGCTTTTATAGCTACTGAATATAGGATAAATTAGGAAGAAGTTTGTGGATTTCTTCATTCAACATCCGAATAGGGAGATGAATAACATGCCACAGATTTTTTGGTTTTTAAAAGAGAAATTTAGCCTCCAAGACAATAAAATATGTCCTTTTCACTGAGAACTATATTCAGTTAGGATTTAAAGAGAGGAATAATTCTTACTCTGGATCTCCATACTTAGTGGAATGAGTACCTAACACCAGTTTAAACACAGCCTTCAACAGATCCTTTTGATTTATAATGACAAATAGAAAATCTTAAAAATAAAAGCACTAAACAAAAATCAATGCACTGTTCACAGATGAAATATCTGACCTACATAAAGTCAGAAAACATCCTACGTGTATTTTAAAACATCACCTTGTCTTGGGACTTTTTGCCCAGGTGTAAATTGCCCTGAGGAGATCTGCCAGCAGATACCAGGGCACTTGAGCATTCCCACGAAGCACATGGGAAACTGCTGGGGGGCTGTGACTCAGAAATATGATCAACAGTCTTGTGCTTTATGTTCCAGTAAAGATCACTGCTTGCTAAAGCCAGTATTTAGCCAGCTGAATATTCATCCTCCAAACTGCTTCCGATGGAGAACACAAAATAACATGCTTTAGCAGAACAGTTTCCAAGACAGGGGCTATGGTCAGTGAGCAGCACCCACGAATAGCCCTGCTACAGACCATGCACATCCCACAGCTGGCACAGACCAATGTTTTTACTTGCATTTCCTGGGGGCAGTTCAATTAGAAGTTATCAATCTCCCTCCATTCCAATGAGCTTTCTTAAAAACGGCACGGACCACTGGTAGTAAATAATTTTTTTCCTGACAGTTGGTATCAATATAATGCACAGCATCATAGCTTAATACAAATACTTTACACAACAGACACAAAAGGACGTAACAAAAGCATGTAACAATGCAGCTCAGCTACTCTACTATATTACATGGCTGGGAGAGTCTCCTTTCGTTTGCTTTGATCTTTTCTGTAGAATTTGAACTTCTGGTACCAATAAGCAAGCAGTATTTCTTTTTGGTGTTTTTAAAAAGCAGACGGGAAAAATGTAGATGAAATAGAATTCTGAGGAAATGAGCGCGATCATAGAAAAGCAACTTTTTAAATATCAGCAATCTGGTATAATATCATAATTATAGGGGAAAAAATTTAATAGGCTCAGCATCTCCTAAGTAAAATGGAGTAGAATACAGAGACCTATTTTCAGGAATACTGAATACTGTCAGCTTCCTCAGTGATCTCAATTGTTTGATTTGTGCATATGTGATAGAGCTGGGGTTGTTTTCTTTCATTCATTATCTTAACTAACAGACTCATTAAAAACATGCACAAACTTGGACCAATGAATGAGGGGGGAGAAGAGCAATGGACACCTCAAAAACTCAAGGATAATTGTACAGGTTGCTAGGATAATAAAGTACGGAAGTTTATTATGTATCAGCTCATGTTTTCATGCCTTTATTACCCCTCCCGAGAAGACGTGCTGTATGCCCATAGATACTTAAAAATAGACATAAATAAATTCTGTCCTTCTGGGTTTCCCTTGTTGCAGACCAAGCCATACACAATTATAAAATGTCACTTTTTGTTTATACTGGCAGATTCTGAATGTACCCACTGCTCTTCCTGGCTGAAGGCATTTCTGAAGGATTCAGAGGTTGCAGACATTGTAGAAGATGCCTTTCGGGTTTAAACTTGATTTTTTTTACTCTTGACATTTTTCCTCACTTACTTCTGTATCGTGGCATGTTTAATACCTTAAATATCTGCAAGACGGAGCGACTGGATACTTCTTTAGCTCCACACAGAGAAGACCTTCCATCTGGGGAATAATGATGCAAACTTGTATGCCTCCTAACATCCAGGACACAGTGAGAGTCCTCTGCGTAGGGACTGGGAACTGAAAGCATTATGCAGCTCTTGGGGGTGTATTTCAGAAAGCACATATTTTTAAACTCAGGCATCATTGCAAAGTGATTAAAAAGAAACAGAACTTATGTCTATGTTCAAAAGACATCAGTAGCACAGTGCATCTGTGAATTCCTGCTCAAGTTCCACGTGATTTTGGTTTCCCCAGCCCTGATCTGCTTGGCAGTGCGGTACCATTACACTCCAGTCTTCATGTCAAACTCGTGATGATTTTGTGTTTCATTAACAGTCAGGAATTCGTCACATGCTTGTGTTCGGTCATTTGACTGTTCTTTATGAACCAAGTGCACCATTTCTTGTGATTTGCTGACATCTCCATTCAATTCACTTGTCTTCCTGTCCTCCACTGCCCCTTTGCCATTGTTAATCACTAGCTTTTTCTTCTGCCCACATCTAGAAAGAAATAAAAATAAAATATTATAAATGGAGACTAACAGAAATAATTTTAAAATTGAAGGTTAGTATTTAGGAAAAGGTGATTGGAAATTAAACTGCCAGCGCAGACTTACACCGTGCAAAGTGTAAAGTTCTCCGTATTGCATATTTTATTTTTGAAAGCATCCACCATTAAATGTGTAAAATTTGTCAGGATCTCACTTATTTAAATTGAATCGACTGTTACTACATATAGCAATAACATTCATTACTGAATGCTAGAAATTTTTTTCTGTCATTTGAATATATCCACATTTATGAACTTTGCAAATATCCCACTATGAGGACACCTTCTAAATCCAGGCTTGGGACCACAGCTGTGAACATGCACAAATTCTGGATTGAGCTCTCACCTCATTAAACCAGACAACTGTTTTTTTCTTTATGTTAGCATGTCAAGCCTAGAAGCCAACCGACAGTAAGGAAATATGGAGAACTACTCTTGCTGCTGTCTGCAGCACAGCTCCTTGGGATGTTCAGGCAGGAAATAGGTACTGTGCTTTTAAAGTTACACTCACTGCAGGGCTGCCCAGTAAACTTTATATGTAGCTCTGAATTAAAACACGCACACACACTCTTGTAAAAAAGAGTCAGCAGCCCCAAGCTGATGCACACTGGTTATCGTGGGCTGGGTATCCTTCAGTGTAGTAAAAAAGTACTACTTACACAGCTGTGAGAGTTGCTGTTAAGATGGCTCTCTGGCTACACAGTGCTGGACATCCTACTTGTCCTCAAACAGCCTTGTGTAAACTGAATATGCAGAGCCCAGCATGCCTGAGAGGGACAATGTGTCTGTGAAGCTGGACTTCTAAGTGCTTTCTTCTTAAACAAAGCATATTTTGCCTGAATGACTAATTTGGCTGTTCAATTATACTATTATGCTTCTGAAATACTATTTTTTCATGCCTACTGACTCATAGATGAGGGTTATTTTATCTGAAGTAGCTCAGCTCACTGTGCTAATGTCACATACACCCTTGGGAATGATTTCCTGCTCTGCAGCCATAAAATGCCAAAAGACACCAGCAAGGAGCTGTGGAGCTCCACAGCCTCTTAAAAGAGCAGCTCGGAGTGCTCTGCAATCAAGAGAGTAGGAAAAAATGTGCTCACTGCTTCCAGAACAAAAATCTCCACATATTAAATGGTCATTCCCATAAAAAAAGAGTTAAAATTCAACATTCGAGTAGCAAATAGTTACTCTGTTAAAAAGCTCAATTTTAACATTCAAGTAGCAAAAAGCTGTTGAAGACAATTGGGAAGTAACCTCAGAACAGCCCCCAGAGAACAGGAAGAGGTAAGAACGTTACAGCCTATCCTTTAGGCTAGGGTATTTTCAAATTTCCCAGCTAACTTTGTACAGATCGCTGCATTACTTTTCACTCCTCAGCAGCTTCATCTGTAAAATGGAGTACATGAAGCTACTGAGAGCTCTGAGAGCAATGTCAGCATACATGCTTGTGACTGCCAGCTGTGACAGTGCCTCTAGCTTGGAAGAACAGATTAACAGATTATCACAGAATGGCTGGGACTGTCTGAGGCAGCCCTTCACACTGTGCACAGACAATGCTGTTGATGGTGGAAGATTATTCCTGGCTCATCCTGTGGTTGTTACTGTCTGTGTTCATCTCACCACTTTCACTCTCTGTGAACCAGATTTTCCCATTAATAACTAGTAGATAGAGAACAACAGATTTTCTGTGATCTAGATACAGTTTCCATTTACAAGATCAAATGGTTCATACAGCTGCTGACTTCATGTGAGTGGTTCCAGGTGGGTGTGAAGGCTGATGTGTGACCTGGGTGACCTGTGCAGGACATGGGGACCTGGGTCCCCACACCCCAAGCCACTCCAGGCTTCGCAGAGGACGCTCTTTCCTGTGGTTTGCTACTCTGCTCTTTGACAAAGCTTTGGAGCCTCTCGAGGAAGAAAGCAGGAAGGCAGCGTGCTTTGGAAATGGAAAGGTGTGGCCTTACCTTCTGCGGCTGTTAACAGCAATGCACACTGCAAGGATCAATGCGAGCACCACGAGGGCTACGACTATGATCAGCCAGTCTGTAGGGAGAGATGAGGGAGGGCAAGAGAGCACTTAATGTATCTCATGTGGTTTTGCCATTTCACAGAACTGCAAAAACACAATCTCTTCTACTTTCTTTCAGCTGTCACACCCTTTTCCTAGCTTCCATGAATGTTTGTTTGGTTTACAAAATCCTTCTGTGCAAATCAAACACATTTTCATCATTCAGCTATGCACAGGCCAGCTCAGATTAAATACCCCATCACTGCTGTCACCTGTAGCCTCTGCACTTCGGAGGGCATAGATGGAGAGGAGCTGTTTCATTGATTTACTCCAACAGCAAAAGAAAAGGCTTAGCGTGGCACACCCACAATCCCAGGCACAGAAGCAGGATGACTTTTAGCACATTTTTAGTAAACCAGGTTTCACAAGCTTCCCAGTAGCCTACTCTCTACTACCATTAGAGGTCTACTACCATTAGAGATGGGGATCCTCTCCCAAGAGCTGTGTCCTGTATCTTGTTTGTTTGAAACAACTCTCTCTTGTTTAACAAGACTTGTGCATTTCATTTGAAACAAATTACTTCTTCTGATTAGTGAATTATGAGTACTCCATGATGAAAAACTGATAGGCATTCTTCTTGTAGCATGCTCTTTGTATAGCTCCTTTCAGTTTTCCCTGAAAATGATGAGTTCTTCAAAAGGTGTTTCAAAGGTTACCTTTTCAAAATTTTCTGTGTGCTCTTCATTTTTTTTCCCATGTGACTAATGCAATGCCTCGAACTGAACACAGAATTTCAGCTCTGGACTTGCTAGGCCTAAGTAGAGTGGGATAATTACTTTCTCTGTTCTAAAAATGACTTTACCACTAATAAGTACCAGAATATGTTTGCATTCTTTTGCAGCTGTATCATGGTGTTGGCTTCTTTTTGTTCTGTTTTAATCTGCAAGCTTTATTCTGGAGAGCTTGTCTCAGCTATTATTTTCACTGAAAATTCTCATGGATATGATACTATGCATATAACTTCACCAAGTTTTGCCTGATTTCATTTCAATTTATAAAAGTTAATTGAATCTTAATCCCATTCTCCAAATTCATGGTTTCTCTCAATATTGCTGAAAAAATTGTATGAGTTACAATATGCTTCATTTTTCAGACTACTAGTGAAATGCTGAATATTATCTGATTCAGAACAAAACCTGAACAGCTGTATTTGACCTTCCCTTCAATCTCTTACCTCAGTTCATATGAATACAATTCTGTACTTAAGATTTTTAAAACATTTGACTTCAAAAACCTACCTGGTACACGGGCCGACCTTGGCTGTGATGCTATTTTTGTTGTGGCGGTCTCTTCAGGGGAAGTAGTGGATTCATAATGTCCCTTGTGTGGTCCTTGGCTACCATATACACTAGAGGTAGAGCCTAAAGACCAAAAAAACCCCATCCATTAGGCCAAATATGCTTGATGAGTATTTAACAGCAAGGTACGAAGACTGTGACTTTCACCATTTAAAAATCGTACTCTAGAAAGTCCATGCTGAAGCGATTAATGAGTGTTTATACTGAAAACTATGCGTAGACTAAAAGCATCATATTCATCTGAACTATGGCTAGCTTTAGCATTTTGAGAAGCAAAACTCATGGCTTTCCCCTCTTGTCTCCTTCATGTTTCAATTCTATTCCAACACGGGATAAAACTGAACACCTAAAACTCTAATGCTGTCATAAAATAGAACAATAGTTCTCTGAACAGCCTATAGAGTGGACTCTAAAAATTCAAAATATTTTTTTCCTAATAGAAAAAAGTGTTCTCTGCAAACTTAGATGTGGATCCTCTTGTCCTTTTTAATAAGTTGTGTGAGTTGGTTCTAAGATGGTATTAGATCTTAAATCTAAATCAGTCTCTTATATTTTCTATGCTGGCCATACTGCTTGAACTTCCATGCAATTACATTCCTGGCCCACACTATTACCACAGGGGTATCCCAAGTCTAAAATTATCAGCAGACTATAGATACAGTAATTTCATTTGGGACCACTGCTTCATTATCGCTACAAAAAATATATTACAGATCTCCACCTCTCTGAGTTCTTCCAGACTCTAAGAAATTAAACACTGACTCTCATTAGCTGTAAACTTCTTTTTCTTTAACAAACATTACAACTCATTTCTGTCCAGCATTTCTGATCTCATTTCCTAGTAAGAGCTGGCAGATGCAGAACTGAGAAGCATGTTTTATCCCATCTGTGAAGCATAGCCAGCAAGCAGTTCATGAATTTTCCAGATGTTTTTATTCATTTTATTAATAAGAAACTTACTGACTAGCGTGTTGTTTGGTGCTATCTCACAACAAAGGACAGAGCACAAATTCAGCAACGAAGAGTCCTGATCTAGCGCCAAAGAAAGCTGACCAAGAGGGGCCTACTAACTTGTCTACACTACATCTCAGCAGATTATTTTTTTTTTAAAGTGCTTTATATCATCTTTGAAAAATGCCAGAGCTTTTCCTCCACAAAACCCCTCAGAAAGGCATTCAGACATTTATTAAAATTTGTGTGCTTGGAAACCTGCTACATTTGCTGTTCCCCTGAGCACTGAGAAGAAGAAGAAGGGTTCAGCCACGTTCTCTGCTGCTCTGGCCCTGGGGAGGTGCTTGCAAGTGGCAGGGAGGGATCCTCAAAAGCTCTCTACGTTTCATTTTGGTAATATAGTAGATTTTTTTTCTTTATGGACTGTTACTTTTTGTGTTCCTTCAGTGAACCAACTTGTTATCCTAGGGACACTTGGACACTTAGTGCGATGTCTGACCACAGCTTAAACGTTGCTGTAGAAAAAGAGCAAGTGAAGAAAAGTGGTACAGTACATCAAACCATTCATTTGATCAGAGAAGGCCTTTAACAATACATTTGTGAATCTTTTCCATTCCATTTCACCTACATGGGGCAACATTACAAATGAATGAACCCTTCAATAAATAAACTTTTGATGACAATGGTAATGACTAAGTAATTCCCGTATACTTTGTTCTTAAAAAGCACCAAGAGAAGGTAAATGAAAAATGAAGAGTTTTGAGAAAATGGCCTTCTGAGCCTTTTGCCAGGGCACTGACAATGCAAAGATTCCATGCAGATATTCACACTGAAAAAGATTCAAACCAGTTCTTACAGGTTTTATGTGCTCAAAACAGAAAGGTAGCAAACATTTTTTCATAGTGCGTAATGTCTGCACATAAAATTAAGAAGGCAGCTTAGATTAATTAAGTGAATAGGGCTTGTGAAATGCAAGAAATGAGTTTTAGTAAGAAGGCATTATTAAAAAAAGATTTAGCTTTCCAATAAAATTCTGTCAAATACATATTTTGCATTTATAGTGCTATGCCCATGTCAAAATACTATAACCAGGCAATTTCGTTGGAGTGGAATTTACTGGTTTATACAAAATTCTTGAAAAAGCAATTATCCCAAGTTCTACCTCACAATATATTAATTAATATTAATGAATTATTAAGGGAATTAGCTTTCAAGTGTTTTCTGTATAATGCTGTAAAAATATAGGTACATAATCTTGTTTATGCACAAAGAATATCCACAGAGCATTGGCCAAATTCTACTCTGGAATGGTTCCACTAACTTCCAAGAAAGTGCATGAAAACAGTGTTTGGGTTAGCTGAATTTGGAAAAAACCCCTTACTGTTAGGATGGTTATTTGTATGGAAACTACATTTGGGAATAAGGAAAAGTCCCTTCATTTCCCGTGTTAGTAGCACGTGACCGCACATAAAAAAATACCAAAGGCTGTATGTAGTATAATAAGCAAACACTGTTAACTGCATTAACTTCATCAGACGAATAACCCTTGGAAAAACAAAGCTGTTCACAAGTAAAATGTCAGTTATAGCCCAGTAACAGCTACAATTAATCACTGGCAAGACACCAACAGCACATATACCTGGGAAAAAAAATGATGTCACAGAGAATTACCTTCCTTTTGTATGTATTCAGATAAAGTAGAGGGGTTACAGATGGGGGAAAAGTGACAGATTGTTAAGGGTTACACAGATGTCATTTGTGCCCAGTAAAAAAGGAAAGACAAAATGCTATCACAAATGTATGGGCATGAGCAGAAAGTTCACACTTCTTCACCTCAACAGTTGTGTTACCATGTGCTGATAACAGAATATGAGAAAAGCTTATTTGCAAAGCACTATTTCTGGCTTTTAGCTAATGCTTTTACCAGAAGGAGATACCCTTCATGACATCTTATCAGCAGGTTAAAACCAATAACAAAACCCAAAAAGGAAATCATAATATGACAACCATTTATAATTATGCTTAGTACACATTTTTGGACAATAGGCATTGTCCACAATAACAACTTACTGATGGATAAATGAAAATGGTTATAATTCATTGTTCTTACTGGTAGTAAGAGGAGTCTGCAAGGGAATGAAACGGTCTTCAATGTCTGAAAAAACTCCAGGTATCCCATGGACATGGGAACCATCCGTGGTGTCTGCTTGTTCACCTTCCTTTCCAGGTGCAGTGCCAGGTGTCACTGGCTCCTTGCTTGCTTTCTCTTGGTCAACATCATCCACGGACTCTACGACTGTCATGATGGTGGCATGATCAGGGAGCACTCACAAAACCACCACCCACATCATTTCCTGGGCCACAGCAAGCCAGAAAGCACCTCCACCTTCCTCATGCAAAGCACAGAAGGAGGAGAGAAGACATGAAGGCCTCTCCGTCTTCCACACTGTCACTGGCTTCTGAGAGACCCTGCAGCTCCACACCTATGCTCAGCATGTTGGAGCGAGGTGTTGGCTTCATATACAGATCCCAGTGACAGATGGAGAGGGGACACCAGAAGAAGAAGAGACTGTAGCAGCAACAACCTGACCCTGTAACTCAGGAGTGAGCAGCCTCACCTGTGTCAGCCTTGCCTGGCAATACACAGGACAAGAGAAGTGAGAAACTGATGGCAGAGTTTAAGGGATGTAATTCTTCCGTGAATGCCCTGCCCTCACCACTGGGACACCGCTCCCCAGTGATGGTGCTGCTGCTGAGTCACAGGAGCAAGTCATCTGATGAACGTACCAGAGCACCTCCACCACACCAGCCGTGGTGCCAAAGCATATCCAGCCTGATCCCACTGAGGCGCAAGAAAGGAGGATGAGGCTGGGGATTCAGAATCACCAAAGTGCACGTCTCACAGAACGTTTAGGAGATCACCCAAAAACGTGCTTCAGCAAAGGACAGAAACCACCGAGTGCACCAGCAAGGAGTCCCTTATTCCTTGTCCACAGATCCTAGGACAGATTTTTCACTGCAAGTCCACGCTAAGAAGGAAGATCCCCAGGATGAGAAAGATAGGGAAAGGAGTCATCATCAGAAGAAATAATGTCTCATTTCACACCAGACATGAGAAATGAGCATGATCCATTATTCTTACTGGTACCCATCAGAAGAGAGTCATTACCAGTTCGGGTCACACCGGCTGTGGTCCTGTGGAGGACTTCATCTCCAGGCCTATCCGTGGGATCCGTGATGCCTTCAGTGCCCTGTTTTGGCTCATCATCCGAAGGTAGAGGTGTTTGAGTTGGCTCTTTGTGGTGGGCACCATCAGGAGAGGAAGCAGCTGTTACCACAAGGTGAGGTGCCCAGGCTTCCTGAGTTACATCTTCTGGTGCCAGAACATCAGTGGAGGTTGTGACTGTTGTGATGATGGCTAAGTTAACTTCAAAAACATTTTAAAAATGCACCCTACATATTACTCCCTCTTTATTTTAGTAATCTCTACCTTTTTATTTATTAGCCTATGTAGAGTATGCAGTGAGAAGAAAAAAACAAAAACAAACTTACAAGCAAAGAATATCCTCTGTATATGACATGCTTTTTGGGTTGTCTGTTCCTTCACTAATACTCACAATGCAGCCTAAAATATTAGTTTCGAAAATATCTAGTAAACACTGTTTAGAAGGGAGAAAACAGCAATATCATTTTCTGAATGAGTATAAGAATTCCTGATGTTATACAGGAATTAGATTAGAATGACTTAGTTTGAAACATTTGAACAAATTGCTAAACCATACTTGGGTTTTCATGTTTGCTACTGATCTGTCAAACCTCATAAACCTTGAAAACAGTGAACTGGGAAACTTTGCAGAATCTCATTCATATTTAGAAAACATGAGCAGATGATAGAGAACACAACTATATTTTAATCCACAAACTCTATTTATAATCCACACAATCTATAATTTTCATAGTTCTCTGGCGAATCCTAAATGTTGAGGATTAAATAATCCAGATGAAAAAGGATTTTGAAGAAGAAAAGCAAAAGGATAACTGCTGATTTTTCCTTAGAATTTCTTTTTTAGAAAATGCAGAGAACCTTAAGTTAGAACCTTGCAGAACTACATGAACAAATTCCAGTAAATTATTTCAAATTTTACAGTACTAAGAGAATATGTTGAAATAGTAAGACCAGGAATGACCAGACATGAAAAGCAAACATTTACACTACCAGCCACCTCCAAAAAGCAACTGCTTTCTCAGTTAAAAATAAACCTGAGAAAAGTCAGGGGACATAAGAAACAGGGCACACAGGAAAAAAACATATCCTTAAACAGACAGGAATTCTTGTTGGGATATTCACACGCAAAAAAAACCCCTGAAAACCTTTGCACTGCAATTTCACAACAAGAATGCACACTTTGAAGATGAGAAAGACAGGGAAAGAAGTCAGTTTCAGAAGAAATAATGTCTCATTTCACACTAGACATGAGAAATGAGTACAATCCATTATTTTTACTGGTACCCATCAGAGGAGAGTCATTACCAGCTTTGATCATAGTGGCTGTGGTCCTGTGGAGAGCATCCTCCCAGGGGGCATCCGTGGGATTCGTGATGCCTTCAGTGCTCTTTTCTGATTCATTATCTGAAGGCAGAAGTGGTTGGGTTGGCTCTTTGTGGTGGGCATCATCAGGAGAGGCAACAGCTGTTATGATGGTTTAATAACAGATGATTTAAACACAGATTATTTAATAGCTGTGAATTCCATGTGTGTGCTGCTGTGGCCTTCCCATTACCATCCCATCCAAGCCTCCTGTTCCCCGTAAGGCACGGTTACCCTTTTCTCTCCAAAAAAAGGGCAGAGAAGGGAGACCTCGTGTCCTGTACATCATCACTGCTCTCTCACAGTTTTGGTAAGACAGATCCATTTGCTATTCTCGTCCGCTTTTTTACTCAATTAAAAAGATTCCTGAGGGCAGTGGACACAGGGAAAGATACAGAGGCAGCAGTCAGAAGGATTCCCCGGCCTGCATCCCAGGCTAACTACAGAGTCTCAGCCTCCTGGACACTGTCACTTGCTGTTACAGTGTGTTTTACATCACAGGTATCAATACTGAGACTAAAGAACACATGAAGGCCTCTGCTTCTCCCTCCACACTGTCACTGGCTTCGGAGAGACCCTGCAGCTCCACATCTACGCTCAGCATGTTGGAGCGAGATGTCGGCAACACATACAGATCCCAGTGACAGATGGAGAGGGGAGACCTCCAGAAGAAGAGATCATACCATGTTTTTAGAGCGTTATTTTGTTGTTATGAATACTGTTATATGAGACGGCATCATGATGCTGTGTCATGCCAGTTGTATAGATTCCTGTCTCTCATCATTCTATGAATGAACCAGAGGGATAAATATTTCGATAAAGTCTATGATAAGAACACTCTTTCACCAGGTGAATGTTCACAGATTAAATGGATTAACCTCTTGATGTACAAATACACATAAGTATGAATTCAACTTTATGATAAAGACTGTCTGGCAGCAGCAAATAATATAACTTATGTAGTGAGCTGGATGCAATTTCACAGCCATGCTTCACTAAGGAATGGAAAGCCCTAGAAGTGGTGGTGGCAACTAAAGAGCAAATGTTTTATATGGAGCTAAAGCTGAAATCTTCTGTCTCATCACCCTCCAGACAGAGCACAGAGAAAATTAATCACTCTACAGTTTATGTCATTATTTTAAGAGATCAGTAATTACGCCTCTCTACAAGTTCATACAACATCTTTCCAGGAGAGGCCCTTTGAGAGACAGAAGTGATGCAACACACGTAACAGACATTATTACTAGTACCTGCAGTGGAAGACTCTCTTTCATGATTGCTCTCTCTGGAAGGAATAACTCTATCCGTTATAGCAGGCTGTGTGGCATAATCCTCTCCCTGGTCCCAGCCTGGATACACCAATGGGTCTTGCGCTGAGTCGTTCTGTTTGGCCCCGTGGGTGGGGACCATAGCTGTTATGATGATGGTGAAGCAATTATGAACTCAGTATATAAAGATCCATTTCTCATATTATTCTCCTCTTCGGTTCTTGTCTCTATGACAGGCCTCGCTCACAATGCCTACTACATTTAATGGCAAAGAGAAGTAAAGTAGATTTGCTTCTCATCCTGGTTTATATTTAGAAAAGCTACCCGCTGTCATCAGTAGGACCAACTCCTTCCTCAAACTGAGCATATGCTTTTCACAATCAAGGTGTCTTATTGTTTCTCAAAAGTATTTCTCTGAATCTTGCTGTTGACTTTGCATCGTTGAATATCAAACCAATATTCACTGATGCAGGATTAAAAACCTCAAATGCATAAACAGCTGCAAGGATATGACCCATCAGTAAGATTTTAACCACAGAATTTGAGTGTATTGACTATATCAAATTTTTTCCCCTCAAAATTTTACTGTTTCATTAGTTGCAGCATCTCCAGAAAAATAGACAAGGAAGCATGACAAAGGGGAATGCTGGGTCATACTACAGACTTGTGAATGGTGCACACAATAAGACAGCATTCAACTGGAGAATATTTGATATTGCACTTATTTAGAAAAATACTATCCATATCAACGAACCTGTAGTTTTTATTAGACAGTCACAGCAAAAGAGTACCCAAATTTTGTAAGAAGCATAACCCTTTTTAACCCCTTCAACCCGATAAGGGAAAAAAAAAGGCAAGAAACTTGCCACAGTGAGTTGCAATTTTAATTGCAATTAAATTAGGCCATTATGTATTGCTACAGTAGTGTAGTGTAACAGATTATGAGAGACTTGTACCTGATAATCCACAAGAGCAGACGATGACTGTGGTGCATTCACTGCTGGCAGTGCTTAATACAGCACATCTGTCATTTACTTGTAAGTTTGGTATGCTCACAGGATCAGAAATTAAAGTATGTCAATTTTCAGTTACCAGATTTATAGTGTAGTTTGATCTTTTATGTTTCAATCGATTCAACCAATGAGAGAGAGAAGCCTCTCTGTTATTCGACATTATGCTTTGTTTTCTTCCCTTCATCACTAGTATCATCTTGCCATAGTTCAAAAGTGGGATGAGTAGACATTTTAGATAATTGGTTTTTTAGATATAACTGCCATTGACAAAAACTGGAAAAAAAATAAAAATCCCTGGTCCAATAACGGCTTGCAACAGGGGAGTGAACAGAGTTCCCAACTGAGTGGAAAATACAACACACATTATTATTTTCCCATTTACACTTTCTCTGTTTCCTACAGACAAAACCCTGGTAGATATTTTGTTGAAAGTTTGTGACTGCATGACACACAACACAAAATGTAGGAGAGCCTTACAGAATTAATCTACTAAAGGTCTTGACATGCAAGACAAATAGAAGAGAAACATCCAGGAACAAGTCTGAAGAATAGACTAATTAAAAAAAAATAATATAACATCAGAATTGTTCAGGTGTATTCACGGAACCTGTGTTACGGCCTCAGAATGCAAAAATGTTAGTAAAAAATCCTAAAACTAAATCTTTAGAAAACCCTGAAAATCTACTAAAATGTGACCTGTAATATTACCTGTAGAAGTTTCCTTTCCAAAATAATTTTCACCTGCAGTAGTAAATTCATGTCGTTCATGACTGCCAGTGGTATTTGCAGGATTTTGTTCTTGACTGATCCCTCCAGAATGAATGCTGTGTAATAATGGATCTTGGGTTGCTCCTTGATGTTTTTCATTTTCACTTGTAACTGGTGCTGATAAGATGATGATTGAATCAATAATGATCAAAATACCCAACATCAGTCATATTATCCTTATCATCATGGTCTACACAACAAGGGCGTTTGGCTTTTGCATTTTGGCTTTTTCTTGTTGTTGTTGCATTTCATGTGAAATGAAAGATGAAAGAAAACAAAAGTCCTTTGGAAACCTTATCACACAAAAGCATCACCACGAGCAGCAGAAGCTTTAAGTGCACTAGAAAGTATCCCAATGACCAGTGGAAGATAAAAGATATCCGAGAAGCAGAAGAGCTCCCAGAAACAACAGCTTGCATCTCTATTTCATATTTATTAATACTAACTTAACTGTTGAGTTTGTGTATTCTGGATTTTTAAAGTAAAAAACTGATGAACTTTTGAGTTATCTCAATTGCACAATTACAAAGCTGGCCCTAAGAAAATTGTCATTTCTTCTGAGATTGGATGAATGAAACAAGTAGGCTCATGTAAGTACATAAGCATACGTATTTTGAACTCAGTAATGATTAAAGCTCTTACCAATAAAATTAATTCATTGCTCACTCTAATTTGCTGTTGTTTACACAGCAGAAGATGCAGTCGGAAATCAGCTGAAGTACCACCACCATAAGAGATGTTCTAATGAGGGTTTGGAAAAGATACATCAATGAACTTAAGAGGAGCATTAGAACTCAGCTGGAAATACCAGCCTTAAGTATCAAACAGTTCCATGAGAGGTATACTAAAAGTAAAGCTAATGTCCTTAATCAGAGCATGCAAAGAATGAGCTGGACCTGTTATATATGTCACCAGACAGAGAAACCATGCTATTTCCCAAGAAGAGAAAAACTGAAGGAGTATTTATCTTCACATTCAGGCAATGAAATATTTGTAAAGAGAGCACTCATGCAAATGTAATTCATTATTTTAGAATTAAACCTAATACAGATATATTGTCTTACAAAAAAAGAGTTAATATTAATCAACGTATGAATACAACTGACCTAACAATACTTTGCCACTAAAAGAAAGTTACTACAAAAACTATTTCTGTGTGATTACAGAACCTGTTCTAATGCCAATTGCATAAACTTCTGCTGTTCAAAACGATCTCGGAATCAGAAAGACACAGCAAAAATAGCTTGCGAATGCACTCTGTAAGCCTTTGCCTACAGAGGATTTCAGAATTGAACATTTTGGTATCTCAGTTGGCTACTGGCACTAACAATGGTAGCAAAATGTTCACATTCATCCGGAGATAGTATATTATAGTATATACAGTCTATGTATTTGAAACACCAGCTCCCTTTTTTGTCTTTTGTCTTCAGATTTTACAATAGAAATTTTGAAGCGGAAAAAGGGAATTCTTTTTCTCACCAAGGTGGATCACCAAAAGTTACAGTCTGCTCAGCTTTATTGCACACTACTGGCAGTGTAAACTTAAAAATACCAGAGATGTGAGGAAAAGTGGCAAGAAATGAACTTTAGATGCATAAGATAGATTTTGAGTGATAGATGAATGTTACAGATGCCACTTCTGAGGGCTCTAGTACAAATAAAATAAAGGTATTACACTGAACTGAGGCTAATGGCATAGGAATGACAAACAGCTGCACCACAAGTGCCATACTTCACTGAATTATATCAGAAATCTGAGTATCATCTGAAATGCTCGATTGCTTTACCCCTGCTAGCAGAGCTAGGATACTGCTCCTCTTCATCTGCAAAGGTGGGGTTCCAACGATCTTGTGTGGTGATTTCCAGAAGTGTTTCGTGTTGTGAGTCCACAGCTGTTGGGACAATGGAAGATTCAATGCTGACTAAATCTACTGTCCATGTGTGCCATAAAGGTGATGGAAAATGGACGTTCTTGCATAGCCTATCGATAGTCTCTCTACTCTTCTTATCAAATCCCTTCACATCAAACCAGTTGTTCTTTTCTTTGCATTGGACAGATGCAAAGTTTCCCCAGAAAAATGGGGAAAACAGGCAGCAGAAGAATAATGTACAGTAGAAGTAATGCAAAACCACTAGAGCAGTTGCAGACATTTAAACTCACCTTTTAAGTATAATGCCCAAGGAGCACGGCAGATGTCTCAGTACATGTAAAACATGCTTGCTAAGTACTCGAGAAGTACTCAAGAACTACCATGTTAGAATACCCACGACAGCAAAAAAGTGATGGTCAGCCAAAAAATGAGAGCACCTTGACAACCACCAAGTAGCCAGTATTAGTCAAGAAAGTCATAAGACGATTAAAAAGATAAAACAGAACTTCCACAAGAGTCCATGACCAGAGACTGAATAGACTTTCACCCACGGAACATGCAGGCACCACTAGGCCATCAAAGGTATGGAATGCAGTACACCTGTGGGACAAGTTACCAATGCAGAGCCTTAAAGATAAATAAACACCAGAACTGTCCAAAGCATAGGAAGAAAAATAAAAAGTCCCAAAGCAAGATGAATTGCTGATTTTGCATTTTCTACTAAAAATGGAAAACACTGCAGAAAAAATGCAAATACTGCACTATCTTCGGAAAAATAAAATGCTTATGAAGAGTGACTGCTGAGTAAATAAGAGCACAGACAACAGACACATTAAGATGTACTTAAATTAAATAAAATTACAGAAATAGATCAGACTAATATCTTTGTACAAGTAAGAGCACTAGAGTATAGTCATTAATAGCAACGTCTATGCTAAAAAAACCCCAGGGCTGGGGCTGTTCCCTGGTCATAAAGCCAAGTAGCAGACTGTGTACTTCAGTGGCACACAGCATTTAGCTTTGACCTTCATATATGGTGTTTTTCTGGTTTCCAGAGAAAATTATTTGAGGTATGGATGGCTTTTGAATTAAAAAAGAGTTATCAGATGATCACTGTGGGATTATTCATATCAGGAAAATAAGGCTACGTAATAACTGGATCATGCCTAGACATCTGAGGTCACAACACAAATGAGATTATGTTAGAAGACTGCATGGGAAGAGTGTAAAAGGTAACAAATATGACACTGTTTTGTTGACACTTCCCTATGAAAAAGGTACTTGGGGTTTGGCATTTCCAAATAGTACCTGAACATCTTCCACAGACGAAGTCTGCTATTGAATAGCTGTAGGTTATATATAACATGAACTGGAATTATTTTAGCACTTAAAAAAATTTGATAGAATGAAAGATAAATGTTTTCTTCTTGGAAAATCATGAGTAAATGCAAATATGTGAATAAGCATAAAACGGAGACGCTAATTTTAAGTAGCAAAAGAAGAGACATTCTATTAATTATATGGACCTCAGATAACTTTCCAGTCATGAAAGAGGTATTTCTGAATGGAACAGCTGATGAGAAAATCATCCAATTTCCACACAATGTATGTGCAGCAAAGGAGGAGGAACATTAGTCAGGGCAGGAAAAAGAAGAAAGAAACCACCCAAAGACAACAGAAGTTCCTTACTCGTACTCGGAGCAGTCTCGTCCTTGGCCACGCTCCTGCCCCAGCCTGGGAACACTGTGGGGTACATCACCTCCTCAGAAGAGTCTTCATCATCTGAATCACTGCCACTGGAGGTCACATCTGCTGTGATGATGTTAAATCTGCCATGAAGCCCTAACCCACAAGACCTTCTGCTGGCAGCAGTTCAGCTTTCCTGTCTCCCCTACTCGCAGCCTTACAATCACAGAGGAGAATTTACTGCCCCGTGCCTCCCAGGGGCCATATCTGCTCCTGGCCTCTTCACTCACAAGGGCTTCACCACTCTGCCATGGCCCTGCTGAAGCCGCCCCAATGCAGCTCTTAGATACATTTTGGGACCCTTTGCACGCTCACGGCACTAACCGTGCCCTGTCCTCTTCTAGCAGGGGGAGCAGAGCGTACTGGCTGGAAAACGTTTTCTTCCTCTCTCCTACAAGTCCTTCTCATTGGAACAGTCTGCTCCTAAACTGCTTCCAAATAGGAAAAAAGAAAGCCCCAAGTACACGCTTTACATAATGACTCCCATACTCATCCCTTTCAGGCAGGCAGGCAGAATGCCTCCATGGAACAAGGACCGTGTGGACAACGGCTCTATTGCTGCCACATGCACAGTCCGTGAGAGAGAGCCCACGCCTTTGCTTTTCCCACTTCGAGCACGTGGCAGTGAACAGCAGTGACAAATGCCACACATTCACCCCCCACTCCCCCTAAGAGTTTGTGGAGCTCGCTGCCCTGGTCTCTGGTAATTCAGCCCCTAATCCAAGCACCCTCTTAGCATGGCATTCTTTACCCTTGGTTGCCAGCGTGGGTTCTTGGGTCTTCTCTCCAGGATTTGACCACCACCAGTGGCCTGGGAAGGGATTCCACCAAGCTTCGGTGGTGGTTTTCTCCAAGTTGTCATGATGAGGCCCTGGAGCTGTTAGGACATGGCTCATTTAACCAAGATCTTGTGATTAGTTCTGGAGAAGCAACTTTTCCTCCAGCAAAGTCAAGTCTACCAGCACCAGCACCTTGAGCATGCTCATGCCGCAGAGATGGATGTGAGAGCAGGGCGAATGTATGAACCCATGGAGTCATTACATTCCTCCAACACATAGACAGCACTTTTGGCAGTCCCAGGAAAGAATACGCTCCCTTGAGAGCAGCCACCAAAAAGCCCTGTGAGACCTTTCAACCCTCCACATTCCATAAGGTTAATGAGTTCCTCACAGGCTATGTCAGCAGGAGAGAGTACACAGTCTTTGAAACAGAGTTCAGAATGAGGAACATCCACCAAGATGACATAAAACCACATTCAAAAGATGTAAGAAGTATCCATGATAAGCGAAAAGGACACCCAGAAATAAGCACACCCAGAGAAGCAAACTGGTCTTCTACTGACAACTCCATGAAGCCAGCGCTGCCATGAACCTGAGCTCAGAACTGAAGCCATTCCTCTCAAAAGAGACATGCACTCCCCCGACCTGATGCTGCCAGCTAAATGCACACCAGAAACACCTTTCCGAGTAGGCATCATTATAGCATGGAGAGAGAGGTGCAGCTTAACTTGTATCACGTTACCAATGCACAGTCTTTTCTCAGAACACAGTATATCAAATAGCAGGATCCATAGATTTATGCCAGGCATTTACAGATGGAAAGAGATTTCTGCTTAGAAAAATTACAGGAATCTACAGCCTTTTCATCCACTGTGGTAGGCAAGCCAACTAGGAATTGGCAGGGAAAGAGAAATAATCGTGCCACTTGTAGGAGGCTGAAAATTCCCTCCAAAGAGAAATCAGTCCTTGAGACCAAACAAGTCACAAGGAAAGTCCACAAATCAAATGACAATGAAGACAACAATTCAAGAAGCAATAGAAAGTGGTGCTTTTAGCTATATGGAGCCCACATTATCTAAATGGCGATTTTTTGTGGCATGGGAGATGTGTTTGAAAAAGACCTGATGAGATCATCCAATTTCCACACAATATATGTGCAGCAAAGGAGGAGGAACATTAGTCAGGGCAGGAAAAAGAAGAAAGAAACCACCCAAAGACAACAGAAGTTCCTTACTCGTACTCGGAGCAGTCTCGTCCTTGGCCACGCTCCTGCCCCAGCCTGGAAACACTGTGGGGTACATCACCTCCTCAGAAGAGTCTTCATCATCTGAATCACTGCCACTGGAGGTCACATCTGCTGTGATGATGTTAAATCTGCCATGAAGCCCTAACCCACAAGACCTTCTGCTGGCAGCAGTTCAGCTTTCCTGTCTCCCCTACTCGCAGCCTTACAATCACAGAGGAGAATTTACTGCCCCGTGCCTCCCAGGGGCCATATCTGCTCCTGGCCTCTTCACTCACAAGGGCTTCACCACTCTGCCATGGCCCTGCTGAAGCCGCCCCAATGCAGCTCTTAGATACATTTTGGGACCCTTTGCACGCTCACGGCACTAACCGTGCCCTGTCCTCTTCTAGCAGGGGGAGCAGAGCGTACTGGCTGGAAAACGTTTCCTTCCTCTCTCCTACAAGTCCTTCTCATTGGAACAGTCTGCTCCTAAACTGCTTCCAAATAGGAAAAAAGAAAGACCCAAGTACACGCTTTACATAAGGACTCCCATACTCATCCCTTTCAGGCAGGCAGGCAGAATGCCTCCATGGAACAAGGACCGTGTGGACAACGGCTCTATTGCTGCCACATGCACAGTCCGTGAGAGAGAGCCCACGCCTTTGCTTTTCCCACTTCGAGCAGTGAACAGCAGTGACAAATGCCACACATTCACCCCCCACTCCCCCTAAGAGTTTGTGGAGCTCGCTGCCCTGGTCTCTGGTAATTCAGCCCCTAATCCAAGCACCCTCTTAGCATGGCATTCTTTACCCTTGGTTGCCAGCGTGGGTTCTTGGGTCTTCTCTCCAGGATTTGACCACCACCAGTGGCCTGGGAAGGGATTCCACCAAGCTTCGGTGGTGGTTTTCTCCAAGTTGTCATGATGAGGCCCTGGAGCTGTTAGGACATGGCTCATTTAACCAAGATCTTGTGATTAGTTCTGGAGAAGCAACTTTTCCTCCAGCAAAGTCAAGTCTACCAGCACCAGCACCTTGAGCATGCTCATGCCGCAGAGATGGATGTGAGAGCAGGGCGAATGTATGAACCCATGGAGTCATTACATTCCTCCAACACATAGACAGCACTTTTGGCAGTCCCAGGAAAGAATACGCTCCCTTGAGAGCAGCCACCAAAAAGCCCTGTGAGACCTTTCAACCCTCCACATTCCATAAGGTTAATGAGTTCCTCACAGGCTATGTCAGCAGGAGAGAGTACACAGTCTTTGAAACAGAGTTCAGAATGAGGAACATCCATCAAGATGACATAAAATGAAAAGATGTAAGAAGTATCCACAAAGCCAATGCTGATAAGAATGTGAGCTCAGAGCTGAGGCCATTCCTCTCAAAAGGCACATGCAGTCCCCTTGACCTGCTGCTTTCAGCTAACTGCACACCAGAAACACCTTTCACCTACCAGTATAGCACAGAGAGAGAGGAACAGCTTTACCATCCCATTACCAATCCACACCATTTCCTCAGAACACAGTGTATAAACAGTAAGTTCTACAGGTTTGTAGAACTTGTTTGATATTTATGAATGGAAAGAGATTTCTGCTTAGAAAAATTACAGGAATCTACAGCCTTTTCATCCACTGTGGATCCAAATACATATTGGCATGCAAACAGAAATAAATGTGTCTATCACATATTGGCGTGCAAATAGAAATAAATGTGTCTATCACATATGGATGAAAAAAATCAGTCAGAGTTATTGTTCAAGTAGGTAGCTCAGTGATCAATAAGAGTCCTACATCTGATTCATGGCACACCTAGAGATGAACCATAATTTTTTAATAACAAAGAGTAAAACTTTTTTTGGCAAGGAGAGAAAGTCAACGGTAAAGTGCTGACGGTGTGTTAACCTGGGCTATTAACTTGATGGAGAACATCACCAATAATGTCCAAATCCAGAGAAATAAGGAATGGGTATCATCTGAAGAACAAGGAGCTGTGCCAATTGCTCCTTTCAAACCCCCAGCAAAGAAGTCTTTAGATTAAGCCAGGTATGTTTTCAAAAAAATTTAACTTTACAAATGAATTGTAGCATAGATGGATGGAGAGCCACCAGTTTTGCTTCTCACTTTAACACAATATAGAATTAGATAGATAGATAGATTTTCAGCCATCTATCTGAAGATATATGACAAATACTTTTCTTTACTTATTTCTAAATTTTCTACTTTCCTGTCAGTGGGATTTTTCTCTGGGAAATTAAATTGTGGACAGGATATCCCAATGAGCCTGCACTGCTACGCAAGCTAAATAACAGATATTGGGGCATAGCTTTATCTTCTTTCTTTGACTGTTATCCATGTCACTTTCTCCTGTGCTACTGAATATTTGATGACTTCTCAGAGAGATGCACAGCTTATACCTTACTTCTTTCTAAAAGGAGTGCTAGGTTACTGATTCACTTGTAATGCAGTAAAATTAAACGAGTTAAACTCTTTGGTGTTAGAAGGACGCTGCTGGGTAATAGCCAAAGCTATCAGAAAAGCCCAGGTGCCTTACTTTCATCATCTTTTTTTTTTTTTCCAAAGAACCAGTTTATCAATCCTAACCCCATAAACAAACATGCCAATGCTATCACTTCTGTGACACACATTTATCAGTATTGACGCATTTTATCACATCGCTCTACAGGTTTTTTTGGCTTTTCTAATCTTAAATACCTCTAGTTTTCCCTCTGTAAAACAGTCGTGCCCATGAGAGAGAACTGCTAGCAACAGGAAGGGACATACATATTTAGGATCAATACATTTGATAATCAAGTATTAAAATGAAAACAGGAAGCTTTCCCATATGGAAACAATGCACAGGTTTTTGCAGTGGGTACAGAAACACCTGTACAAGGAAACACTAAGTCACATGTGCCCACAAAAGCAAATATAGATGAAGGAAAAATCACCATCAGAGTCAACCAAACTCCCCACTATTACCAGGTGGGATTTTCTCCACCCTCCACCCCCTTACAGGCAATATTTTGTAACAAGAGCTTTCACTGGAAACAAGCACCGGAAAATTCTCTACTTTTTTTTCAAGGTTTGGGGTAAAATCAACCTAATATGTCTTTTTCCGTCTACATACTTACAAGTTGTTACTAACCAAGATGGTTTGGGTTTAATAATTTATGTCTTTTAGCAGAGCTTTTGCTAACTGTGCAATGCATACAATCATTCTTCCTCTATCCTGTGATTTCTAAGTGCAGTGACAAGGGCACCATCTCTTCAAGTCACACAGGCCATCTGACCAACTATCAGCAACCAACAGACAATCAAGCAAATTCCTCATGGATTCCCCTGGCGGGGAAAAAAAAAGAAAAGAGCCAGTGGAAAGAAACTTTCAGTTCTATCAGTTTGATCTTTACTACAACATGCCTCTGTAGATTTCCTCTGTATAATTAAAATGTTCTCCCTTTAGGTTCACTTTATTTTCTGAGGCAAAGATCTTTATCACTCTAACCATAAGAACTAGTGTGAACATATGTATCTTATTTCCACTTTAAAATGTGGAAGAGGACTTCAAAAGCTTTTTATTTGTTGTAGCTGCTGTGCACTACATACTTGATAAAAACATCACAAGCAGTTTTTCCAACTCAGTAAAGCTATTTATGGATAAAGAAGAGAAAATGGCTACTGTTCTTTTGGGTCCTCAAAGACTGTGGAGCCACCACAGTCCCCAGTTTCTTCTCATGCATATTGCCAACAGCAAGGATGAAATTAGTTTTTGCAGTGCACAAATGGCTCGGCAATTGGAACTGCTATATAAAGCACTGCCTTGGTTAGCAAGGCCATGGTTTTGTCATGGATTACCTTCATTCACAACCATAAATACATTAGAATAACAGACACTTTCATCATGATTCTACAAAAATATCCTTTTCTACCTCAGAGATAAATTTACTTCAAGTGATAATTCACTGTACTAATTTGTGGTGCCTCATAGAGTAAATAGGTGTGATAAAACAGTTGTGGGAAATCCAAAACAACAATCTTTCTGAGCTCAGGTAGAAGCATTGAAGCAAACACACTGTAAATGATTTTGCTCCCCTTGGCTCAGAAAGTGAAGTTCATTTCTGACTTAATCAGTCTGCAAAGTAGTGTCTTTCAAAGTCTTTCCGATTTTTGAGGTGTTGTACACTTCACCACTTACCAGAATGCCCTTCTGGAAGAAGAAGGCAGTGTTACTATGATCTATTTGTAATGTAGTTATTATGAAACATAAATCTTACTAGTACTCGCGGGATACTGTCTGCCATCTTCTTCATGGAAATCACCAGCCGCCGTCCCCAAAGAGATGCCGGGTGATACAGACGAGAATTCATCATCTGTGTGGTGATGGATAAATCATTACTATTTCATTAGCTCGGCTGCAATACAGCAGTCACAAGTACTTCAGCTGTTCTACACTGCAAGCTTCATTCCTTCATTTATTGGTCCAAGGGAGAAGAAAGATGCAGACCCCACATAAGCTTACCTTACTGACACAGTAAGGATATCACCCAGATTATATGAAGAGCAGAATGTATTACAGCGATAATGAACATTCTGGCAACGATCCGTTCATGTGATACAAGATGTCATTGTACCTGTGCGCCATTGGGACAGGGATCCTAGAGCAATGAGTGGAGTTATTTGTATTCCCCTCTACTGAGATATATCCTGAGATTTAGTCAAAAAAATATAGACTGTGCGTGCATGCAAGCAGAGCTGGTAAAAGTTGCAATGGGAACCAACAGAAATACACAGCACACACCTTGGGGAATGTGAGGAATGTTTCTGATCCTGGCTCCTTAGCAAGAGAATGTTAGGATTTACCTTTCATGGTGCTAGCTACATGCCAAAACAAGCATAGCGTGCCATGAGTATACCACCAGTGAAAAGTAATTTTATAACCTAATTATTTTGCTTTTTTTAAAAAAAAATTCATTTCAATTTTTAATATATTGAGGATAGTGATGCAAAATACTGGTATCCTTCACTGGTAAGTTACTGGTGATTTGATAAAAAGCCTGTAGTCACGCAGTGAACTTTGCTGTACTTAGAGAATGGCTTATACCTGTATCCCTAATGTTCAATGGGAGCGAGTCTTTCAGACCTCTGATAATTTCAGCCACATAAGCAAAATATATAAAATTAAATAGACTATGGCATTTGTATTTGGCAGGGCCCCATGAAATGAGTGGCAACCTGCTGTCCTTACTGTAATCTTTTCCAGGGATTCCTTTTTCACCTCCTCCAGAAGTATGATCTGGCAGCTGTGAGACCGGAGTAGGACTTCCATAATATGAGGGGCTGGATCTCCTGATGGAGGTATCCATGGGAGTTGTCTCGTGAGTCAATCCACTGCCTGCATTTTCATCATCCACCCCCGAGGTTGAGGACTCTCCACCGGTGTGACGTGTGCCATCTGCATTGTAACGGGAGCCATCTGCGTTGTCAATGACTGGGGAGACAGGGAATGAGACAGCTAATGTCGAGGAGCCACACGGCCATAATAAAGTGTAACTCTTATGGATTAATACCAGTTCAGCCATTTTTGCCCTCCTATCTAACCTAGATAATACATCACTAAAATATGCCTAATGCATATATACTAATTTATGTATTTGTCACATTTGTAGGGCCTACCTTCCACCACTTATTTTTATCAAACTGCTTACTTTTAACATAAAATCTTGGCATTTGTAAAGTCAATCAGAATTTTCGAATTAGAAGAAATATTTTATTATGAGCGTTTTTTTCCCACTTCCCGTCACTTTTCTAACAAACAGCTCAAATCAGATGTAGGAAGGTTGCTGTCTTAAGCAAATTCCTATATGTCAAAGAGATATTACCACCTCTGAGGTGCTAAAAATACCCATATAAAAAAAGTTTGATACCCTGAGACAAACCAAGCTCCGTAGGATTTAGGGGCAGACAAGTGACTAGTTGCTTTAATTTCTATTGAACACCTCTTAACTTATTTTTCTTATGGTTGGCTTGGGTTTTTTAATATTAGTGATGGTTTATGTAAAAATAAAATAACCAGATACTAAAAATTAAGCAAGTGCAGGTCTTTCTAATCAGTACAGTACCTGTTTCATCCTGATTACTGAGTAAAGATGTATCTATTTCTTTAACTGGGTCACATGTTGTTTCCCTTGTTTCTGTGAAAGAAGGAAAATAGAAAGTAATAATTTGAAAAAATGGATTAAAAAACCCACATATATCCCCACATAAATTGTACATAATCATAAAACATCGGCTTCAGATGAGGACAATTGAAAACAAATTTCCAAACAAATGTTATTCACTGATGTACCACCTTCCCAGGTGGGGCACCTCGAGATTGTTCTGTCAGCTAACGATGAGATTCTCCATTTCCATAACCATCCCAGAAAATGGTTGCGATCAATGCCAGTTAAAACAGCCTCATGACCCAGTTTCAGTGCAGGCAGAGCCACTGTCATAGTGGCAGTGACAACTCTAATCCTTTTTAGCCGGCGAGACTCCATCCTCTCCATGGAGGGCCCTGCACAGGCAGAGTGTGCCCCGCTCCGGGGAGCGCTGCTGGCTCCTGTGGGCTGAAATGCCCCACTTGGGGCTGGTGTGAGAGCTACCTGCTCATACTGCTGGAAGGGAATAACACTTGGGAGGAGTTATGAAGCTCTGGAGGGGATGGACATCACCGCAGTAGTCATCTGTGAACAGTCATCTGTGAGTGACAGACTATGGCAACTCACATGATACTACACCAATGCAAACATTTTTAATTATATCACCACCAAGAACAAAATCAAAAAAATATCGCTGCCATTCAAATCATCAAAGAACTTTCCCTACAGCTTCCTGTAAGAACTCTCTGCTTCCACTATGAATGTCACAATCTACTGAAATTTAAGATACTTGAAGTTAGTTTAGATTTTATTTTCAAATAGTGTGTTTAGCATCTGTCATGGACTTTATACAATTTCCTAATAATTTACTAAAATATTTCCAATTATTAAAAAGTTCCAAACTTTAAATGAAAGCAGTCTGCTTCTGACCCACATTGCTGTCCAGCTGCCTCATGTCTAAATGGAGATTTGCCTGAGCAAATACTGAATGAATCTGCAAACAGGAAAGCAGCAGCCATGTCCGTGGGCCTGGGATGGCCATCTCAGGCCTTGGAGCTGCTGCAGGAGGCAGCCACTCCTGGTACTCCTTAAAACACAAAGAACTGCTCTTGGCTGTAAAGCTCGTGTCTGCATGAAGAGAAGAGCTGAATGCCATGGCTGACAACAGTCATGTCTTTCAGATTCACTGCTGCAGTGTTTCACTTCACTAAGCCATTATAATGAACTGCTCTGAAGCTGCTAAGTTTGTCCCAAGGCCAGAAACATGGTTTAGTTCAAAACACACTGATAACAAAATGGTTGTTGCTGACATGACAGATACGCTTCTAGAGGCTGACAAAATGTACTTCTTCTCAGCTGAAAACCAGGCTCTGTTTGTTATATAAGTCCTCATTCCAGTACCTTAAATAGGAGAGTACATATGGTTTTTTTAGTTAATCTGTTTCTAAAATACATCATAAAAGCATCTCCTCACCTGACGCATTGTAACAGTATGCATCGTACCGATCAGTTGTGTTTGCCGAAAGTTTGTAAATGCCAGTGGTGTTTGCTGCACAAAGAGGATAGGGTCTGATCCGTGGGATAACAATATGCCCCACCACAAAACCATACCTGTGAAGAACAGAGGTAAACAAACCATATTACCTACTATAGCAGATGTCACTTCAAACATCAAGAAGCTACAAAGAAGCCACAAAGAAGCCATTATTTTTTAAAAGTGCATGCATTTATTCATACTGTTTTGTTACTCTTTTGTTCCTCGTTCATTTGGAACATTTGTTCATTTGTTCCCTTCTTACACCAGTCTCCCATCACTCAACATCATTTTATATTTAATTTCTAGAGCTAAACCCATTTAAACTAAATAAGCATCTTACCAGCTAGGGTGATCGACTCCCCAGGGTGATCGGTGCAAGGGACTGAGTGAGGGAGGAGAGTGCGCTTTTTGTTCAGCGTGAGTTTGTATTACCTGACACTAAATTCCCATTCTTTAGGGATTCACATTTTCATTGCTTTGACATAACACACTGCTCGGTGATACTTCACTCAGAAATGCTGAGGGCTCAATTTACGATACCTGAGCAAGTTTAAAGAATGATTGCAACACACATCATTTTCTGCAAAAACTGACAGCCTAGTAAAATATTCAAATACAAAACTCATTCATCCACAAATTCTTACTGTATCTTTCAGTTGAACAATGTGATTATTGTGCACAGAGCTCACATAATTCAGTGAAGACTGTGGTTACATAATGTACAATACATTATTACTATTTTGCAATCCTGTAACACCTGATTGATTCCAATGTATTTAACCGGAGATGGGATAGAATGGTGACAAGAACTGGGGTTTGGTTTGGGTTTTGCTTTACTTCTCGAGAGGAATGATTTATCAGGGAGGAGTAAATGTCACAGCTTTGCAGTTTTTTTATCTATGAACATCATTCCAGTTTCACGTCTAATGTGCAGATACTTGCAATTCTGAAACTCTTGTAGGTGGAATTATAAAGTACTTTACACACACTCCCAACTGAGCTTAAAATGCTGACACTTTGCAAACCATTATTGACCTACTTGTGTTATGTTCTGTTGATTCATCTTATTCCCATGCATTTTGATAGTTATATGCAGCTTATTTTCCCTCTCCTACTCTAGTTTAATAACAGCTGAGGCTTCCTGGTAAGGACTACTTCTAGCACAGGATCAACAAATGAGAGTAATAGGGTGGGAGGGCTGGCCAGAAGAACGGAGGAAGAAATCCTATCTACATGGCTTTCATGTCCAAATCTGTCCTCTGGTAAATTGTGAATTAGGGAAAATTGTAACATTAATGAAAAATTACAGCTTGCCCCTGGACAAAAAAATCCCTCTTCTTCTTTCAATCACCTTTATATTTTAGCTTTAGAAAATAGTTTCCCTATTTTAGAATACTCATAATTGGTGGCATAGAAATCTCTACCCCTAGGCATTATTTAGGATTTGATCTCTAAATATTGTGTAGTGCCGGGCAATTCAGAATGCCCTTCATGTGCTTATGTCAGAAAAAGAACATGCCTGCTTTGTTATAAAGGATTTTCCCCTCACAGTACAGAACTCTTTCTAGTTTTTATGTGGTACAATTTTAAATTACATTCCCACTTCTCACGGGAGAATCCTCTAAGAATTCTCTGTTCACATATTTCACCACCACAATACTTGTGAAAATGAACATGCCGGAACAGGAGGTATTTGCAAGCAGTATTGATGTCAGTACCATTTCTCATGGTACCAGAGTGAAAGTCTTAAAATTTTGGAGAAATGTCCACTTAGTTTTTCTACGCCAGTTAGAAGATAAATTCCATTTCCCCCTATTTCCTGTTTAAGTTAGACTGCAATAAAGTTGAAAATCTGCTGTCATTTATTTAAACTCCATAATGGTTTGCCAACATGCATCTCCTGGGCTGCAGTGATCCTGCACTGGTGGAGTTTGCAGTCCTGGGAGAAATGGATGAGGAGAAGAGTCAAGTCAAGACCCTGAATTTTAGGGAAGTAAGCTTCCAGCACTTCAAGGAGGTTTTCACTTGGCCCTCCTGAGAAACTGCCCTGAGGGACAAGGGTGCAGAACAGAGGTGGCAGGTCTTCAAGGACTCCTTCCATAGAGGGCAAGAGCTCTTGATACCAGTTTAAGAAATGAGGAAAGCAAGCCAGGAGACCTGCACGGCTGTGTTGGGACTAAAGGATGGGAAGGAAATGCACAGGCAGTGGAAGCAGGGTATCAATGCCAGCTGGGGTATAAACACACTGAGAGCAGCCTGCCCAGAAAAACCTGGGGGTACTGCTGGACGAGAGGCTGGACATGAGCCAGCAGTGCCTGCTTGCAGCCCAGAGAGCCAAAGGCATCCTGGACTGCATCCAAAGCAGCGTGGGCAGCAGGTCAGGGCAGGGGATTTTCCCTCTCTGCTCTGCTCTGCTGAGACTCCTCCTGAAGTGCTGTGTCCAGCACTGGGGTCCCCAGCACAAGAAGGACATGGACCTGTTGGAGCAAGTCCAGAGGAGGGTCATGAAGATTATGAGAGGGATGAAGCCCCTCTGCCATGAGGGAACACTGAGAGAATTGGGATTGTTCAGCCTCACTTTTTTTATATTAGTATTCACTTAATTTTTTTGAATTAAAAGTTTTCTTTAACCTCTAGTTTCTTGGGCTGGTTATTTTTTGAGAAACTGGAGCATCCGTATTATCCACATTTGGTGCCCTATCCGTCATTAATTACAGCAGGTAACTAGGTCACTTGACAACGTGGTTTTGGGGTTTTTAATAACTACTGTAGCTGTCTTCTGAAACATCTCCATTCACAGATTACAAGAATGCACTAACGCTGTGGCCATTTTTTCACTGGGATGTCAAGAGTTCATCCCTGACAGTACCACCTGCTGCTTTTTACTGCTCCTTGGCAAGACAGAGTTCCAGACACTGCATACACTACCCTCAGTCTGTGACCTCACATTAGGTCCTTACTTTTCACATGCTTATCTTACCAACTGTTTAGTGACACAGTATGATCTGAACATCTCCCTAATTAGTTTATTATCCTGTCAATCTTTTGTTATCTTTAGATTTTATCTGTGAGGGGTTACGATTTTTTTTTTAAAGATAAATGGTAAAAACTATATGCATCAAGGACTTACTTATTACTGGACCCAGAGCAAATATACACATGCACAAAGATGTTTTGTTCATTACAGAATTAATCTTAATGGCTACAGTAAGTCAAATGTAATTATTACACCAGTAGTGTCATGATACACTATGTTTTCAAGAATTTCTTTACCTGCAAGTTTCAAATCCAGACTCGTGAGCTTCCTTCAGCTGCTCTAGTGTTGCCAAGGTGCTGTTGAGAGCTCTGCAGAGTTTGACTGCTTCAGATCGTGTGAGGCTGTAGCGACCATTTTTTTCAACGTGAAAAACTCCTCTGTATCTGCAACTTACATTGAATTCTGTTATCAAAGGAAAAGAAAAAAAAAGATGTTAAAAATTTAGACCTAAGAATTTAGACCTTCACTGAAGACCTGGAAATCATTTATTTTCAAGTATGATGCTTTCAGAGCAAACCAGCAACAAGTAACAGCTACCAATTCATTCAGAAAAAGCACTACAATTTTCAATCACTTTCTTCATACTTCCCCTCTTTGGGCTGAGGCATGAGCCAAATCTCCAGCCTTCCCAAAAACAGCCATACATGGTTTTGTGAGGTATCTAGGACTTTTAACATCCCACTAACACTAATGTGCAGAAGAAAGAGTTAACAATAATAATATCAATACAAGTAAGAATAATCATATGCGTAGAGAAAAATGGGGAAAAAACAGGACACTTCAAAGCAGTGTGGATTAATTTCGGTTCTGCCCCACCTTTCCCTCAAGAGAAAAAAAGCAATTGCAACTCCAGAATAGAATGACAACTGCAAAGCGCACTTCATAGGAGTAGCTATTATTTCCAGTGCAGAGAGGAGCATGACTCATTTTTATCTTAATTTTAATGGAAGTTCCATGTGCAAGAAAGGGAAAAATAGACCAGTCTTCTCCAATATTAAAAGGGTGTGTCTGTACTGTCTATTTGAAAAAAAAGATGACATATAATAACTGTTTTAGTAAAAGACTCGAAATGCAATTCATGCACATTTGCATTGACACATTCCATATAAATAATGAGCAACTTTCCTAATGTAATTTTTGCTTGAGAGTCTATTTTGTTCTACAGCATAGATGTGAAAGAAAATTATAGTAATCAAGGCATGCACTCTTTTTTCAATTACTTTTGTCCATTGATAACCTGATGTTATTCCATGTACAGGGTATCTACTCAGTATAAACTGAAAGGAACATTCCTTTCCATGGCTCACATGAAACACTCAAGGAGATAAAATACCAGATTAGATCCAGACTGTATGATGCATGAGAAGACAACCACTATTCGTAGCACAGGTAGGAGTCCAATAGTATTGATGCTTGCTTGTCCAAAGGAGCTCAAAATCTGCACATCCAATCTTGAATACTTTTACCATAGGCAACAGAATTAACCATTATGGTTACTTGGGTAGGCTTTCCACAAAAAGAATAGAAAAAATACCTGTTCTCCCACCATTCCTCCTTCCCCAGTATTTTAAAGGCAGACGAAACCACTTTGTATTGCAGACCTGTTTAAGAGTCTTGCTGACTACAGTTCCTAATGTTTTTTATATTTTTATTATCATACGTTATTAAAAAACATATGGCCCTTCTGCCACTCCTTGACTACTGCTATGGGATGGAGCTGCTCTCACAGCTGACATGCGAGTGACTTCTACTTTGGCTCCAAATATTTCATACTCAAAGCCTGACATTGTCTTGGAAGTTGTCCAGTCAGTAGCCGTATTAAGCTGAAATGACCTAGACAAGAAAAAGGCTTCTCTTTAGTTTTCCCTTCGTGATCCTCTCTTCCTAAAACACAGTCTGTAAAGCCCAAGACTTAATGTTAAATGTGGGGATCAGATAATGAAATTCTATTTGATTACTTTAAAGTAACAAGCTCAGTGATTTTGGAGCTAAATTTTCTTGGAGCATCAACATCTTTTCTGATAACTTGAGGCTGATTTCTGACAAGCTTTTGCTGTGAAAGCAGATACCACACACACTTGCTTTGGGTTCCATTTGATCGCAGTTAATCCTAGATGCACTGAATTATAAAGTGACGTTCACTTTTGTTTAGAGTTGATTTAGCTGTCATCAGACCTCAGCGCATTCCTGGTTTTAAACACTACAATTTATGCTCTATTAGCACTCTGAGATTCAGTCATAGCCAGAATTCCACTTAGAGAGTCAAGTACTTAGACTTCTGCTGTTTAAACAGTAGGCTTATTTACAGAAATAGGCTTAATGGAGCTATGTGTCGAATACATGCCGACACATGTGTACATTTTCCATGGGAATGCTCAGCCTGAGTACACCCTGCACACCGGGGCACTGCTGGGAGGTACCAGGCTTCCTGCACGTGTGCTGCCCAACTGCACTGCATGCACACGCAGCAAAGCCAAAGCTCCCAGGAAGCCCTGCTCACGCAGCGTGAGAGATCACGTGGGTGTCCAGGAAACCCCGGGCAAAAATGTGGCAATCCAGTTCTCAAAACTGGGTTTGAGGTCATCCAATTCGTTGGCACTGTGCCCTAAAGTAATGCTGTGACAGCACCTTTGTTTTTGCTTTGATGATATCTTCTACGCCCACAATTCCAAGTGTACCACTGCTGCAGCAGAGACGCTCCGTTCATGAAGAACTGAGTATGGAAAAAGGACCAAAGCAGTACCCAAAACTCACATGGTATTTCACAGTCTAAGCAAACTGCATAAAGTCAGCATCTACTCTTTAAAGACAGTAGTTACCACATTTTAAAAATGACAAAATACAAACCCAGAGCTGTCGAGGAACACAGCATTTTTACTTTATAGTCTTGGATTTTAATGTCCGCACAATGGGGACCCTTAACTGAATTAATGAAAAAATTCCTGATCCCACCAATAAATACCATATCAAAAATAAATGATGGGATCTAAACTAAATTAATATCTTACTTTTTTTTTTTCCATGCTGAGGCTTATAGAGTAATTTTGAGTTAAGGAAGAAACATGACTGTCAAATTTAAATCCAAACACATATTTCACCTTTTCCCATAGGGCAGGAAGGTCAAATCCATTAATTTTATGTTGATGTTACTTAGCTGGCTTTCACACAGTTATGCAAAAGATGGATTTTTGTTCTGTTCCAAGAGACAAGGCAATGCAAAACTCTTATTGTGTGACAAACTATTGCTGATCCTTTTAACATTTTTGAAGTGTCAAAGGGGCTGACTCAGAGTGGACTCACAGTGAAATCACCAACAGCACGCGAACCTTCCCTCCTTCCCCCTCTTAGAGCTGTCTGGCTTTGGGGCCTGACAGGCCACAGTCTTTCCTTTCTTCTTTCATCCACGTGATCTCTTACAGCTATTTAATAATAGCCCTTTAAGAAGGCAAAGAGTACGAAATATGTCTAAATTGTCATAATCATTAATCTCACCCAGACTGTGAGATTGGGTGATACAAACCAAAGCCACGGAACGTTCCTAAGTCTGTGCTGGGTTTTATGAGCATGGAAAACATGAACTTCCACACAGGCCATTTCTCCCCGTCTTTCCTGGGATTTCTGGCGCCCTCTCTCAAGCAGCTGCATGCAAACCTTTCTCTGCTATCGCCATTCACATATCTAAACCAGGTTCAATGAATACTTGTCAGCCAAAATCACTAACTTCAGTTCCCCAGACAATTTGCTAGCTAGAGCCCGCTAGTGGGACAGAATCGCCTCACACAGACTAAAGAGCATTGTCCTGTCACAGAAGTCGGGTTACACCCTGATAATTAATACGAGAGGCTTGTTAGAAACTGTCACTGTAAGAAACCAGGTGCAATTTCCATTTCCACCCTGATTCTGCAACCCTTATGTATAATGAGTAACACTGACTCACGCTAACGCTTCCCATTGGAATTGATTTTCCATAAAGATTTTTGGTGTACTGTATGGATGTCTCATGCACTACTCCCAGCTTTTCATTGTTTTTGAGACACCACCTGGGGGTTTCATTCTCTCAAGGTGGATGCTGTCTTGTATTTGAGAAAAAAAAAAAAAAAAGCAGTTCTTTTAGCAACTGCAGAGATACATCCAAGTGGAAGATTTGCAAACACCCTGCCCACTTGGAGGAAAGCGTGTGTAAGACTTGTACGTGTTAACAGACTTCTCGGTAAAACCGCAGGCTGAATTGCATGGCAACCAGGAAATGTACGGGGGATGTTTTCATGGGGATTTTACTTTTCAGTTTGCGGTTCAAGATGATTGATAGGTCACCAGGATGTGCTAAACTGAGGCTGACAACAGGGACAGAACTAGAGGTTTGACAGTGCATACAGTTTTCATTCTCTCTGTTTTAATAGAATATAGGATTTACATTTACTGTAAGAACTTAGTTCTACATTTATTAAACTATTAAACTCGAGGCAGATATACACGGGTAAATGTTTCCTTATAATCACAGGTTCTTGAATCTTGCACTGACACTTCTGAACAGGAACAACCACCAGCTTAGCACTGATAACTACATTTTGAATATTATCACCTGCTTTAAATGCATGCTGGTAATGAAGTAGCAAAAAGTAACATATTGGAAACAGATTAAAATATATTTAAAAGAAAATCCTAGCAACTACAGTTCCTCTCCAGGCAAATCTATAAATTAGGCCATATGAGTCCTAAAATCTGAGGAGGTCTGGGCAGTTCAGATCTTGTCTCTCAGTTCAGACCCATCTCTAGTTATGCCTGGTTTTTTACTTGTTTCTCAAGAAAACTACTTCATGGCTAAACAAGAATGCATATTTTACTTCTGACTCAAGGAAATGGCCTCTGAACACAAAATTTCGTATGGAATGGATTAATGAAACATTTCAGGATCCAAAACTTTTTGTCAATGTATATATTAACTTAGCCTGATTACTGCCATTTTAACATCTGCGAGAACTTAAATGTACGAAAAATAATCATTCAGTGATTACCTAATACACTACAACACACATGGGCCTGGAAGGCATCCTTTGCTGAGCATTCCACCTTTTTTTTAGAGTCTATTAGTACAAAACTTCACTCAAGCAACTCACAGCCCAGGCAACTGTAACAGGATGCAGAAGCTTTTACCTTTATGTCAGAAGTTGGACTAAAGCCCAAGTCAGTGATGAAAACCACTGGATAGCTGTTTGCTAGGTTATGTAAAATGATTCATTAATCCCAGCCACAGTCACTAATAGACACGTGTCGACATCATTAAAACACACCTATACTCGAATCCCTCGGGGCTTGATGAGGAAAGGAAAACTGTGCTGGGAAAATAGGGCTCAGAACTGGGATGACTACACGCTGATCAAAATGCAGAAGTCAAATTTGCAAGATCCACGTGAATGAAGCAAGCAGTCCTTTACCATCCCAACATGAAAGCGCCAAGGGTCAAGCCATGTGTATAATCATTAAGTGTGTCTGGTTTTGTGTTCTCCCAGTTAGGATATTCTTCTATATCTGCTAACCACCATTCTCTAAAGAAAGTAGAGAAACAAATCTAGAAATAGACCACCTACACCATAAGCAAGGGTTTTCCAAACGGTGACAGTGAAAGTAAGTCTTTACGGATTTTTGGGAGTTGTCTGATGAAATACTTTCCCTGAAGTATTGCCAAGTTGTGAAACCTACAATGATTTATAGGAAATACATTTCCAGACTTGGTGGCAAGAAACCATATTTTTGGTTTTCAAAGTATCCCTTGTGGATACTTAAATAAAGCAAAATAAGGGGTTTGTTTTTCGGTTTGAAACTGCCTTTAATTCTGAAATTAAAATAATTAGTTTTCACAAAGTAAAATAAAATAAAATCACTTAAGAAAGCTAGGTTTAAATGTTTACATGGCTGCAACACATATAGATGGTTTAAGGAACCCAAACCAAAGTTTCCCTCAGGGATTTTTTAAAATGTCATATTTTCATTTCAGTTTGGAATAGAAAAATGTTCTAAGCCGTGAAAATTTTAATGGGAGAGAAAAACCCCACACAATTATATCCCTAATAAATGGCTGATATTCAGCGGGAAAAAAATTCTCCGCACACCTGGCTTTTTAAAGACAGCAATGTCCAGGAAAACACTTTAAAAGGGATTTACCTGCATGTTTGCAAGTAGCTCCTGCTATAAATAGAGACAACGTATTCTTAGTACTTGGGTGTGGTGACAAGAAAGTGAAGATGACTCTCCACAGATCCAAAGGTGTAAAGTCAGAACTTTCTTTGAAGTTGTGCCTAAGCTGTGCCTACTACCCAGTTATATTTGGGTACCTAGTAATTCAGTCTGAAAAAGCAAAGAAGAGTGTAGCTTTCTCGCTTTCCTGTGTGCTGCTAACTGCCTGATAAGCCATGAGATAGCCATGCTAACCTTGAGGTCCAAGTGGGCTGACGTGGATCTCTGCAGTGAGATGTGGCTGGAGGTACGCACAGAGGCCAGAGAGGATACACTGCACTAGGAGGTTCTCCTTTCTCCAACAAAAATTAGCAAGGATTCCTTGCATTTCTGTATTACTCCTGGAAGCGCACACTGGAAATGGGATGCGGGACAAAGCTCAAGCTGCTGACTTTCTTCGAAATTGTTGTTCCTAATGAATCTGCCTACTGATCATCAAAGTATCTGTTTACTGATGGACAAAAATCTCCAGTCTCTTAACTGACAGCTCTCCTGGCTACTGCTTTAAAACAATGGGTGTGGGAGTAGTGCTATTAATAAATCAAGCATTCACAGAGTCCCTCAAAATGCAAGTAAGTACAAGAAATATGCTTCAGTCCTCAGCAGCTGCTGTAGGGAGAAAAGAATCTGCTAATGCATCTTCCAATCACACTTTATCTGCCTGGCAACTGTTGCTCTGGTAAACATCCTGAGTGAGCCCATACTGTGTCATCACTTATGATAAACCTCCTTGCTGCTGACATTAATATTAGTCTTTTTGTAATAGTCTCACCCAGTAGGGAGCTGAAAGTTTTCAGACTCCAGCAGAACGTGGTACAGCTGCGTAGCACCTCGGGGGAAAAATTGCAGGCAGTGATATCATAGTCTGCAATTAGTTATCTGATATGCCCCCTCAAAATGATGAAAACATAATCGTCATTGCCGATACGAGGAGAGCTCCAGGCTGTACAGTGAGTAGTCTGACCCCAAAGGCTGAGTAACACGGGCTGTGAGGAGAATCAGTTGGGATCAGTTCCATGAAACCCAGGTGAAGAAACACACGGAACAAAGCTGGAGAATAACAGCTGGAGTCTGATCTTCACTGTTTGACCGATTTAGTTATTTGGGATAAAAGCAGTTGACACACAGAGTGGCTCAGCAGACAGATCCCCAGCCTGGAGCCCAAAGGGCCTCATTCCTATTCCCTGCTCTGTCACTTACCCAATGAAAGAAAGGAACCTCGGGAATCTTTTCAAAAGCTCTGAAAGCCAGCCAGTTAAACAAAGATAACATTACTCTGGTAGACATACTAAAAAGAGGAAGGCATATATCAGAATATGCCTCACAATGTAGGACATGATCTATAGAAGTCAAAGGGAAAGTTCTTATGCAAGCCTCTGATGATGGAAGAGAATATTGTCACATCCACCACTCCCTGACGTTTTTCCCTAATAGAAGAAGGGCAGGGATCCCACAGCCTGTAACCTAGATTGCCTAGGCCAGCAGGCAACTTCTCCTGGAATTTTTGGTGGCAACATATTTCCATTTTCTGGACTCTTTGTGACTCTATCAATCCATATACTTAGGGTTTCAAGAATCTTGAGATTTATACTGAAAATGCTGTCTGGCAAGTAACTTTCCTAGGATGTATGCAGGTTATTCATACACTTAGCTACATGAGCAGTTAAATATCCTTAATAATTCTTACAGTTCTTAGTTATGAATCTCTTAGTACTGGTTTGGTAAAAAGGCACGTTTAATAACTAGAGTTTGCAATAAAAGTATGTACACAATGCTGTTGCTATCACAAATATGGTGGGAATGATTATATTTTTCCTATTAAAAAAAAGTTTATTTAAACTTAACCATTTATGAGAGGCAGTGAAGATTCTCTTGCTTAAGGGAAGACTGGGAAAGAGGCACTGGCAGTGTGACCTCGATATTCTGTGATTTCAAATACTACATTAAATCCTACATATATTTAGGCAGTGGAGACAGGTAAAGGCAATGCGCTATTGCTTGCATGCAATCATCCTCAAATAGAGCAGCATCATTTTTTCCCAAAAGTGTTGGAATCATTGTGAAGCCAGTGATTTTGTTGTGATGCTCATTGATTCTAGTAATCTGTTTTAATGAGATATAGCTGGACTTTACAAAAAGATTCAGAGCTAAATCCGTGTTTGAATGGTAAATGATACAGTGGCAGACCGCAGTTCAGGTACAGTGAGTCTTATGACACTGGATTCATTTTGAGCAAGAGTCCATGCAAACAGCAATTTGGGAATATGCTATCTTAATAAATACAAAATCTGAGACAGTTACTAATTAATAAAGCACCAGAATATTTTTCCCCCACCAAGGATATTACTTGAAGCAAAATTCATCAGGTTGTTTTTCAAGTGCACTATACAAAGCATCCATCCAGGACATAGGAGTACAGGCTGGGAGACCAACTCATTGAGAGCAGCCCTGATGAGAAGGACTTGGGGTTTGTCATGGATGAAAAGCTGGCCATGAGCCACATGTGTGTGCTCCCAGCCCAGAAAGCCAACAGCATCCCGAGCTGCATCCAAGGGAACGTGGCCAGCAGAGCAAAGACATGATTCTTTCCCTCTACTCTGCCCTCATAAGACCCCACCTAGACTTCTGCATCCAGCTCTGGGGTCCCCAACATAAGGACATGGAGCTGTTGGAGCAAGTCCAGATGAGGGCCATGAAAATGTCTGGAGGGCTGGAGCACCTGTCCTACAAAGAGAGGCTGAGAGAGCTGAGGTTCTTCAACCCAGAGAAGAGAAGGCACTGAGGAGGCCTCATTGCAGCCTTGCAGTACTTAAAGGGTTTTTTAAAAAGAGGGACAGTTTTTTTCACAGGCAGATAGTGATACGACAAGGGGGAACAGTTCTAAACTAAAAGAGAAATTATTTAGATTAGCTGTTAGGAATAAGTTCTTTACTGTGAGGGTGGGAGGCACTGGAACAGGTTGCCCAGAGGAGCTCCACCCCGGTGAGTGTCCAAGGCCGGTTTAGACGGAGCCCTGAGCAACCTCATTTAGAGGGTGGCATCTCTGCCCGAGGCAGGGGATTGGAATGAGATGGTCTTTAAACTCTTTTAAACTCCCAACTCAAGCCATCCTGTGATTCCGTGACGTCTCTTAGAAACAGCGGAAGTAGCTGACGCAGTGAGAAACCACTTTTCCAGGTGATTTGCTACCAATCATTATGCATGGATCCTACTGCCTTCCTTGAACAGTGTAAAAACATGTCTTAGGCACACCGTGCTATAACAAACTGCCAATTCATCTGACTCATAAAATTACTTTCTCTGGAAGGGTGGGAGATATTGGGCTACTTCCCAATATAGAAATCAATTCAGGATACCAAACCAGTAAGTTAAAAAGCAAAAGATAGGTTCCAATTAGTGATGTTGCCATGACTATCACTGTGGATATATTCGTATCACATCGGGGGTGGAAAAAAGGTGTTAATGCATTGCCTTGCAATTGCTGTGAGTCAACAGTAATATGATTGTGACTGTGTTGATAAAATGGCACGACCTGAGCACTATGAGTAATAAAGTCAGACAGAAGACTGATACTGTTAAGAAATCCGGTGCAGGTCTGCAAAAAATAGGTTCTGTGGGTGTTTCAAAAATGAGGAAAATCCTTACTCTTACTCATAGGAGTATTTTCTCACACGGATTGTTCAGCTGAAGGAAGGATTGCACAGCCAGACTCAGTGATGGATTGCCAAACAGTAACCGAAGAGAGTTTCCTGTTTTTACCATTACAAGTTTCAGAGAATGCTCTGGTCCTCTGTGGTCCTGTTCACTTCCCATCCAGCAGAATAATATTTGCACAAGAACCTTTTTCTTACGATTAATCATGCTCCTTTCAGCTGAAATAGCCCTGTATGTGAAGTCATACCTGCTTTCCGAAACTGAGGCAAAAGAGGCACTCATCTTGTTGATGGGACAAGAGGCTGAGACTTCGGAGAAGATGTTCTATTTACAGCTACATTGCTTTCTCTCTGTTGTCCTACCTATGAGGTGGGGATAAAAACACTGACTTCCCATGGGCTGCAAAAACCACTAATCATTATTTTCTGCTGGCAGCATGGTTGTCAGTTCACTTCTTTCTCACTAGTTGGGAATATTCTTTCTCTGTTAAATACTACTGTATCTAGAGTTCAAATTTTAAGTTCTAGGGTAATTTAAATACATTCAGCCTGACTGCAGCTCTGCTGGATGTGTTGATAAAATCTACCAGATAAGGTAACTCCCCGTTGACCAAATGTTGTAATATTTGTGAACTCCATGCAATGCAAGAAAAAAAAACCCAAAAATTTCAACGGAGACACCACCTATTTCTGAAGTGATACATTGAGAAAGCCTAAGATGTCAAATCTGTTTCAAGAATTCAAGTTCTTCTACAGTAGTCAGAAGACTCCAGCAGCTGACAAACAGAAGGATTACATCTCAGACATGCGCTGGAGTTGAAATGTTTGAATGCTAAAGGTACAGTAGGATATACTGAAGAGAGAGAACTTGGTTTTGGTACTAATGCCCACCTTGAGCTTTGAAGACGTGGATGTGCATCAAGTAAATGTTATCAACAAATACTTTTGTAGGTTATTAATGGGTATAAGCTTTGCTGGGCCCAAGACTTTCAATGCTGTTGTTATGTTACATTTTTTTAATGGGTTTGTGACAACACAGAAGCAATCGAAGAAAATAACATCATCTATATTTTATTTTGAAGGGTAGCCTAGTCAGGCAGAGAGAGCTTTTTAAATTTTTCCTCCTTTGCTCAGCAGAAGAAATTAATTAAAGAGTTTATTCATTTGCAAATGTAAAATTTTGGATAGAAATTCTACTGATCTTTAAAGGCACTGTTGCAACATCTTACCAGTCTTGCACTGCTCTTTATGCAATATATTGTTTATGCATCACTAATTTACGATAGGTCTGGTCCCCACTGGCATATATGTAAGTACTAGGAGTTGTTAAGAAATATAAAAGAAGAGTGAGATATCTCCAGCGCCAGAAAGAAACACAAATTACTTGTTAAATGTACTACCTGGATTAAAATAAACTCTCATCAAAGCATTATCAGAAAGCAAATTCAAATTTAGTCATTGGTCTTAACAATCTCCTACTCACAGGATATGTCTCCTCCTGGAAAGCTGGACAATTGGGCTTTTTCTAATCCACAAGATCCCACAGAGCCAGAAAACACTGTCTAGTGTGTATGCCTAGAGATGCCCTGAAAAATCACCTGAAAAACTGTGCTGATCATACCCTTCCATGATGCTCTAAGATTGCTGCCACTTCACTGTTTAAATAAACCAGTTAATGCTGTGCTCTGTTCAGTGTGAGCACAAACAATATCACCACCAGATAATGTGTGAGACCTGGCAGGTCAAGACTATGTTGAGAAAATAAAGCAAAACTACTGTAATCTTTTCCCACTCAAAAAGCAGCCAGGAAATTAAGCCATAAGAATAAAAGGAGAAGAAGAAAAAAAAAAAGGAATGAATAGAACTGATCTTGTAGAAATGTCACAAGACACAAAAATCATCATAGACACTCTTAGAAGAGCTCTGCAACATTTTTTACTACAACAGGGAGCAAATGGATCCAGGGTTTTACTGAGGCAAGCCACAAAAAAGCAGGAAAGACACTTCTCTTGAGGCAGTCACCATGGGAATGTGTCTCACATGCTCAAAATGTCTGCCAGTTACTACTTTTAATACAAGAATTGTTAGTGGGATAAGTGCTTGTCTAAAACCTTAGCTGTGCCCGCTCAGAGATGAACTGAAACCATCAAATAGCTCTTCTCAGGAGGCCATTAAATGATTTTGTTACATTCTGGAAAAGAGGACTTTAAAAGTTTAGAGCTCAATATGCAATCTCCAGAAGGACACTTATTTTCTGTGCTAGGAGAGATTTTGTTCCTCACAGGAAGACAAAGTTACTCTGACTAGTGCAATGGAAGAGTGGTATTTTGCTAATACCAATCTTCCGAAGACACTGGACACTCCAGCCCTACAGCCCTTCCCAGAGCACCAAGCTTTAAGTACAAATACCTCCAAAATCTCATTAAGACAGTAGATATTTATCACTAGGAAGTGTTGGTTCCAACAGGAGCAAAACTTGTCTAAATTTAAGACACCATTCTTCAGTTAATTATTAAATAAATTTTAAAGTTCTTGAACCTAAAGAGGTGTTAAGTCTGACAGCAGGGCAAAAGATATAAGTCAGTTCTCACTTCGCAAAATGCTTCAAACATCCCTAATCACAAAAAGATAAGCATGGAATAAGAACTCTTTTAAGGAAGCTCTACTTTGCATTTGCTGTTGTCTAGCAGGAAACAATTGCTATTGAACTGAAAACAGCTGCCAGTCCTCAGTGCGTATAGAGACAGCAAACACACAAGTAAACAGGATAAAACTGTCAGAGCAATAAAGTTTTATCTGATTTTTACAGCACTGCTACTGACGAAATTGATTTAAGCAAAATATGTGTTATTTCACTTCCATATTCTAAGTGTTCCTATATGTCAAAGTTATGCATAAACAACATTTAAGAACAGAGAACAAAACCCTCCATGTATAAATATGAAGACTCATTAGCGAAAGAAGCTCTTTTTTCTACACTTACACACCTGTGTAAATGATGGAAAAGGGAAAGGACATGTAAATAATGAAGGACACCTAATCAAGCAGGAGGAGGGAAAATAAGGAAGTGAGTGAAAGATGCGTTCAGGCCGCACCCTCAGTGTCTTCATTATTAATGAATCATGTTTCTTTATAATTGGCAAATACTACTTTCCCTTGAACCTTCCCGGTTAACTATTCCATATTCCTTGTGCAGAAGCTTTATCCAGAGCACCAGGATGGAGCTGGGAAGACCTGGCTGTCCTCAGCAGTGACATATGGTGTCACTTCCTCGTCTCCTCCTTCTGCGATAGGGACACTCCACCTTGTTGGCCGATGGCAAAGAGTAGGTAAATCGTTCCCATCACAACCACCCCTACCGCACTGCTGAACTGTTGCATTTACATGCTGCAGGAAGAGCATATTCCAGCCTGTTTAGTCTGTTTTGAGTGGGCATGTGGGCTCGGAGCGCTCCCTGCAAGCAGCCGCAGCCGTGCTGCCCTGGCACGCACGATCCCCATCCCTTGCCGATACGCCTCCCTGGTGGCAAGCTGTGCTCTCTGAGAGGTTGCCAGCTTGAGGCTGGTGCTCGACTTTTAGACCCCAGTTTGGGCAGCAGCTTGCCTGCTGCCTGGGCACTCGCTCACACCTGCTCACGGGGGTCTGGGTGCCCACAGGACATCCACTGAGCTTCAGTTAACCTCTCACTTCTGTATGGGAAACCTGCAAGAAGCTATTCATTACAGCTACCCACACACACCACACCCTGCTTCTTTACAGACACCTATCCATTAACAAAAATAACAATAAAAAAGCCCCCTAGGGAAATGTACTTCTGAGAACCTGTTTTGCTAACATGCTGTCACTGTGAGACATACATAATTAACAAAAGCTATGCTATGGCAGGTTTTTTTTTACTATTATACGTTCTGTCACAGGCAGCATCTTATTTACGAAAGCAGGTATTTAGTAAAACAGACATTAATTGTGAAGTCGAGGATTGCAGGCTAATGCCCTTTTCCTAGGCAGCTGTCAGCATGTACCCTGGCAATGTCTTTTATAACCCTCTCACAATGCTTCTGGAACAGTATCATTAGCAGAAAGAGAGAGGGAAGTTTTAACACAGCTGTTGCATGTCTGGCTTTTTTTCCTGTTGGTTTTTTTTTTTTTTTTAAAGACACAACACAGTCTCTTAGAGCTTCCAGCATCCATCATCAACAGAAAAGAGAAAAAAAAGTGAAGCAATATATTTTTCAAACTCCAAATGTAAGTAGAATTCAGGTCTTCTCTGTGATTTTTACTTTGCATTAGAATACCCTGCTTGTGCTTTCATGTTTTTAACTGCTAAAACTGTAGATTGTTCTTCAACTCCTTTTGTTTCTTTTGGTTTGTTGTATTGGTTTGGGTGTTTTTTTTCTAATGTTTCACAATCTGAGAATTGAAGTTTATTGTACCCAAATAAGATTGTTGCATTACATAAAGTTGCCAGCGTTGTCATGCAGAGGAACTGGAAAGTCCCAAAGACACTGCTTACAAAAGAAAGTTCAATTATGTTCTTAATTGAAAGCACAGACTCAAAAAATGACTGCAGCATTCGTTAGGCAGGAAACAGTCACGGAGGTTTGAACTTTAAATTGCAATTAGCTGAACTTTCTGTCTGACTGGCAAGATTCTCCAAGGAAAACCCCTCTTCTTCGCAGTTGCCACTTCACATTGCTGCCTGCAGACTCATTCATACGAGGAGCTGCTGTGCCGTCCCTTGGGCGGGGGCAGCTCCGGCAGCCGCGGCAAGGGAGGGAAATCACAGCCAGCTGCTACTGATATTGCTGCTGAGGCACCGTGGGGAGGCTTGCGAGCGAGCGGGGAGGAAGCTGATAAACACCCGGCACTGACACAATCCTCTCTGCCACTGCTGTTAGCGGCACCCATAATGGTCACTGATAGTCGCAGAGTCTGATAGCTTTGAAATTATTATTGCCTCTCTGGGAGGGAGAGATGACTGTAAGTTAAGAGGTGATGGACTCCTGGAAAATGACCAGCAGCTACGCCAAATTGGCTTCCCGCCTACAGTTGTGGATAACGCACAGAGAACGGTCCAAACCACGAGGTTTTGTCACAGAGAAACCCTGACAGGTAAAGACAAAGAACAGAACAGACCTGGAAGTTTGCATTTCTCTATTTTAAGAATTCAGTTTAATGCTGACAAATGGAATCAGCATGCTCCCAGATGCCAGCTGATGCTAAAACATGATGTGTTTTGAACACCACTAATTGTTCCAGTGCAATGTTGCATTGTTCTCAAAGTAGGCAAGATTACTGTGGTGGGTCATGTTTGTTCCATAATTATCCTCTCTGTGAAGTTATATTTCACAGACAACTACGAACATTTAGTCTTGGTCCTGGACAAACCAATTTTAGAGGAGGGTTTTGCAGAACTCCTTCCCTTGCTCTCTCACATAGTATTCTCTTGAAAAAAAAAGACCAAAACCAAACAGTGATATATAAATAACAGAATACATGTCACGTGAAGGGGGGAATTATCATCTTCCATGTTGACTGTATTGCCAAACACTTATCCCTTAGTTCTGGAACAAAAATGTGATACAAGAAGACCAGACAGCAGATGGAGAAGCCTTTCTACAGCACTTGGGACGTCAAACAACTTTTAAGTTCTTTGACTGATTTACCCTCTCCTTATAAAAGATCTCTACATTGTTTTTCTCTGCTTCTCTACAACGTATTTTACTACCAGTCAGCTACATTCAGAACTAAGATCATCAAATATTATCACATCTTTTCAACAAGTATTTTAGCAGTAATGAGCTCATGGTTCTCTCTGGTGTTTCTCTGTCTATCAGCATGTTATGATGTCTCCTACCGCTGGCACATTCTTGATACAGTCAAACCTCATGCATGTTTAGGTGATAGGTGAATACCTGCAATATTCATAGTATCTTCAAGTCAGGCCTGTAAAAGTCATGGGAACTCTTCTGGAAAGAAAGATACACCACATATGGATGAACATTTTGTTTAACCTTGGCTAGAGCCACCGGTGGTTTTAAAAGCATTTACTTAAAAAAGTTCTTCCTCAATTGTATGATGCTATCTGTCCTCATTAAGCCTTTCTTTGACTTCCTGTTTTCAAGGTAATGGCTCTTCATTGTGGTGAACAACAGTACCTAAAGAATCTTCAAACATTTCTCCAAAGACTGCAAGACAATCCCCTGCCATGGTTTGTTGGCTCTGTGTGTGGAGTGTTTCAAGGGCAGCTACCTAACCCTTCCACTAAACAATGATGGAAAGTTCAAGTGAACTCTTAATAAAGTCTAGTTACTTTGTAGCTTTGGGAAAACAGCCAAGATACACACTGTGAGGACTGAGTGAAAATAAACTAGCACAAAGAGCTTCTTCAAACTGCTTTATTTACGAATTTACACCATAGATATGTAAACCAAGGGGCAGGCAGGTCTCTTCCTTCGTGAGTGACCAGCAGCTGCCCTAGCCCTGTCTCAGAGCCTTACCTTGTAACGGGGCTCTGGCAACCTCTCCAGTGCTACAGCCACACTCCCTCCTCCCACGGCTCATTCTCCCTCTTTCCATTTCATCTTCACCACTACTACTTCTGTTCCAGTTTCTTCCAGTTTGGGGGGTCAAAATTCTAGGATTCGCTTTGTGTTAATCAAGGAAAAGTTTGAGAAAAATATTTCTACAAATGCATAATGCTCACAGGAGAAAATCTGCTCCAAAAACATCATTAACCAAGATGTCAGCATCTATATCCTCCGAGATCCAGACTCCTCAGACAAGTCGTGTCAACACCATGAGTAAACCCTGTTCACGTATCAGTGACAGTACAGTCACAACACCACAGAAATCAGGATGAGTAAGTTTTTCAGCTTCCTCTGTATCACATTAAGAGTAATTCCACGTCCTCTTTAATTCTGTAAAATTCCGTACTAAAGGAATCAAAATTCCAGTTCAGGAGTTTCCCAACAGCAATAGCCATTAGTCTGTGATACACAGCAACATCACTGGCTAAAAAAAGAAAACACCAGCATCAACTGCTGTTTTGAAATCATTACCGACTACAAAGTCATGCTGGAATGTACTTTATACCAACTAAAATATACTGTAGCTATAGTCTAATACCTCACCAAGCCAGTAAAGAAACTTCCCTGGGGGGCATATGTGAAGTTTGACATACTTTTTGCAACTATGCTGAAGGCTTGATTATGGAACTTTCTGTCTCACTGTAAAAACACGTTATTCCCAGAGTCAGTGCAGACCCTGCTCTCTAGGACACTCCAGGCAGTTCATGGAAGTAAAAATCAGTCGAGGAGTTATAGTATTTATATAGTGCACAGACTTGGACCAAGCCAGGGATTTAAACACATCTTAGACATACCTTATTTGCCTGCAGTAGCCTTGTCCTTTCTCTTAAGGCTTTGTCCATATACCTGATCTTAGCAAGAGCATTTTGGTACAATGGACACATGATTTTAGAAAGAAAAGCAATGAGGCTGCTTCAGCTATCACAGATGCACTGGGAACTTGTTCCCTCTGACACACCCATTCACAGCCTGGCAGCGCTGCAACCATTACAGAAGTATCCCCTGCTGCCCAAGCAAGTGAGATATACATTTACTATATACACACACACAGCCCTTGGGTGACAATGGCCATGAAAAATGCATTTTGTTAGACTCCTGCAACTGATGAGTACAAAAACAATATAGAAACACAACTGTTATCCCTAACCACAAAATGCCTCGAGGCAGTTGCAGTCACAGTGAGAGTCTGTTAAAAGTATGGTCATTTCCCTAAAACATGGTTGAGCCTGCACCATGTGAAATTTCAAAAGTTTTTTGTCAGTTTGGACATACAATTTTTAATATTTTTTTTCTCGGTATTAACCTTAGATTTTTAAATGCAAATATTTGAAGCAGGTAGCCAAGCTGCAGGAAGGCAACTGATAAACAGCTGAATTTTGTCACTTCTAACCGCCTTTGTTCCAAAAGCTCATCAGTCAGCCTCAAAGAGACCTTAGAAAGTCAGAAGCAAGCATACTTGGCATAAAAGCTCTCCACATTTGAGCAGAGATCCCCGCAGTTTTTCTCCTGTTCAGCAAGGCTGTGCCCAAATGCAGCATGTTTTAGCTGTTGGTTCAGCTCATGTAAACTCCAGGAACCAGCTGTAAACTGGGGGGGAGGGGGGGGGCTCACCCCCTTCCCCCCGCCCCCCTTTTCGCTGCAGTCCGAAACAGAGCCGGGAGAGCAAACTGCGTTTGTAACAGCAGTCACATTGTCGAACTGAGCTCTACCAGAGCCGTTCTGAATTCCCTGATGTAGTTCCATTCTTAGTTTAAACTTCGTTCTTTAATCTCCTGCAATTCAGTTTTTATAGATCTGGAATTGCCCTTTACAAGCAATACACAGCTTTCTGCGGTTGTACAGACCAGCACAACTGAGATTGCATTTCTAAAACACCTCTGATAACACTTAAAATAATAAAAGTATATAGATGCAAGAAAGCTGTTAGCTATCTAGCAGAAGAGCACTTGCTGTCTGAAGCATTAACTTAACAATCATAAGTGTTTTCATTCATAAAAATCTTACCTGTTTCTGTTAGGCAGAGCTTCAGCAAACATAATCCAAAAGTTACCCATAAGGAGAAGTTGGCCATTGTTTTCTTGGAGCTGTTTTGCAAAATCCAAAGATCCTTGCAAGCTGCAGAAAGAAGAAAAGCCCCGACGCTTGTTAAGGCTGCAGTCAATGAGTCTGAAGTTTGCTGCACTTTTTATTCTGATTCAAAGGAACTGAAGTAATGACATAACTGGGAGGGGAAAGCTCCATCAAAAGTCACACCCATATTGCAACAAAAGTTACCCAGCAGCAGAAGAAGGGGGAGTGGAAGGAGAGCTAGTACTGACTAAGCAGGCACAATTGAGTTTTAAAGAGCCACTAAACCTTCTTACACAAGTCCACTCAAAAGTTATACTTATTGTGCTTGTAGGAAAATTTGTGTAATCTCTCCTGATTCAGCTCAGAAATGTGCTGTTTGTTATAAGCTTTTCCTCCTGCATTTAAAAGCTCTTCATTATTGCAAACCAAGTGAACGTAAAGCACTACAGTTTCTGAACCCTGGTAAAGCATCTATAGCAGCCTGGACGTTTCCCAAAAATTATTTTACTTATTTATTCCTATCTCACCATTTTCTCTTTTTGCAGTTCAATTAAGAGCAAGTGAAATGCCTGCTCTGCAGCGAAGCCTTCTGCAATGTTTTTGTTCATTGCTGGAGGATAACATCATGCAGAAGGTAAGTCGAGGTGGTTGGGTTTCCCACAGCCCGTTCTCTGCACAGGCTGCTCCAACGAGAGTAGTGAATAATGCCAGTGCCAGAATAATGCCAGTGATACTGAGGACTGAGGCTGATATTTTACTGCATTAATGGCATGAGGTACGGAAGGAATTTTTCCTCCTATTCCCGATTCAGAAAGCAGAGAAACCGGATGAAAAGGTATGAGATCTTTGAGGTTCAGACAAGGACAAGGTCTCAGTTCCTGAGGGACACATGTTCATTGCAGTGTGTGGTTTTGTTTGGCTCTTCTTGAAACCCCCGGTGAAAACCTCAAGGCCTCTGTAGACAAGCAAAAGGCTTGTCTCCTGTGTGCCTTAGCGATTTCCCGTGCTGTCTCCATGCACTGGCTTCTCTTTAGAGCTGGAGAACTGTAACAGTGGCTCCTGTGCCGAGGGATGAGGGGCTGGTCAGGGACCGCCCAAGCCAGCACATCTCACCTTTAACAACCAGCATGGGGCAATGACTGACAGCCAGAAATGCCCTGATTTCAGTTTCCCTTGCCAAATCTGGAATGAATAGCCCTATATCAGATTACCATTTTGTCAATCTCCCCACTTGAAAGAATTTTCTCATTAATTTAATCTCTGTTAACACAAACAATGGAAAAATACAGATAGTTGTCTGCAGCCACAGGCACAAGAAGGTCACACAAAGAGGTTTTCAGGACTTTGCCTTTTTTTTGCCTATGGACTTAGAGATGGCTGGCTATCCTTTCCTCAACCAGCCAAATTTTTAGCAACAGGTTCCAACAGGCTTTTCCTACAGGTCTAGAATATCTGATGGGACAAAGTTAAAGTGAAAAATCTTTCCTTCAAACACAGGGAATCTTTTTATTAAGAAGCTAGCAACTTTGAAATTACAGATAAAACACATTTTCTTTAGTGAATATGCTACTTTTTTTTTTTTTTTTTAAAAGAAACAGTTTTAAAAGCAATTAAAAAGCAATCTCCTATATACCTTATTGTCTGAAGTGGAAAGAGAAGTAGTTCTGTAAAATCCTGTATATTTATATCTATAAATGTTTTGGCATCAAAATACATTAATAAAGTTTATTTTCAAAATGCTGGTGCACAGCTAATGGATGTTTTAAATTTACTAAGTATATCTTTTTCTTCAATTGTTAAATTACTTTTAAAATTCACATCCTATGGATGAAACAGAATAATTAAACATTTAATTAAAATTCAGGAAATTTTGAGTCTTATTTTTGATGAACATAAATTGCCTCTCCATTAATAGCCTTTATTCACATTTATATAGAATTAAAAAAAACCCCAAAAATAAGTTTTCTTTGGCACAGGTAAAGGGAGAAAATTGTCCATTTTAGGGACAGAGGCAGAGTCTTATTTTACCAGGAGTGGAAATTCCTAGTCTCTTCATGGTCTGAAGTTTCTAATTCTAGCCCTTCTGACACCTGATTATGAAAAGGTTGTTTTCTAGATACCGAAGCATTACTTGTTACTCATCTCGGTCTTTTCAGTACTGCTGCATGTGTTCAGCAGGGGTGGGTGGTATTCCGCTTTGGAAAGACTCTCTCTTTCTTGTTGCCCTAAAAATTTGGGCTAAGATTAGTCACATTTAGACCAGGTGCACCGAGGTGCTAGTGCCTAATGCAAAAGAAAACGGCAGATCTAGACAAGAAAAATAATTGATCACATTCTGTCATTTCAGGTGGTAAATCCCAAGAACAGGTAACGAGCTGTTTGTCCCTGACACGTGAGTTTGGCCGTTCCACCTTCCGACTGCCTGCTCACCTGCCAGCCCAGGACACACGTGTGCGTTCCGACGAAAAAATGACACCAAAATATTTCCTTCTTTCCCACTCAGACATGGTCAGCTTATGCTGGTCTCAGGTAGACAGCAGTCCAAATTTAGCCTGGCTGCAGGGCATAAAGCTGCCCAGAAAATTTAGTCAAAGCAGACGTATGACTCTGGAAAAACTGTTGGGTTTGGGGTTTGTTTTTTGGTTTTGTTTTGGTTTTGTTTTGGGGATTTCTTTGTAAGAAATGTATAACTTCTCCTTTAGGTTGGGAAAATCTTAGTACATAGGAACAGAAAAATCCTGAAGCGAATCTTCAGCTGAAGAAATGCAGCAGAGCATCCCTTTTGAGCCTGTCAGTACAGTTAAATATTTGAGATCTGGAATTTGCTTACTTCCTTGGCAGCAAGCAGCTAAATTACCGGCACCAAAAAATTGTAAAATGATAAATGAATTAAGTTTTCAAAAGAGAATGAAACAATAAGACTGAAAAAGGATAAAGCCCCAGAATTTTAAAAAAGTGTTTTTCTGCGATGCCTTTGACGCAGTGAATACTGTATCTGTGATGGTAAAATATAGTACAGGAACGCCAAAATAACTCATTTGTGATTTTATCCCATATGTGAACTGTAGCCAGCATTAATTAATTTTTGTAAAAATCCTAATAGGGAGTTCATATGTTGGAGCCCTAGAAAAGGAACATGCATGGCTTACCAGTGATATAAAAAGATGGGGTTTTGGCAAGAGTTTGCATAGAGGATGAAATTCTGGCCTAGCTTAATTGAAAGACCAAAATTCCACTGAACTCAGTGGGGCAGCCTCTCCCGAGAATGAATATTTAGATTTTGGATTTTGGACAGACAAAAAAATGGATGTACCTGAATGAACCTGTACTTATGATGGAAAAAAAAAGGTATCAATGGAGATTGATTTCATTATCAAATGGAAGAAATTAAAAGAAGGGTAGAATGGAATTTCGTTTCTGTGAAAATAGCTGGCATTCGTCTTCTGATATGCCAAAATTTCTAAAAAATAAAGCTCCTGATTTTAACTTTTTTCTATTACCAGCAGAATACTATTTTTTTTAAATTCAAAAAACCATTCTCTGAGCATAATTTGGTGAATATTTCAAGCTCGTTACAGGGAGTTGAACAGCAACTGGTCTTAGTGAATATAAAAAGCACAAATGTCATTAGGTAATTCTGGTCATGGCTGCGTATATTTTGTGTAGACTACGAGTGATCTGTGAGACTGGCTGAAAATCAGATTTGGGGGAGCAGGGAGGATTTCATGCCCACTTATCTGTAATATCAATAAAATATGCTATTTTTAATAAGATTTCCTCCATGTCCCTAGACTGCAATCTAGTTTCCTGCGTTTCAGACTGGATTCAATTTCAGAGTAGATTTAATTTTCATTATCAATCCAGAAAACAGGTTTTGTAATGGCAACGGTTGTAAATGCTCCAGTGTGGCACATCTTGAGCTGCACACTTTTCTTGGGCTCAGAGTGCTGATGGGAAGGCACAAGAAGAGCCTGTGCTGGTTCGAGCAAGAAAAGCTGCTCTTTTGGCTGGAGGGCAAAGCACTCCCTTGGGAAGTTGAGCGCCCGGTTCTACTCCCATCAAGCTTTTGTTCCTGGATGTAATTTACAGCCTGTGTCCTGCAGAGAGTTAGGAAGATGAACAATGGCTCCCAGTTGTTTACTCCTGAAAAAGGCAGCAACCCAGATTGGCACCTACCGTGTGGATTCATCAGCCTGTTTTACTGGTTTGCCCCAGATCCCTAAACAACTCTCTAATCCAACACAGGCAAAAACCTTCGCAGCCGGAATGGCTCAAGCTGGCTTTAAGGAATTCTGTGTCAGACCATGTGGCCCCATCGTTTGTCTTGTTCCCAGCACCACCGCAGTGCACGTAGTCCCTGGCTGACCCTCATGTCCCAGCAGTGCCCAGGCAGCAAGTCACGGTCCCGGTCCCCACGGCCAGCTCTAACACCACTATCCCCCCTCAGTAACGAAGTTGTTGTTGGAGATGGAGCTGGAAACCTGCCCCCAGCAGGGCCACCAGCTGTCCCAGCCCGCAGCAGAGACACAGAATGCATTAGTGACTGACTGAGTCACCAGCAGCTGTGCAGGGCTGGGGGTGGGGGAATACAGGGGAACCTGAGGGGAGAAGAGCAGACACGTTCTCTGTAGGTGATTCCTGTCTGCCTCTGCCCCTCCTTCCCCTGGCTGGCCTTCCCAGCACATACCATGCAAGAAGTTCCTGGAGCTGATATACCCAAGCAAAAGAAATTAAAGTGGGAATACAGAATGCTGAGTGTGAGCTGCTGTCTTTGTGCTCAGCATTCTGTATTCCCACTTTCATTTCTTTTGTTTGCAGTTATACAATGGGTGAATCAGGCTTATACTAAGCCATTTCCTGGATGTACTCTTTCCTCCCCAGTGTCTTTCCATTTTCTTCCTTTTGATTTTGCTTCATGACCTCTACCTTGACTTCTCTCTGTCATCTCCACTAATTTCTCCTTTTTCTTAGCCCCCATTCTTTCTCACCCACTCTCTCTTCCATGCAGCATATTGGAATTATTAAATCAAACATTTAAAGCCCTAGAAGAGCAGGTGAGCTTTACAAAAGGCAAACATTCAGGAAACTCTGGAAACACTTCATATTTGCATAACCAAACTGTTAACTGTTACATATAGATAAATACTTAGGGGCCCTTGTGCCTAATACAGACCTGACCAGAGCCATTCAAATTCAAGGGAGGTTTTCCACTGATTTTGAGGGATTTTGAATCAAGGCAGCTGCAAACAGTGTTTAGTTCAGTCCCAGTATCTGTATTATGGTGACTCTGCTTACTGCACTATGTGTTTCCCCTGGGTATAAATGTGTGTGTGTGTGTGTATATATATATATATAAAATCTAAGAGAATAGAGGAGTTACATCAGATTTATAGCCACTGATAAAATATTTTCCTATCTAACAAAAGTAAACCCTGAATTTTAGCTGGAACAGTTTCTGTTCACACCAGATCCGTTTGTGCCACTCTTGCCATAGCCACACACAACACATCCACATTTAGACTGTGTTTTAAACATAGCAGTGTGGGAATGAGCAGCCAGGCCTATCTTTTTCAGTTACAAGTTACGAGTTTCAGTGCTTTTTAGAGCACTAAAACCAGACCCTGTCTGTATATAAACAGAAACTTACTAAATTTCAGCAGTCTCCCTGTTAGTCAGTTTTATGATCTCTTTGAAAGGTGGAAGAGAAGGAAAGGCATCCTAATTTTAGACCGTAATAAGCATGTTTGTTTTCGGAGGCAAGGGTTCCAGCTGTTTCCAGTGTGGCTCTAGGAGGGAAGGTGCAGGTGTGCACACATCATGGAATGAACAGGGTGAGGAGGCTGACAGGCCCAGCAGTGCTGGGTTTTGAAATGCTGAACTCGCTGGGTAAAATACAGACAGAGCAGTCTGCCCCTTTCATATGTTTTTAGGCAATGCGTTGCTACAGCAGTAGCATCTTCTTCCTCAAATGGGCAGTCCTTTTGCCTTGCTGGATGTGCAGAGATCCGCAGCAACCAGCATTCCCCCTAAACCTTGGAAATTCTGAAGGTTGAACATAGCCAGGAATCAATGAATTGGTGCAACAGCAGCACCTTGTTTCCTAAGGTTTGATCCTTTCCACCTGGATATATCCAGACAGCCAGAACCGCTGTCTCCCTGAGCTCAACTGGAAAACAGGGAGCCTGAGGAGGTGTCTCACGCCCTGGTGGCACTAAGTGACCCTCCACAGATGGAGAATGCATAAGGCAGGAAAATCCTCCCAGTTTTTCCCCTTGGAGCCTTATTTCTGTGCTCTGCATAATGTATGTCGGAATTGTCAAGTAGAAAAATCTACAACTTCTGAGGGAACTTCCCTTCTCTGTAGTGTAAACAAGCAAAAGAAGGTAATTCTGGGTGACTGAAGGCAGGAGTTTTGTGTGAGGCCAGGACAGAGGCACAGAAAATAGAATTCATAAAATTTGTGAGACAGAAACCGGTTTTGCACATCTCCATGTGCCTGAATTTCTGCTGTAGAAATAGGTAAGGGAGGAGCTGAGTGCTATTACAGGACAATGAGTTTTTCTTGGAACGGGAAATTGTCACACTAGACTGCACGTCCATTGCCTACTTAACAGCTTGGCTTAAGTAGCAATGAAAGCCAACATTTTAGAAACTAAAAATAAACACTCATTTGGGATATTATTACACAGTTGGTGGAAGTTCAATTATGGATTAAGTTTCTTTCATTAGAGAGAAATTACCTAGAACAACACAGCTGTGTTTGAAAATGTACCTTTCTTACTGGCCGAAATTTGGCTTATTTGCTTTGTCTTTTCTTTAGTAATATTGAGTGACAATAACTAACTAAATTTAAGAAAAAATGCTACTTTTAATATGATTTTTAAAATGTGCTTGCATTCAGTCGCAGTCCTTTTGGGTTACCTTTTTGACAGAATCTATCAGCAAGAAATACTAGCCAGACAGAAATTCTATACAGAAAAAAAAAGAAATTCAATGTTTTATGCAATTGTACATTACAAAATTTGCACTACAAAAACAATAATCATCAAATTACACAGTATGACATTATCATAATTGTTAAGCAACTCCATATCATCTTTTGGTTCCTGAATACTCCTTTTTCAATAATTTGTGCTTCATTGATAAAGAAAACATTTGTTCATGAATTCATTGGATTCTTCAGTGCTCGTCTAAAATATTTGCAGTGTGTTCACAACCATTTAGTTTGCAGAAATACAACTGGCAATAAATACATTATGAGTTATTAGTTCACCTCTAAAACATTACTTATATTGTCTAAATATTTTACTGAAGTGTTGGAAGAATTAAGCAGGTCATGTCTGAACAGCTTATTGAACAAGTCAGATCTGGAAAGCTATTAAGGCTCCTTCAGATGTTAAAGTTTCAGCCAACTTGCACTGAATTTACAAGAAATTATCTATGTCTGAGTTATCTGAGATTTCAAAGATACATGATACGACAGCAAATTCAGTGATGTACAAATAGATATGAGAATTTGTAGTTTATCTGCTGTCCATTGTATCCAAAGTCTCATCACTAAAAAGTCCCTCTTCCTGTCTTTTGCAAGATACATTAAGATAAAGAAGTTTTTACACATAAAGACTTAGCTGAGGTTCAAACTCCCCTCGGTTTGTTTTCTATAACCAACCCTTCCATAACTGTTGCAGTAATTTAATGAAAATTTTCCCTAGGGGAATGGGTAAAGAGGCAGAGATAATAGAAGGAATAAAAAACTGTTCTGTTAGTCCGACAGATCCGGTACTATAATAAACTCCACACACCACCACCTAGCAAGCAGGAACTGCTAGACAATACCACAGAAGGAGAATCATACTAGCAGCTTTTTGGGAGTCTTGAGACAAAACGGAATGTGTTAAGAGCACTCCTGCAAAGATTCTTTCCCATGTACAGGAGGAGAGTCACTGTTTGGTATTAGCTAGCCCAGGAAGGATAGATCTGCATCAACATCAACATGATCTCTTACAGATATATTACTCCCGAAGTGATGAATTATACAAGGCATATCTCAAGGGGCACAGATGTGAGATAGGCTATGAATGTTCAAGAGTCTAGTTCAAATACAGATATGAGGATACTAAAGCTTATCTCAACTATTTAAGGATTCCTTTTTAACTTCTCCTCCCGTATTCAAATTCAGTTCTTCAATCCCAGTCTAGCTAGTTTTTCCTCTCTTCTTAATCACACAGTTCTGTACAGACAGATGTATCTGAAGCACAGTTCACATGGCCTGGTCCTTCCTGAACTTAGCAAGTCCAGAATACTTTGCACTTTTTCTAGCTTTAGAGAACCAACTGAAGCACTCATAGAAACCTGAGAAATAAATATGTAAAAATGCAGCATACACTGCTAGTCACAAGCAGCCAGAAGCCCTTACTGAATGCCCGAGGAGGCTGAGGCTGCCTTTACCTGCTATAAACATCCTAACCACAGCTGCTAGTGGACATTTGGTACCCTGGGTGTCTCTCAAGCAGTCAGGTTGAAGTTGCTCCATTTTGCTTAGACAAAGAAGTACTAGGCCAGAGAAAGAAACTGAACCTATGGCTGATGGCTTTATTTGACACTCTTGTGTGAGAATTGAGATCCTCCTTCCTTCAGGGAGTAGGCAGCTTGGCATGTATTTCCACATCTGCATAGCAAAGGAGGCTCTAGCCTGCTGTCAGCTGAGCCTGCCTCAGAGCTGAAAACATTGTAGCCTCGCTGGTTTGGCATTGCATATGAGCTAATTAGCCTTGCAGATAAGCCTAACTAGCTGGGACCAGCTACGCTCTGGTAGTGATCTATGGCTTTCAGGAACTCCTGTCTTTACATACCTGGTAATTACCACATGTGGAAGTACCAGCTGGGTACAGCTCTTCACCCTCTTCTGCTGTTAACTGGAGTCATGTCCCTCGTCCCTTGAGGTGAGCTCACCTAAAGCACACATCTCATTGCAGGATTTAGTCACAAGTTACCTATAAGACTGCTTGTGCCCTGTCAGATAAGGAAGAGTAGATCAAAGGAGCTGTCTGTGCTTTCCCCACCTCCCTACTCTTTTTCTTTGGCAAAGATCTGCAGGATTTCAGATTTTGGTGGTACCGATTTTTTCTGAAGCCAAAATCAGTAACAGATTTAAAGCCTAAAGCCAACAGATTCTAAAACCTATTCAGTAACAGATTTTGGTCTTGCCAAATAAATTCTTTGCCAAGCAGGAAGTCTGGCCAAGCAAGACTAGGAGAAATTTCTCCTGAGGCTTAACTGGAGTAAGCGGCAAAATTCAGACGGGAAAGAAATGAATCTGAACATTGGGAAGGTCCTGTTGTGAGACAAGCTACATAGTGGAATAGCTTTTGAGAACATGCTCACCCTCGCAGAAGAATAGATGAAATTACAAGACCTTTTGAACGATGACTCTGTGGTTCGCTTAAGAGGATCCCACATCTCAAGTGCTATACTTGGAACATCTGCACAGTCACTGGAACCAGTCATAGGAATTAATCACACCATGGTAGGATTTGCCACTCCTCAGAGACTGCTGCAGACAAAGGGTGCTTTCAGCCTAAAACTCAGCTAGTAGCTTTTTCTGTTTCTTGAAACACAGGTTAATTACTTTATGGGAAAGAACATTTGTATTTTAACCCATCTCTTCCTTATTTGTGTTATTAACCGTCTTGCAGACATCCTGCTTTTACATTTCTCAGCTATCCATTTAACATCCGTGATGGATGGGATATTATCAGTAAGTAGCAAATTACTGGCTGAAAAATTAGGAATAGTCTGAGTATGAATTTATGAGATTCATTTTTAATAGTCTCTTACTTTTTTACTCCAACAGAAACACTAACTTATTTACACTTTACTCCACTCAGTGCCATTGTCATGGAAAGAGGGCAGTATGCTCTGGGCGCTGCAATGCCATTAGAGCCTCACAGGATCAAGATCTTAGAATAATTTCTACTCCCTCACAGATTCAGTAATTGCTTCTAACACAAGAGAAAACATGTGGGTTGGTGCACGACTGAATGGCGAGTTCAAGACACAGGCATTTTAAAGAAAAACATTTGTACAAAAGAGTTCTCATAAGGAGACGTATAGTGATCTCCTAGGTCAAGTACACTCTCACTGCTGTGCTGTTACACATTCTTCAGTGAGCTGAGCATGCTGAGCTATTACTTTGCAAATAACATTTGCTTTTTAGAATGGTAGGCAGTGCTAAAGGAATATTGGAATTAATAACTGTGCAGCTCTGACTTGTTTCAGAAATTCTTGTGAGTGGAGTGGTACAGAGGGAAAGAAATTACAGATGAGAGAGACACAGGATTTGAAACAAGGGAATAAGGACTGGGCTGAACACATTTTTTTCTGATTAGCATTATTCTAATAAGGTCAGTGAATCACTTCTGAGCTGCTGCTCGGAAACATGAAATAGATAATGATCTCTTCCTATAAATATGGTAGTAGAGTATGGAAAAAGTAAAAGATCTGTCAGGAGATATGTTGTCACTGAAAATATCAAGTCCAGAGACACAGAGATCTGAAGCAAAATGTCCTTATATAATGTCCTTCAGATGACTCTGTACAGTGCTCATTCACGTGCACAGCTTTAGCCGTGCAACACTGACCATAAAAGCAACACTGAAGCATCTTTATAAATCTGAGAGTCACAAGACAAGTTCTAGAAAACAGGGGGAAAAAAGGGGGAGTTACAGAAGTTCACATGACGGTGGCTCCTTTTCCTTGAGATAGGCTACAGGCTTACAGAGCAGTACTAATCTCAACCCTTCTTTCCTATAGGCAGAGACTCAAATTGACCAGATTTTTCGTTCCAACCTGTGCCTTCCCTATTTCTAAACAATCCCAAAATGAGCCAGAATTTGATCCGATCTATCTTTAGGCTTTGACTCCTGAATGTAAAAACTTCAAAACAGATTTGTCTTCTTAGAGGTAGAAAAGTAATTTTTGGTTTAGTAAAGATTCCTTTTCCATGACAGTGTAAAAATACCTTTTTTCCAAGACAAACACCATTTTTGACACTTTGAACCCTTTCAGCATTTTGAGATCTGGGTACTGTCTGTCAGCCAGTCTTCAAGAATGGAAAGCAGTCTGAATTCAAATGTTCGGCCCATCTTCAAAAAAATTACGACCAACCCAAAAGGCACTCAGATGTATCTCTCAATTACCTCGAACTTCACAATAAAAGGAGGAAAAGATACAAATTAAAGTCTTAGAAGTTTGGTCTATTCCATGCTGGAACATGGAAAATCAAGGAGCTTGTTTTCCCCATTTCAGTTGTGAAGTTTAGCTTTGTTTAGGAATTGAAACCCCTGGCTAAGGCTGAACACTTACAAATGTAGGACCATGTTCAGTAAACCAATCTGCTTCACTAGGCCAAACACTTTGTTGACTTTTCTCCCCATGAATTTCCTAAAACCTGACAGATTTTAGAGAGGAAAGGAAATCCCAAAATCTCAAGAGTTTCTATAAATCTCAGTTTGCCCTCTCTGTTAAATCAAAGACACAAGCGAATTTGCATCTCCGATGAGTGCTATGAGGTGGAAAGAGGTGCAAACCAGAGGAGATGTGCAGAGCAGAGAAGAGGGGAGCCTGGAGAGAATTCAGAAATCTGCTGTAAGTCATAAAATATCCAGCTCTAGAAAGGAGACAAAAGCCACGATATGGACAGAGAACTCATTTCCACCCAGCAGTTAAAACTGTTGTCTCAATCAGTGATCATTTGCATGTAACCACTTCCTGCTCACCCTAATTCTGGATAAACAAAACTTCACTTATTAATTTTATTTTTTAATTCAGCATCAAACACATTTGCTTAATTATTTTTAAAAGTTTTTGAATTTGAATCAGAAGCCATGTGTGGGGTTTATAAATAAACTCGAATTTCCAATGGAACAAACACTTTTTTCTCAACTTCCACCTTAGTCCAATCATTTCTTTCTTCTGCATGTGGCGACATGAAGAGTAAAGGAAAGTCATAAATAACATGCCAGGTATTTTGCAATGTACTCTCTCAGTTACAGTCAATAAATTGCACATCAGATGAGAAGCTGCAGAACAGTGTGTTACTCTAGGTTGGGGTTTTTTGTCAGGGGTTTTTTTTAGTTAGGTTTTTGTTTGTTTGCTTATTTGGGTGGTTTTTAGTTACAATTTACTTTAAACTTGAAGAAATCCTCAGCATCCTCTTAAGGGAGACAAGAGTCCCAGCTATGCAAGTAGATTACAGAACGGGCCAGACTGGCATTCAAGGATTGGTTGGTTTAAATATTGCTCTCTATTTCTCTGTGCTCATAGCACAGTTGCTATGCTGTTTGAATTCCTGTGCAACTATTAATGGTGTTTCACTTTTGCGGAGACGTTTCTTTTAAAAGGAGAGAAACTACAGCAGAAATATCATTTCTGATTTGGTTGTAAATGTCCATCACATTAATTATCCTTTTTAAAAAAAGGAAAAAAAATACAGCTGTGATACCAGGTTTCTTCATATCTATTTTCATTTTGAGATGCAAATAAAGGCTGAAGCCTCTACAGTAGCATGTAGTCATCCAAGTATACTTGTATATGTACATATATATATATACACACACACATATATACTTCTAATGTGTGTGTTTGTGTAAAACCAGAAACATTATGAATCACCCATCACATATTTAAAAAGCAAAGCTACAAGAAAAGCAGAAAGAACAAAAATGCATGAAAATCCTGCAGGACTTTAGTAGAATCCAGCATTAACCCAAATCAAGGAAACACTTCTCTGTGTCTGTTGTGAATCCCCATTCAGGATCCTGCCAGCTATGCCAATTTGGAGTGAAAGAGTGGGTTAAGGTTGCTTAAAGAACCACTACCAAAGGTATTAGCAAAAAAGATTTTAACAGAAATTTATAAAAATGCAACTTAACAAAGTTTGATGGCAAGGTTCCATCTGTTGCTTACTACATGGATGAAACATACAAAGGAAGATTGATTTAGCATTGATTTAGAATGATTTACACAAGGACAAAAGATGCCAAAGGATAAGGGAGACACTCTCGATGAGTCACAAGGTTCAGAGTAGACCCCCTTGCTTTCTAAACTCCTAATGGAACTTAAGTGTGGCTTGGTCCAATCTGCATAGCACAAGTAATTATAATGATTCTTTATTTCTGCCACTGACTCAAACTACAGTAAAATAACTTTTCCTTTATAACACCACATTAGTGCATTTTTCTGCTGTCAGAAACTGAGTGTTTAGGGCAGTGGGAAGCAGGGAGAATGTCCCCATGTCTCAGGGTCCTGTCTCTGTCTCACTAGAATCTGTAATGCCACTGTAGCCATACTAACTACAACAGAAGCACATGTTTGGGGTGTTTTTTTTCCTTTTGTGTGAGGTCTAAAATCTGCATTCTTGTCCAGTGACTCTTCTTAACAACCCACTGAAGGAATTTCTGACATCTCATTATTTTAATATTTGAATTTCCCCTTTCTACTCCCTAAAAGGCCCCATTCCCCACCCTCACCCCGTGACAAGTAAGAGTAATCTCATCACTTCCATCACAAAAAGTACCCAACATTCTTGCCTAAATTTAAGAAGTCAGTGTGTCATAATTTTTCAGTCTTTAGTTAGGTTTTACAAAACTCTTGTTAAACCATTTTTTCCCTGGCAGGATGTTAGGTTGGAAGTTGAGTCCATATAAGCTCTCTTTGAAAAATTCCTTTAAATTTTAAATGGAAGATGTGTTCAACAGTGAGCTACCCATATTCTCTGGTGTTTCCACACAGCGAGCAACCTCTCCTCAGCAGGGGGTAATCCTCAAGATATCTGCAATGATCAATAGCACATTTTTGCAGGTGCTGGATACAGAGACGTGTTCTGTCACATTCCCTCTTGGGTGCAAGTTCCTGTATTACTGTACAGTCATCAATGGCTCATGATCCTGGCTCATCCAGTGCCTATTTCATACTCCAGGCAGCTTCATTTGTTTGTAACTGCTGCTGAGAAACCCTTGATGACTGCACATATTGTTCTAATAAAAGTGCTCAAGACAAAAAGAAATTCCCAGAGAGAAAGACAATCGTTTACCTGCTAAAGAATCTCTGAAACACAACTCTTTGCTACCTTTCATAATATCACCTCGTACAAGAAGGTACTGTGCTTCCTGCCTGTGCTTCCACCCATTCAACAAAGGCACAATTCTTTTTTTTATTCTAATTTACTCATCGGATTAAGGAGAATTATGTCAAAAAAAAGAAGCCGAGTTAACATGTTAGTTCAGAAACATTCTGCCCAGTCTGTTGCCCTTTTATCTTCCCGATTAAGTAAAAATTAAAACAAAGAATATTCTTGGATGCCCTCACTTCTCTTTAGATAGATGCATGAGAGTGTATCTTTATGATTTGGGACACTTGTAAATATTATTGAATAGCATGAAACTGGATCTGTCCTTTATCACCCTGTTCAAAATACCATTTTAGAAAGACAATTTTTTTCCCCACTGTCTTTTCTCACTGCACTTCAGGGCATACCCATTTACTGCATTTTCACAGAATACATGGTCAGAGAGGGAGTTACTGATGGTAATGAGATTATTTCTCCCCTCACTTAGCAGACTCTAAGATGTGTACTCCCAAAGCAGCGATGACTGCAGCTTTTCCACCACCCATGAGATCAGAACCATAATTAAAGAATTTCCTTTTCCATTGCTTACAACATTCTTTCTTTTTATTTTATTATTTCCCCAATTCTTCTGGCTTAAAACAAAAAACCTGAGCATAAGATATCTATTTCCCTGAGCTCTTTAAGCAAAGTGGATATAATCCCTCCCAGGGATCTCTCAGCTTAGAACTCTGTATTTTAAAGAAGCTTGCAATTCTGACCTAGAAATTGAATTGATTGTATAAGAATACGTGTTTACATTTATGTTCCCATTTCTGAATATTCAGATCTTAATGGAAGCAATTATTAGATTAAACAGGAAAGTAAAGCAGTGCTAATCAGTGCAGAAATGTTAATGTTGAGCCTAGCAGTTTTTCCTTCAGAGGGTAGGCAATATTCATCTGTGCAATGCAAACAAAACCATTCCTCCAAAACGGATTTTCTCATTTGAAGAGAAATGTAGTTAAAATATTTATTCATCAGTTCTCTCTTACTGTGTTGGCCACGGAAAGCAATTTCTATTCTACTGCAATTAGAAATAACTGGATAGGTCAGTATTGCAAAAGTCCTTGACAGCACTTTTAAAGAGGAGCAAATAAATGATTTTGTGCTCTGTGCTGATGTATGTGGCCCCACTGGCTTGAGAGGGAGTGCACACAGTGACAATAATTTCACAGCATTTGAGAACAAATTTCAGACATTGAGAGCTGATTTCCTACACAATCAGTCGCAAAGGGAATGAAAATAATAATAGAGCCCAGCAAAGAACTGGGTGACACAGAATATTGAAAATATATTCTTCTTTGCCAGGACCAAGAGACTAATTTGCATGTTTAAGCCACATTGCTTTTGAGACATGCAGAGATGTCCAATTTAAAAATGAGCTTAAATTGACAGACTACTTTGCTGAGAAGATGCTGAAGATGCACTGGAGTGCTTGCATGAATTTTGCTGGTTTGTGCATATTTACCTCTATGGTAATAATGAAAATCATTTGCACAGGGTCAGAGAAAATCAGGGGGTTATAAACAGACAATGTTATCTACACAAATACTAATGCAAATGATAATTTGACAATCTTCATGCATTTTTTCTACCAGCCTACATTAAGCAGAACTAAATTATTTCAGTGACCGAGAATGCAACCATTGTTTTGAAAAGTCTCAGGAACAAACCTGGTCCTTCCACAGTAAGGTGTCCTTGGAGTTAGCTGGTATTTTTCTAGATAACACGAGTCAGTAATGATTCAAAAATTCAGTATGTTTTCCACTGAAGCCCTTGATAGCCCTTCTTATATTCATTTCAGGAAGAACAACAAACAAGCTCACAAAAATTTGCTTAAGCCAAAAATAACAGGTTTTATAGGGAAATTTGATGTTTGCACCAATTCCATCACACATGTTTTGATCTCATAAATAAAGTGGTTGCCACCCAGAAAAACTCCCTTTTAATATATGCATCCATTTGGGCTCTTGAATTGAAGAATCAAAGCTCCATAAATCATAAATTGAAGAATCAAAGCCTCATTCAGTTTTAGTCAAAAGATACTGCAGTTGCCCAAAAGGGCAGGAGCAGCAGCAGTACTGCTTCAAAGCAGCTCTCCTAGTCTATATGGCCATATTTTTGCTTTTCTATGATGTTTAGCACTCTTGTTTAATATAAATAATGCTTGTGGGTGATACTGATACATTCATTTTCCCAGAACATTATTAAAGTTATGAGTTTGACCAGTTGTGGTAAGTACATCATATTTGCTTTCAGTATGGTAAACTGAAGTAATTTGAAAGACCACATTACCAATTAAACAGGAGATAATGTGTAAGGCTTTCTTTAGTCATCCTAACAGCAGATCTGAGAGGAGTATTAGGCTCTTTCTATTTGAAATTTAAAACAGTACAGATGAAAATAATCTCTACTTACATGCTCGATTTCAGGATTTCTGTATTTCTTCTTCAGATTAATTTATGCTACCTTATTTATTTTCACATCACTTGCTGTCAAGTGAATGCATGCTCCTTGGTCTTGATATATCAATGCTGATTTTCTGTCCATCTTTAATTGTATCTGTTGGTCCGGGTGAACATATATTAGCTCAAAAATTTGCTCAGCTTTAATTGTCACTGAATTAAATACTGGGACAAGGGGGTAATTTTCCATGAAGCCAAGACCTGTTAATGGGGACAGCAATGCAGTTGTGGCCTCACCAGTGCTGAGCAGAGGGGAAGGATGGCCTCGCTTGATCTGCTGGCAGTACTTTGCCTGATGTAGCACAAGACATCATTACCTTCTTTGCAGCAGTGTCCTGGTTTCAGCTGGGATGGAGTTAATTTCTTCTCAGTAGCTGGTACAGTGCTGTATTTTGGATTGGAAATGAGAATAATGTTGATAATACACTGATGGTTTGGGTTTTACTAAGTTTGTCTGAAGTCAAGGACTTTCTTTGCTTGTTTGTTTTGTGTCTCATGCTCTGCCAGTGAGGAGGGACACAAAGGAAAAGAAACTGGGAGGGAGCATAGCCAGGAAGGGTGACTTGAACTGGGCAAAGGGATGTTCCACACCACAGAGTGTCATGTCCAGCACCTAAACTGGGGGAGTGACCCGGAATGAAGGGTGGGGGGGAAGGGCGATGTGGGTTCGGGAACAGGGTCTGCCACCAGTCAGTGAGTGGTGAGCAATTCTATTGGGCATCACTCTTTTTTCTATCATCATCATCATCATCATCATCATTATTATTATATTTTACTTTGTTTTCAGTTATTCAACCGTTCCTATCTCAACCTACAAGCCTTACTTTTGATTCTCCTCTCCATTCCACACGGGAGTGGGGGGCAGGGGGACTGAGCGAGCAGCTGGGTGGTGCTTGATTTCCAGCTGGGCTTAAACCATGGCACAAGGGCACACTGCTGTCTCATTTACCCAGTCTGCTCATCATTTTCAGCGTTTCATTTCTGTTGCAATTAATGGAGAAAAAGTTATGTGGTCTAAAGGTCAGCTTAAATCCTACCTGGACTGTCAAGCAGTGCATCAAGCATCTCCCACAATTAGTAGGAGATGGTCTTGAAAAGCCACTAAGCTTTTGGTCTTGTTTTTGCAAGAAATCAGTGAAAAAGAATTTTAATGGTTCAGCCTTAATAATGGAAAGTTACAGACTCACTTCTAAAAAAGTGAAGATTTTGAATTAGAAGTAAAGCTAATACTTAATTGGGCAAGACTTTAAGCAAAATGAAACAGCTGAGTCAGTCTGGAACAATGCAGTGTCGAAACAGGATGGGAAAAAATCGGAATATTTACATTTGGAAGGAGGAAACAATGCAAATGTCACTGTGTAAGTTTTTGGTTTAGAAGATCCTGTTATCAAATCAATAGGAGCGAAAAAAAAAAGGAAAAGAGAATAATAGTTTAGATGTAGGTGTGGTCTAAGGCAAAAATTATACCATGTGTGTACCACAATCTCATTTCCAGTTAGCCATCAATCATAAAAAAAAGAGAAATGCACATTGCTGTTTGCTGCTTGTGGGATTCGGTTTCCTGTCTCGTAAACTGTTCTCTGCTCACAGTTCTAAAATATCACATGCAGCTGTACTAAAATATAAGGTACGGGCCAACCATGTGAACTAGACTGCTCTCTATGATGGACCTGTCTGACCATCTTTTTAGAGCACCCTCTTTTCCATAAACTTTATTGGAAATGGCTTTATATTCTAATACTCATTAAAGAGGAAAATATTAAATAACAAGTGAGCCAAGAAGACAAAGAGTCCTCTAGAAACTTTTCCATGTTCTAATGATTCTCTTTTTACAGTTTTTTTTTTTCTGGTATCTCAATTAGTCAGATTTTGTTTCACACACGTGCTACATCTGTGAAATCTCTTTTATTCATTTTCTCCCAAGCTTTGCTGAAGTGCTTCCTACAGATCTCAGCTCTATGTGCTTTTATGCTGTTCCTGCTACTGTCAAAACTCTTTACCAGCTGCTAATATAAGAGCTGGATGGTATCACCTCTCTCCCATACTCAGTAGGTATCTATGGAAGATGCAGCAGATTCTTTCACTCTAAAAGTCACTGAAAAAAGATTAGCAAAGGTTGTATTAAAATTTTATCAAAGGGATTGAGAATTCAGTTGGAAAATCAACACTGTCATTTTATTAAAACATTGTGATAATCTAGATTAAAAACATTTTCAAACTATTTTTGACTGCTTTTATCTGCCAGGCCTTCAGCAAGTTCTCAATTCAATTGTCCTTAAATGCTGTTTGTGGAAAAGTCATGCAGATCAGCTTTTTCCCTGCCAGCTATTAAAGCAAGCCATTTCATTCATACAATTCATCTATTCAACTGCAACAGAGATTATTTAACTAAAACTTTTCTCTTTGATTTCTATGTTTCAGTTCCCCTTCCTTTCCTTCCCCTTTTCTTATTTACTCTCTTCAATTGTTGAATTCACTAAAAATTTATTGCAAGGATTGTCAAACTTAGTATGTTACGCATTTGAGGACATAATTCGGATGGTTTGCTTTACTCTGTGTATTTATGCTTAACATGATCTCACAGAAAACTCTTATCTTCAACAAATTGGTCTCAGATTTTGGACTTCCCATTTCTGTGGTTTGTAAGGCTGAACAGTAAGAACCAAGCAAGAGGAAGCTGAATGACGTAAAGACTATTTGCTCCCACTATAAAGAACACCAAGCTAGGGAGGCAACGAACTCATGAGGTTTCCTGAGGAAACTACCTTGCCATAGCAACCAAAGGCTTTTTAGAGCTAACAGATGAAAAGGTTGGTTTTTGGCATCTGGGGTAGAGCTCCTATCACCCCTCTCATGCCTCTACGCCAAAGCTCTAGATCATTCAGCCCTAGAATTCACGTTTCTGTTTGATTAAAAATCTTAGAAGAAACTTAAAAATGCCTACAGCAGGCAAAACAATAGTGACACACCCGAACAGCAAAGGCTTTCTCCCAGATTTACATCAAGAAAGGTAGTAGATGTGTAACCATCTATGTCACTGCAGTCCTTCCCATCCTGAGACTTAACAAGTACCTTTTCCATGGAGCACTAACAGGAGCACAAAGATGCAGCTGAGATTTAAGCAGTGGCAGACAATGTTCTAAAAGAAGATAGAGAATGCTCCAGCATTCTCTCAGTAGTCTTTTTGTTTTCAATCCACAAATGCATGAAAGAGCTGTTCATTGTACTGGTGCCGTGCCAAGGAAGAAAGTAATTCATGTTTTTGACCTTCAGTGGATTGGGACCATAATACTTCTGCTAAATCTCTCCTTCACCACATGACTGACCTCCCATGTGCTACCCAGGAAACACTGAATCTTCACATTGTATTTTGCTATTTAGTTCAGGCACAGAAAAAATACTGCAGAATTTGTTCCTTGTTAAAAATTACTGCTGAAAAGTGTTGCTGTCTCTATCAGGTCTGATTAAATGGGATTAGCTTACTAAGAAGCTGACAAAGGAAGAATAAAGCTTTATGCCACATTTCCATTTGTACCGTACAATCTATATTAACAATCTATATTATCTCTTCTGTAACCACAAGCTGTCTGAGCCTCACACTTATATTGCCCCATATTAACCAGATTTTAATGACTATTGTGCATTTCTGCAACTACAAATTGTTTATGCAAAAATATAAGCTGTAAAACCTAAAGGATTACTATCCCGAGGAGGAACACACTGTAATGTTCTGGCAACAGATCACAAGTTCTTTGCTACAGTTGCATTAAAATAAAAAAAATTTTCTCCTCTCTCCAAAAACCCACCCAGAAACAGCAGAGGGTTAAGTGTAGAATTTTTAGCATGTAATAATTGCTTACCACATCTGTTAGACTAGTGGGGAAACCTCCAAAATTCAGATATGCTTTGAATTCCAATGAACAGTATTCCAAACAGTAGTCGATAGTATGCCAAAATGTTCTTTCAAAAATTACTGCAACTAAGAGGAAAAAAAAACAAAAAATACCCAAGCAAAGTTTGCATGCAAAACTCCTTCAAATAAATGATACTAAAAATGAGGACAGGTCAAGACTAGAAAGTTCTCCCTTAACAACCATACAGGAACAGAGTCTGGAAACCAGAAACCACTATCACTCCTGGCTCATGTCCACTGCTGCACCTTTTGAGCTATTCCAGGCTGATTTCAGACTGGCAAGCAGCAGGAAATAGAACTGGTTTTATGTTTTACTCAGTCTCTTCTGCTGCATTTTGGAGATACCTCCACTGCCAGTTTCTTTCAAGGATTCTGTTGTTGCCTGTGTCTTCTGCACTGCACTTGTGCTCTATCACTCCTGGGATGTCTTTCTAAGCAGGACAGTTAGGTTTGTGCCCAGTAGGAAACTACAGGCAGTAGTACAGGCATTCCAGGCACAGACAATGCTCCAACAGGCAGTGGGAGTCAGGAGAGAGGCATGCCTCGCTCACCCTCACTGCTCTGCACCGAACTGGCACTTGTCAACGTGTTAAACCTCGTGCCTGGCTCTTCATGCCTTGCCTCTTTACATGCAAATACACACCATCAGAGGTATTCCAGGAGAGCAAGAGGGGTGGACTAAATGATCTCAAGTCTATTCCAACCTCAACCAGGTTTCTAAAAAAAGACCAAAAGTGCAAAATCTTTTAGGATGCCAACTCAGAGATGAGCCTGAATGCGGATTATGCCTGATTGTCTTGTGTCAAATGATGTGGAGAACAGGCACTGTCCCCGCAGGAGTCCAAATTTACACAAACATAACCAGTGATCAGATGGCATTCAACCAAGGCATGTTTAACACTGGGTTTAGAAAGAGGTTCCTATGACATAAATGGGCCAGAAAGGATAAGGGCAAATTATATAAAAAATGTTTAATGAACAGTTCTATGAACTCTTTTTCTGGACCTGAGAGAGTGACTGAAGGTCAATTTTAAACCAAAACGTTTTATTTGTACTACAGAGTAGTAAAGCAATCACTTTGAAACAAAACCAATAAACATGTCTGGATGCAGCAGCTGTAAGTATGATCAAATCCTACTGCTATGCAGATTCACACAAAGAATTTAGGCACTATTTATAAACATAAACCCACTGGAATTATAACTCGTATGTTCAGAAGAAGAACATTTAATTTAATTTTGTGTCCCTCTCACTGCTTGCTCTCAATGAAATCAGCCTGCCTAAGTACTAAAAGCAACTGAGTTGAGGAAGTTTTCCAGAAAAGAAAAAAATTTCTAATGAAGAGTAATATGGAGTCATCAGGCTGGAAGTTGTTCTTACTGCAATAAACCTCCTCCACTTACAAAAACCTGAGAGAATCAGATACAGTATCTGCAAGCACTTAATTTTTTCATTCCTCAGTTTTTGCCACACCTCTATGGAATCATCGTATGGTCTTACCCCTGGACCACTTAGTAGAATGGCAATCAGAGACAAAGAAATGGAAACCCTTTTTTGTTGCTGCCTTTTAGTTCTGCCACTCTAGTTTAATCATCCCCTGTCACTTAGGAACACCCTCACATAGGACTTGTATCTTCAAAAGTAAAGCACCACATAAAAAATTACTTTGTGGGCTTTACACGTTGACCCTGATGTGTTCCTTCCAGAGAAGAATTACATCATTTTAGTTTGCTATTATGCATGCTTCCTATGGGGAAGTTTCCCGTGAACAGAAAGTTGATGGCTTAGTGTTATTGTTCAAAACCTCTAAAATGGTTTCCAGAAAATTTTCAGAAGATAGATGAAAAATTATTGAATTTCTGACACAGCTTTTCTTTCTCAAACATACAAATTTAGTTACTTCTCCTGTGTAAAATTTATTACACTGAAACCTGAGGAATCTCAGGGTTTTCACTTTCACAGAGAAAAAGCAAGGGTTTTGGCAATACATTCTCTTTATGAAATGAGCAGGAAGTTTTACTTTTGCAGAAGTACAATGCCTTGTAAAAATGAAGGGATTTTTTCTAACGTGGGGCTTGAACACTGAGATGAGGACATCGTCAGTGAGTTTAATCAATCTCTCGCTGTGCTAGGATACATTAAGTGAAATATCAGAGCAGATGAGACCAAGTACAGTGTTCTGTACTCTCTTTATCTATCCTGCATATTTCAAGCCTCTCCACGACCATCCTAGACTGTTTCCCTTTGATTACATTTTCCTACATTGAAGGGATTAGATAGTTCTGTGCAATTCCACCACTTTCTCATTTTCTGCCACACACAATTCTCTCCCCTATTCAGCATCCACAACAGCAAAACTAAATTGTGGCTAATAATGCATGTCCCCTTTCTGACAATGTAATGCACCGACAATCTGGAATCTTCTGCAAGACTTTTTCTTAAGCGAAGTGAAGAACAATAATAAACGAAATGGAATATTTACTTTACTAGACCAACAGTGCATGTATTTTAATATTTCCTGTATGATACATCTTTTTATGCATTATTTACACACAAAAATTCCTGGCTGACTTAGCCACTCCGAGTAGGCCATTAACTCAGACACTGAGACTGGCAAACTGTCTCCAAGTGATACTGTACATACCTACACTAGGCAAGATAAATACATGAAAGAGGTGATAGAGAGCTTGGTCTGTGGAAGGCAAGAGTTTAGCACAGAATTTCTACGTTCCTCAGCCACTCAGAACAGCTCTGCTGGTGTAGAGAAGCAGTCATTTCATCATCTGTGCAATTATACATGGTGACATCCTGTGACTTCTTGTAGGAGTAAAACACTGTTTCCAAATATGAAATTTGGAAGGAGGTGAGTAACAGAAGAGTAGTATAAAATTAAATACCTAGTTAATGTTTGAGGATGGGCATTTTTTGCTTGTAATTTAAATAAGCTCAGCAGGATGACATTTGCATGTCATCCCCTTTCTCAAGCTTTGTGCAGTTCCTCAGACACAGCAGGCCAGCAGTTCTCTGAGGAGACAGTGTTTTGGTGGGTTACAGCATCTGAAATGATGACAGGCCATTCAAATAAAGTAAAATGAAAGGGTTTGGGTTTTTTTACCTGCAGCATCTTCCAAAGCATTGATAGAGGTGAAAAAAGAGTAGTTTTTACTCCTTGGCTACTACTGGAAATGCTACTTAACCCACTAAATTTATGAACATGTTCATTGTTGTTTTAACAAGGATGAATTTCGGGAAATGTTTACTGAGAAGTGTGTTTATATGGAAGAACGAAACAGTTCCTGCATTGTAGATTGAGGGACCTGGAGAGAGGAATCAGAGACTACTTGTTCACAAAAGATTGAATGCACATTTAGACTGCAAGTTTAGAAAGATTTTCCAAGCTCACCCAAAGCAATTTCCTGTTCAAACAGTCACCTAGGCACAAAAGTGATTTTTCATATTATTGTGATCTCTATCTTAAAAGTCCCATGAGTACTATGGACTATTTCTAATGCAGGGCTCCTCCAGAGCCTTCTTGCTGTCATTTTCAGATTCCATACAGACAAAGCACCTCTATCTGTTTGATCTTGTGTTCCTTGGTGTCATCTCTTGGTACTGGTTATCCCCTTTGTTCATGTGCAGAGACCAATATCCCTTTTTCCACTTTGTCTTTCTAAGCCAAAGAATGTAAATTTCTCCTGAGTGTCTCCATTCCCTAAAGCATCTGTTGTGCCCTTAATTGCACCTCTTCCAGCTTCCATCAGTTGTTCAAATACCCACCATCATTACTAGAAATGCTCTGAATGGTGTCTCCCAAGACTTTTGTCTTTTCCCAGGGTTGTATATCTTGTCAGCAACTGATAGTTGTCCATTCTCTCACCTAAACCCATCTTCTTTCTAAGCTGCCCTAATTGCCCACTACCCCTGTGGTAGAGCCAGCTCAAGTTGTTTTGTAATTTTTCTCTCCATTAAGTGCTTTTCTCTGCTGTACTGTTGAATTTTATCTCATTTCCATTGCTGCAGTACCCAATGCAATCAAGCCTATCTGTGTGATTGCGATGACAACAGATAATGATCTTTGTCGTCATCTGTCCAACTCTTCACTCCCAAGGTGCTCCTTTACCAGCTTCTTCTCCACTTTAAATTTTGCACGCATTCTCTTCTTCTAATGTGATCCTACATATGTTGCATTTAATTCAAATAAATCAGATTCTCCCCACTGCCAAATAATTCCCTGATTTTCTAGAGAAAGAGATAAATAATTTATGTGGCACAACTTTCTGTTTGCAAAATCGTTGTTCGAATGTATCCTTGTTTTCAATCTTTGAGTAATCTTGTCCTTCCAATTTGCTCTTAAAGACTTTCTTCTCTCCCAGGTTAAACTAATGCAGCTACAGATGTGCAGATAAACTCCTTCCTCTGTAAGTGCTGATAAAACATACGTGTGTCTTTAATGTTAACCCAAGCACTGTATACTAAAACGATGCAACCCGGCCTCACAATTTTTTGCATGCTATCTGACTTGGAAATCTCTGAAAGATTGGGCACTGATTTAGGTTTTGAATCATAATAGAGAAACAGCTTTACTCCTGACCACATCCTCACTGCATTGAACATTTTTCACTATAAACTTTTCAGTTCATATGGGTGAGAGATCTCTTGAAATCTACTTTGTTCTTAACAAGGTCAGTCCCAACTGTCTTTCTGTTGATTCTTACTGTAGCCATATACTTTATGTCTAAGACATGGGGTATTTTTGGCAAGCAGACCATTTCCCATTCTTTCCCAGCTCTCTACTTATGGTAATATCGCTCTGGAGGTACCTATAATCTGGTTAGGTACACAGTGCCTTATGTTTTTCCTTGCATGACATAGGAATTCCTGATGATTCCACAACATTCTAATTAAGCAAGTGTCAGTACTGTCTACATGCAAGATTCTCAGCTTTCCTGAGCAAACTTGACTAACTCATCCCCATCCATCATACAAGAATATTGTTTGGTTTTCTCTCTCAAAATTGAAGGCTTTATTCACAGATCTCCTTTTCTCTTTCCCTTAATTTATAGCAGATCAAGCTGACACAATTCAAGTCACAAGTAAATTCTGTGACCAACTCCTCTATATTATATTTGTAGCATATATTATTATGCACCCAAAAGAAGCTAAATAACAGCACCCCTTTCTAATTCAGGGAACAATATATGATGAGATGTGTTAACTGTCAAATCTCAGAATTTCTAAGGCTCATCATTGTAAGTAGGACTTATTTTCCAACTCTTATCAAGAAAGGCAAAAATATCAATCATGCAATTTGCGAATGTATTTCTAGCATCATTAGAAATAAAAAAAAACTATACATATTTCAGTACTGTCCCACAACAACTTATTTCACTGTTTCAAAATAGATTTACTTTTGATTCAAACCAATTTAATTGGAGCCACGCTACTTCTTTTTTGTTTGTTTATGTCTGATCCTATTCTGAGAGTGTTGCATTCTCCATCTGCCTTAACAATGTATAAATAATGGGGTTTGCATACGGCACACATCCCAGTGCCCACGACTGGTACCAACACGATTCTTATTCCACCATGTTCCCCTTGTCCTCCACTCGTCTAGTTTCATTTCCCCCACCAGCTCAACTTCCTCCCTTGCGTTACTAGGCTGCGGTGTTGGTGTATAAATATTTGGTTTCTCACTGACTACACCCAGTCTCTGAGATGACAAGTAGTTTCTTCAGTACCTACACTGTTCCCTGTTTCCATCTGCATATTCCCTTTGCTGACTTTCTGTCCACTGGTCATATTCCTCTGCATTGTGTTATATACTTATTTACTTGATTTAGGCTCTTGGTGAGTAAATACCGAGCCTCGAGATCACATAAAGCTTTCTTTCTTCCTCAGTTTAAAGTTCACATTTCTCATTATCATTGCAGAGATTTCTCCAGGTAATTGGATTAAAGATTATTTGAAGCAGGCCAGTCATTAGGTTTTCATCTTTTTTTTTCATGTGGCCTACCACAGAACAGTTCATGTTCAGTAATATAACAGGCAACATCAGCTCTCCATGAGTGCTGAGGTTACTGGCAGAAGAGCACTGTGGTGGCAGTGACTATAGGCTAAGACTACAAGGCTCAGATACGATCACAGAATATCCAGTTCCGATGTTCAGGCTGGTTCCTGAACTATAATTTTTAGATATGTGCCCAGTCTTGTTTTTTAAGTCTACTTTAAAACATTTTGCAGTCTCATAGTTATACTTCCTCCAAATTTTTCAGGTCATTAATTCTTGTAGTACTTCCTCAACAACATAGAAAATTCTTCTCCTTCTTTGGCATTAATATGCTTCAGCCTTTGCAGACTCTTATCACTATTCCCTCTGAGCTGTCATTTCACTTTTTCCTTCCAAGTCCAGACCATAATAATTTTGCTGCCATGCCTTACTCTAGAATTTTTGCAGTTTATATGAGCCCTACCTAGCATGCATTATCTAAAAATAATGCTGGATTTTTTTCCACTGTCATATCTATGATTTACAGCCTCATTACTAAATGAAGCCATAGAATTGTAATACTCTTCGTGCCAACAACTGACTTAAGCACTGCTTGATTTTTTCTCCCAGCTTGAGTCATGCTTTGTTTCTTACAGCACAGAGCACCTTTCGGGGATGAGGAAAAATCTTTTTCAATGATGTCTCTGTGTTTTACATCATAAAATGGCACCTTGCTACATTAGGAGGACCACAAGCATTAACCAGAAAAGAATCCACTGGGGCCAAGCACAATATCTTGTATGAATGTAGAGCATCAAATACTGGGGTTTTTTCCTCGATTTTGTTTCTTTTCAACTCCTTGATATGGAAAAAGGAAGCAAAGGTAGTTTGGTACCTACACAGCACAAAGAATCTTGAACAGTTTGTTACTGTGCAATTATCCAAGGTTTCTAAATCTGTGCTTCAAATCTCAAAGCTTGTTCTTATCATGAAGTTCTAAATAATTATGATAATGAAGGCTCAAACACAAATATTAGGTATCTTAATGAAAAGTCAACATTGGTGAGAGAAAATTGCCTTTAGCAGCATTTGACAAAGACCATTTGGCTCAGAAAAAGAGGGCCTATGGACTTGCATTAACCTCCAACTGCAATGCTGATTTACAGATGACGTGTTCCAAGTTTCCTAGTCTCAGAAGAAAAGACTACAAATAGCAATTAATTTTCCTTTGCAGAGGCATTGGAAGAAAGAGAGTATTAGAAAGGCCCTCCTTGTCCTTTTCTCACACAGCATTTTTTGTTATGAATTTCCTTGCAGTTCTATTACTGTGCACCCAGACCTGGAAGTCACATTCTAAAATATTCACCATGAATGTGTGGTCATCAGCTGTGAAAATACAAATATAGCATTTTTAATTTAAGTTTTTCCAAACAAGTCCAACTTTTGCTTCATGGACATGAAAACAGACGTCGCATGTGCCTCTCTGCGAATGGGGTAGAAGGGATTAGAAATCCTTCAAAAGCTCTACATGCAATCTCTATGTGGTGGAGAGTTGGGGTTTTTCCTGCTTTGTCTTCTTTTTAATGAAGAGGTACTCTTTTGACTTACAAGTAATGACAGAAGCTCAATAATCTAATCTAATCTATGGTTTGATGTCAGCAATAAAAATGAGTTGTAGAGAGGAGGTAGAGAGTTGTGGAAAAGAAGGAGAGAGGAGAAATAAAAAAGAAGAAATGTAGGAGAATAAGGGAAGGGAAAGAAAAATCAAGGGGAGAAAGAGTATAAAATCTTTCCAGTGACTTTTAATACTGGAGTACATTTAGGTACAAATAACGGTGCAACAGATACCAGAGCTGTGCACTAAGAGCACTACTGTATAGGTGACTTATTGTGGTATGAGGATATACAGCTCCCCCTTGAAAATACTCCAGGCAATCCAAAGGAAGCACTGGCTGCTCACAGAAATCCTAAGAAATCTGGAGAAGTTCCGAGACTTTTTTAATCTTTGCCCACCATTTTGAAACAAAACCTACCAAAGGAGAATGAAATCTGGTTCATTTCCTCTGCCTGTACGTTTCAGAACCTTGCAAGAATTTTTCCTTTTTCTTCCTCCATTCAAGAATCGAGCATCTACTTGTTTTTTGTTTTGTTTTGGTTGTTTTTTGGGTTTTTTTCTGTGAAGTACTTTTAGGTCATGCTATTACATGACCTAAAGAATAAAAGCACTAAGAAAATGACAAAGCATAGCTAAAAGAGAATGGAAAATTCTATGTATGAGGTTTAACTAATAGCTCAAGTATCCTTCTACATCTCTCTTTTTGAAGGATGCCTGGCAGGACTCGGTTTCATTTCAAGACTGTAGATCAAGAAAAACAATTTATTATAGTAAGAAAAGGGGAGGAAAAGAGGGAGAGACAAGACTGGCTATGTTGGGTATTGCCTTCTAGTGAGGAAAGAAAATCCCAAAATAAATAAATTTTAAGGCTCAGGGATTGTAAATAAAACACATCGTCCTATAATTTTAGATTATTGCTGGGGTTCCAGGTCAATCTTATGTAGATAGAAGCACAGTTCCATTTGCTGGCAGCTTAGTAGCTACTATATATGTAGCTCTACCTATTAAAGTCATGTAACCATATCTATTTTAAAAATCATATTTTTAGGTCTGCTAAAGTTTGAAATGAAATTTCTTCTGGGTGTTTGTTGTGTAAGGTAACTTTAGGTTTTGGAAAATTTCTACCACAATACTTGGGGTTTTTCAGAGCATAAAATCTGAAAGATCCAGTGTTTTATTCAAATATCCATACTTCTGGCATGTTTTTTCCCCTCGATTGTTCTAACACCCACATACTTTACAGTTTTACATGGGAGTGGTTGTTGCATCAGGAGGATGCCATATTCCAATCCTATGAGTGCTGCTAAAATTCTAAGAGTAGCTGACTCCCATATACACCCACCCAGTGGCTCTTTGCAGCCATGATTATCAAATATTCCACCTCCACAGGGCATGCCCAAGCACAGGGCTAAGCACAGCTCTCCCTGAAACTGCCAAAATCCACGTAGCCTCACAAACTCCAGGGAAATTAAGAAGCTACCAGAGTTAAGGAGAGGACAAGAGTTGACCTATATGCAAGTGGACTGCAAAAAGCATGTGGAGAGAGCTGGCAGGGAGAGAAGACCTGAGCTGATTCAGTAAGGAAGAAGGACAGAAAGCAAGAGGGAGGTTGCAGCGTAGAACAGAAGGTATAAAAAAGCTCAGCTCTATGTTGAAATATGTAAATATTGCAGCTGTGTCCACACTCATACCCTTTCTCTCCTGCCAGAAGTGGTGTCCCACTGGATGCACTGTAAATGCATTTCAGAAATATGGTCACACTACAGTACAGCCTCACTGTCAGGCACCACTCCCTCGTTTTCCCTCCAGCGATGGTCTGGTTGCAGGCATCAGCTTACCACAGATAAACAGTACTGTTAATACAAAGACTGTGGTAACAACTCAGCTGAAGAAGAAAAGGTTCCAGGGGACTCCTTAGATGCCTTCCAGTACTTACAGGGGGTTTATGAAAGCAGGAAGTGACATTTTACACAGGCAGATAGCGGTAGGAAAATAGTTTGAAACTCAAAGAGGAGAGATTTAGATTAGTTATTAGGAACAGGTTCTTAACTCAGAAGGTGGTGAGGCACTGGAACAGATTGTCCAAAAAAGTTGTGGATGCCCCACCCCTGGAAGTGTTCGAGACCAAGCTGGACGGGGTCTGAGCAACCTGGTCTAGTGAAAGGTGTCCCTGCCCATGGCAGGGGGTCAGAATTAGATGATCTTTAAGTTCTCTTCCAACTCAAGCCTTTCTATGATTCTATGAAAATGAGGAAATACCAGCATTCCTTGGTGTATATTCATAAATCAGTCTTGATCAGTTCCTGATATGCGTAGAGAAATCACCTTCACAATTTCACAATTAATACTTTATTCAGCATGCATGCTACAAAACACTCTGGGAAGGCAGGAAAGCTCTGAGGCAAAAGTGATTACTCTGTTGGGAGCACCCATAATCCTCACAGAGGCTGGGAGGTACACAGCAGTGAGACTTAAGGGCCTGCAGGAGAAAAAGGTGTGCTCAGGGTTGAGAACTGAAGGCTAAACTGAATTCCTCTCTCTGTCTTGTATTTTCTGCCTGAAACTGGAGAAGTGGCTTGACCTAATATTTTATTTTTTTAAAACAAGCCAAGTCTGCGTGTTAATTTCTGGGTATCTGAACTGCTGCTGCAGCTCCAGTAAAGACATCATCTCATTGGCTCACAGCTGCAAGTGAAGTTTGAGAGAGCTACACTTTGAAAGAATGAAATTCAGTTTACTCCTACACATTCTTAAACAAGATTTCATGCATGTTTCAGATTTGTCAGACCTAAACAGCCTCAAATCAAGCTAATTGTTTCTTTTAATCATAAAACCTCCTGGAGGTGATAGGATTTGCTTGTCTCAGGGGCCTCTGTGAAGACAAACTGCTTTTGAAGCATTCAGGCACCATAGAAAAGCAAAAGTCATCTCGAAGCACATCTTGGTCATCAGACACAGCCCTAAACACCAAACAGAGAAAGAGAAAAATGAGGCATGAGCAAAATACTGAAAAGATGCTTGTTAAGTGAGCAGCACTGTGCATGTCATGCAGTAAGCATCTCTGGGGTCCTGGGAGGGTTAGGAGAGAAGGAAGTGTGTGATGCATGGAAAAAGAGAATTGTAATCAGATGTATAAAGAAGCTAAAAAAATGGAAGCACAGATAAACCTTTTTGTGCTATCTCCTACTGCTTGAATGTTTGACCTTGGGACTGTCTTAATGTCCTCTTCAAACTTCCTGTACAATTATCAGCTTATTTCCTTTTCTATTTAATCTTAAATGGTTTCTTGGGATGCTTAGTGGGACACTTTGGGATATCTATTGCCAGGTTAAAGACAGTGACAGCGGGGAAACCAAAAATAAGCACCAGGGAGAGAGAGCAATGAGTTTTAAGCTATTGAGATGAGCATATTCACATATGACTAGTAAGGAGAGAGATTAATAAAAAACACCCCAAGATCCCCCATTTTCCCTGGAATTTCCAGATTATTTACCAAGCTCATATTTAAGCAAAAGAAGCCATCCCAGTCAAACTGGCTGTGTCCTCTAAGAACCTCTACTGATAAGATAGAGGTGAATGGACAGCACTTTCACACATTGGAGCATCTCTCACCAACAAACTTCTTATCTCCTCCATCTAGAGCAAAGTACAGCCTCTTGCCGAGGGGCTAAAACTGCTCTGCCTGCACACAACCATCTCCAAGCAAGCCTAGAAAATTCTGCTGTGATTTTCTCCTCCAAACACCAATTTCACTCTCAGGCACCACCACAGGGCAGAGCAGCAGAGGCCCTTTCAAATGAAAATGCCACTTTAATACCTCAGCTCCAGTATTTTTAGACAGTATCTGGGCTCTTAAAAAAATAAATCCTGTAAACACATTCCTCCTGTACTGCTCAGTGGGAGGAAATCCTTGACAAAGACATAAACTCATGCCTGAAAACTCCTGGAGCTCACTATGGAAGATTTTCCACTCCTGCTCCACAGTGGACATTTTCCAGTTCCAGCCTCCCTTATCAACTGGGGAATGTCCTGATACAATTAGCGGGAAGTTTAATCTTAAGGAGTCACAAGGAGATCACATGTGCCAAGAGAGAAACAGAGAGAGAAACTAAGGAAGGCTCTGTGGACTACTAATAACAATTTTGTCTGATTGCACACCAGCTGATAGTTACTACAGCAGATTGTAACAGAATTATCTTAAATTGACAATGGGAAATTACACCAAACTGGGAAAATCCTAGGTTCTGCAGGTGTTTTAAATGTTTTTTCCCTTAATTAGCATCCACTAAAGGCAGATCAGTCAAGTTACATGTTGGTGACAACTGCCCAAAACATGAACTAGTAAAGATTCCTATGACTCACATACATATGGCCTTTCAAAAAAAAAAAAAAAATCCTGAAGAGCATATATAAAAATTTGAAGTTTTAAAGGAATTAAGGAATTAAGTTAAAGGACCATCTAATGGAATATCTGAAGTGAGCAAAATGTGGCAGTCTAATAGGGAAGAGAAGAAGACCTGGCAACATATATTCTTTCAAGTACCAAGAATCAAGCAATCCAGCTATTTATCTGTTCTACTTATAGAGCTCAATACTACTGATCTAATGCCATTTCCAAAGCACTGTTCAGGTGAGCAGAACTTCTTTTCTTAATTAAAAATCCCTTCGCATTCCAAGCTGCCAATCCAGCATTATTCATCAGAAATTTAATTAACATAGTAGCCTCTAATAGTGAAGTTCACTTTCCTATTAGGCAGTTTTGTCTCTTTAAGAGACATGAACTTTATTTTAGTGCCCTTCATATTTTATAGCTAATGAATCACGGGATTTTGCTGTTACCTTTTGACTGGCATGAAGTAAACTAACTCAGGATGCTGTTTGGCATTCATATCAGACATAGTGTGTAATTCACATCTCAGCTTTAAAACTGCCAAGTAAAATACAAACCGCATCAATTTCATTTTCTCCATCCACCAGTTTTACACAGCAATATTTAGTCAATGTTTATTATATGGGTGCTTATAATGGACAATTGCTATTTATTTGGCAGTCCATCATCATCAATTCACTCTAAGTGCAGGCTACATTTGAGGATAAATTTGTCACTGCAATACAGCAACTGATTGAAAGCATATTGTTTTGACAATTGTTTATTTCAGATGAATATATGTTAGAATTTAAGGAGGAAGAACATGGTGGCTTGGAATCTGATCAGAATTCTGGGTCTTGCTCTTAAATGCAAAGAAACATTCATTACATAGTTACAGCAAGTTAATCATCAGCATTCTGTGTGCAGCTGATTTAATCCTGGCTAAAACCAGATGCACAGCCAGATGGGCAAAAAATATGGAGAACCCTTCCCAGAGTCATGGGCAGGATGCAGGGAATGAAATTAGGTCTAATGTTAGTCATCTGCACCCCAAAACTTCACTGTCCATTATTCAACAGCTCCTTATTCATGGGTGGTGATTGCTACACTTCCATGGCATAAACCTCCTCTTCCCAGTCACACCCTAAGCTGTTTTTCTCACCCAGGAAATAAACCACAAGCAGGTTGCTTGGTTGCTTTGCTGCTTTTCTGGTTTCAACAGTACCTTATTTTGTAATGCATTATATAATTATCGCTTCTTTCTGGCCTGTTCCCGTAATGATTAAAAAAAAAAAAAAAATTCCAAAAAAAGTTTATGATGCATTGAGTGGAAAAAAAAGAGAAAATATGTAGGAAACAAGTGATTATTTTCTCAAGTGTTCAAGATCCTAACTGGTCTTTTTCCCACAGCAAAATAGATAAATAAAGTTTGCTTTGAAGAAATACAAAACCAGCCCCCAGACACGTGCACAGACAGTTTTGTACCTGCACTCCCTATGCTATTTTTTTCCAGGTGTTTTCTGTGTCCTCTTGCAGGCTTGCTTGGTTTTTGGATTGCATCAGCAGGATTAAAGCTTGTGGTACCCTCCCCGTAACAAAACCCAGAGTGGTTTAACTCATGCTTTGCTCTGTCAATTGCTCTATGTCCAAACACCAGTCCAAAGTGATCAATCAATGCCTAGAAAAATCGAATCTTAGATGATTTGTGTGCAAAATGCTGTGAAGATACTAGCCATACTACATTTTAAAGCAAATGTGAATGAATGCAGAAAATAAATTGCAGATGTGGCTCTGTATAAAGTTGGAGTACAGGGGAGACAAGATCTGAGAGAGCTTGATCCAGTGAATACATATTTTAAGAGCTCCTGGTTGCCAAAACAACACCCATGTGTTAATTAGGACCGCTCTGTTGTTATTTTTAATCTGGACACACCGCAGTTAAATGCCAGGCAGATACCACATAACTGTGAGCAGTTGCAACTTCTGTTCCAGGTTTCACAGGTGTTTGGTTCGTCTGATTTTGTGTAAAAGCAAACAGCAAAGGGTGTTAAAAAATTTTAAAAAGGGTCCTAGGATAAAGTAAGAGTTTGAAAGAATCATTTCATTACAAAGTTCATGAGTATTTTAAGATTAAGCTGAAGCCCAAAATGCTCCTGTTTGCTGCAGCAAGAGCTGCCTTTGCAAGCAGGAAAGCAAAACTAAAGGCAACCTAGCAAGCTGAGGCATGTTATTTCTCAGGAGCTGGTTATGGTGATCCTGTGAGAGCAGCATTAATAGCTGAGCAGTTATTAATTCAGCTGCCTCTGCCTGCTGCGACGCTGAGCAAACCTCCTACTTGGTAGCTCCACACGCAGCCATAGGAGCGTTCCCAGTGCCAGCAGCACATCAGAGCACCCCGAGACAGCAGCGGTCTGCTGGCTCCAGGCTTGCATAACGCAGTTTTCCAGAGATGGAGGAGACACTTTTCAAGCAATTTAAATTAAGGGAATCAGCGTTTCTAAGTTACCAAGCACCAAGCCTGGGGAATTCCCTGCTGTTCTGTTTCCATACTGTAAGTCTTACCAGCTCCGAGAGAGTCACGAGCCATTCCACAAGTACTTAGGCTGAGATTTACCTGAAACTGAGAATTACAACAAGCACTGCCCGAATTCCTCTTTAGCACACAGGTTTTTTTGTTGCAGAATAGTTATGTCAGTGAAACTACAAAATAACAGTATTTAAAAATCAGTGCCTATATTCTAGTTACAGCCATTTTAAGAAAACACTTTTTTAAAAAATTAAACCTAGCCTTGCCTCACTCTAATTTTTATATTTTCCAGTTACAAGGGTATATCATTGTCCATTTACACACAAATCATATGGACAGCATGCAGGCAGGATTTTTTTCAATTTACCCAGTGGGATTTGTTCATCTATTTGTTTGTTCTGATTTATATCAAATGACTACTGCAGGCCTAATGTCTCATAAACAAGAAAATCTGTCTCTTCTGTTAAATAGCACACACATCAATGTGCTCTCACACACATAGCTTTCTATTATAAACTTTTCCAATAAAATTAGACATACATAGAAATAGATATAATACTGGTTTCTTTTGATGACTTCAGGTAAAAAAATTTTAGTTAAGAAATTTCCAAAAATTCAGAGAAAATGCCTTGGACCGTATAGTTATAACAAAAATAATTTTGAAATAGACAACATGATAATAGACAATCTCGTATTTTTATCATATCAACATTTAAAGTTCTTTAAAGCTTACTATCTCTGATTTATCTATTGTGATACAAAGTTCCTTTTTCATAAGGCATAGTTTGTATAACACAAAGAAGTATTTGGACTTCCGTTATGGAGTTAATCTGTACCAATTTAAAAATTATTTTTCCAAGCACAAACAACCTGGAAAAGTCCTTTGAGAAAGAGGAGTTCTCTCTTCCCTAAAGGGCATTCTTCAATTTACCAAGAAAGAGAAATATTTACTGGTTTGCTAAATAGTTCTCTTTCCTAGTTAGTATGTGCATGAATAATACCAGCATGTCATACAAAACACATATTTACTCCGGGTATTTTCTGCCAGTAGACAGACAGACCCCAACAACAGTCATTCAGGCTCACATTCTCCAGGATTACTCAGAAGATAACCAGACACATCTGGAAAAGACAAGACAGTTAACTGACTCAGTGAAAATTATCAGATTTCCAAAAATTGTCTCCCTGATGTAATAGAAATGTCTTTAAAAGAACAAATGAGTCATGTTGCTATAGCAGGACAACGTTTGCGTGGATTGTAGCTATGTAGTACAATCATGGAAAACTTTGTGGCAGAGGGATAATCATCCTCACGTAACCCGTGAGCGCAGGCTTTGCTGTTAAAATTTTATAGCTCCTCACAACCCAAGGCTTCCCTTGGCTTCACTTGTTGTGAACTACCACACTCAGTATTTGACAAATTCCTTCACTCGCACACACGTCATCTTTGGCCAGGATTATTCCACCCAGAAGGACTGAGAGTGAAGCCACGGCGTGCTGCAATTCCTTTGGCACTTCCAAACGTTTACTACTCTGGCGCGGCACTTAACAAAGAAACACCTGCAGAAAGTGGTGTCAGTCATTTAGAAGACAACACTTTCACCTTCTCCCATCAAGTATTATGACTGAAAGAAAGAAGATAAGATATTTACACCTTTCTTTTACAGGAGACATCACTTCCCACTGAAAAACAGGCTGCAGGCAGGAGGGTTATGCCTATTGTCACTGATAAATATTTGGCCCTTCTTCTCTCTAAGACCTAAAAAGACAGAGCACTGATTCACCATTAGACAGCAAACCCAAGAAATGCATGCCTACAAAGAACTAGACCAAAACAGACTCATACCAACAAGGAAGGATTCAGGAAGGTCTCAGCTCAAGGCTGTGACTGCCAACAATCTAATTTCAGCTTTGAGAGAGATTAGACCTATGGCTTGTGTCATTTAAATGATTTGGGTTCCTGCTCAGAAAGTCCAATAACAAAATTCATCAAGATCATGAGACTTAAAAGTGTGATCAGATTTCCTACCATTGATGGGAAATATTGATTTTATTGTTCAACCAAAACTGAACAGTAAGATAATTTTTATTTAGAGGAAGTAATAATTAATAAGGCACAGGCTTACTTCTGAGCAAGTCTAAGTGTCAGATTTCCTTTCAGAGGAATGCATGCTAAAAACTCCACCTCACTGAGCCAGAATCCTGACTGAAAGGGCAAATGGGCCTCTGAACTCCAGAAGGGGGGTTCTTACCAGGAATTTCAGGTTACCTTGAGGAATGTCTAAGGTAGAATTCCAAGCCCAGAAAAAATGGCCAGATTTAAGAATTACCTCTCTACTGGCCTCTATCATTCTGCCTTAAACAACCAGACTAACTTCTAGCCCAATTGTCCATGTATTGCAAGATGCTTAATGTCCATATGTTTCTTTTTTTGTCTGAGACTTCTCTCATTAGCTTCCAAGATTCTCAGTAATTTTGACAGCCCAAGAGACTAAGAAATCCTAGGGCATGAATTAGAAATATAATTGTTAGTACTGGAACAGCTGTGTGCAAAATATGCATGGGAAAATATCTCATAAAAGCATGCTCCAAAGTCTCTCTTCCTTCTGAAAGAAACAGTGAGTTGATTGCCTTGTTTGGAAGCACATATTCTCTCAGAATCTGTAAAGCAGAGTGTCGAAAGTCAAGAGATGTCTCATTTGCCCCTTCATAATGTTCAGATGCCGGATGGCAAGAAAAAATCACTTTTGCACTCCAAGTTCACCAGGCAAGACCGTTACAATCATAATAAAAGCATGACAAACCCCTGTATTCTTCCTTCATGTGTAGCTAACATTTACCCCAGAAGATTTCATTGGAATGTGAAGCCTCCGTGCAGGCACCTCTGATCCCAGTCAGAGGAGCGTTACATCCTGTTCTCATGACGAGTGGGTTCTTCCTCTTTATGCCTTTGAGAAGGAAAAAAAAAGTCTTTCTGAGCTTTGTCAGCTTTCATACAATACTCTGTTTCCTTCCTCTGTATCCACAATTAGTGGCAATTTCAGGTGAGAAGTCAAATAATATCGCTAGAGCATGCTCTCCTCATTATGACCTGATAGCTCTATCAGGGCAGCAGAAAGCACAACGTATATGCACCCAGACAGCAGCAAGTGTTGCACTGTCTGAATTAGCAAATTTCCATGTCTGGAAAGCAGGTGAACTGAGGCAGCACATTTCATCCTGAAAATATGAGTTCTGTTTGTTAAAACGCAGTTAGTCCAGCATGACATGAAGTCAGTCGGAGGATTAACTTATCTCTATTTCTGTGCTCGTGTTAATATGGGACTGCAGTCAGCATTTCAATTAGTTACTCTCAAAGGAGATGTGACAAGCACAAAGAGGAACTATTAATATTCTACTTTTTTTCTTCTTGATTTCACTCAGTTTGCCATGCCAGGCTGGGGCCTTTGCTTTCAGAAGGAAAAAAAATTCTTCCATTAAGTCTTTAGAAATATATTTAGATGATCGAAATAAACACCAAAATAGAAGGTCTTAAAAATTACCAAAGAGATCTCATACTAACTGACCTGTGGAGTTTGGTGTTGTCAAGAGATTACCTGCTCTGTGTACTGAACAATTTATAGTCTAGATCACCATGCATGAATGCTACGATTTGCCGATCTGTTAAAAAACAAACCCAAATCTAGATGACAGTCCAATCAAGTTTTGGACAAAAAGGCTGGTATTCCAAAGAGGTTTTGCCATTTAAACCAGTGGTTGTGAAAATTCTGTCTTTTCTCATGCAATGCCAAAGATTCGAATAGATAAATTATAGAAAGAGGTGTCACAGTTGAATGAGTTTACTCGGAAAAAGATGCACTTTAAAGATACTATAGCACGGGCTGAAGTGTGAGCTAACAGCTTGTACAAGGTATGTATTGAAAAGGAGAAAGAAACTTCTGTAGCAGATGAAACTATTAAACAATATGAAATTGAAAATTCAGTTGCTGAACACAGAGCTTGACTCTCAGAGCCTGCTGCAGTTAGGGAAAGATGATATTTTTCACCTTCAGAAGAAACTTACACAAGAAATTCCCTGAAGTGGAAAGAAAGCCTCACACCTCCTCAGAACTAATCATGGGAGTTAGCTATGCAAACAAATTTCATTAGTTATCAGACCGTTTTGGATAATTAAGCCTCATGAGCCAGGGTGTAATCACTGGAAAATTCCCTCCCTCTCCCCACCTCTATGTATAACTTTGAATAGATTTCTCATGTGTCTTGTTCCTGTTTTACTTTAGCTCATCTGTCATACCACACTACAGAAAACAGGATGCAGAGGTGAACTGTTATCTCCCAGACTAAATGGCTAGACCGAAATAAGTGACTGGAACTCCTGTTCCAGTGAACCTAAACTCTCTGCACCTGAGTATTTCTGTACACAGAAAGGACCCCACAGAGAGAACTTAATTTACCTCTGTGCTCAGAGACTGGGAGCCACAGGAGAAAGTAGCCAGAATAGTGGTCTAGATTCCTGTAGGTGAAGGTGACCCACAGGTTTGGATGAATCTGTAGAACTGGCAGCACAGCAGCAGGCAGATCATTGCATCAGGCTTTTGGCTGCACCACGAGTGAGCTGCAGCACAGCAGAAGGCTGCTAACCATTCCCTGGATCAGCATTGGAAAAAAAGAGCTTTGAATGAAAACAGCTTTGCACTTCAGCAAACAGGCCCAGTTGTCAGAAAAGAAGGTAGTGGAGAGAGCATAAAACAACAACCGCAGACCTGCACGGTCAGCTAGGTAGGAGAACACCTGAAGATGCCGTGGGGTTGCTGGGGCCATCGTCAAAGCAGCTGCATCCACAAGAAGCTGAAAAAACTTGTTTATCTTGCACCTGCTAATGGGCTCAAGAGAAGGAGGATGTAGGCCTGAACGTTGGGATTTTGCCATTTTCACATTTTTATTTGAAAATCCATAATTAAAAGTATCTACATCTATGTACATCCAAAGGGTCTGTTCCAGGAGATAAGCTACTGACAGCCAGGGTCCAATGTCTGTAATTCACTTTTCTTAACAAGTGCCTTTCTGCAGTCTGAGAAGCTTCATGAGGAATTTAAATAATTCTGGAGCTATTTCTCCAGGTAAGGACTTTACTGCAAGTAAGACGCTCACCAGGATTATTTTCTGCATCTTTTCTCTGTACTGACTTCTTGGTCAACCTGAGACTGTTCCAAGGCAGCGTACACCCTCAGAAATTCATTTAAGCACTCTGAAAATGATGGGGGTTTTTTTAAGAGTTCTTTTCTGCACAAATTTATAAAGATGATGTCTTTTGATAGAGCCCTCTAAGGTTTTCAGCAATATTGCATTTATGACTTACCATGGTTCCTTTGGAGGTACTGCATCATCACATAAGCATAAGACCCATTGAGCAAAATACTTACAGATGCCAAAACAGAGCAAAGGAAGAAAATTGCCTCAAGGGAAGAAGGTAAGGAAAGAGATATGAGCAAAGAAGATGAGGCAGTCTGGAAAATAGAACAGTGGGTACACATGGCTTGCTGGAACTGGAAAGGTCGGCAACAGGTATGACAGGTAGATGCTGCAAAGCAATCTGCAAACAGAGGCCTTATGGCTACTTCCCTACAAATAAAACATTAACTACCAAAGAACCATTCTCTGGTTGCATTCAGCAGAAATGTGCCCCTTGTTCTGGCTATCTACCCCAACCTCAATGACCTCCGAGTGGAAGATGGAGTTGATAGCTCTTGCCTTGTTTTAGTTGCAGTCAACAGTCACAATGCTGTGGCTGACCACCACACGTTCACCCAGCACAGCAAAGCTGCTGTTCTTTCTGGAGTCTGTGAAAGCTGCAGAGAGGAGCCTGGTGTTCACAGGTCACAGTGCATTTGTGCTGCTAGAAACACACTGGCATATTACACCAATTCTGCTGCTGAGACAAAAGAGCAATGACAGCACTTTTCTTTCTCAGAAAGAGACTGCAAATAATGAATCAGTGAGACGCAGTGACACTGTAGTAAACATTAGAGATGAAGCATATTATTTGTGAAGCACAATGGAACTTTTCTCAAGAAGATACAGCAGTGTTTACTCTCTCTCTAATACACTGCTGTCTTTTCCTTAGCTTATTTACTGCCATAGAAATTAATCTGCTGTTTTAAGGATAACAGTTACTTTGGTGGTTTGGCAGTGGATCTAAATGTCAAGGATGGAAATCCTGACATTCTTAAAGTTTAAGATAGTAAATGTTTTATTCTATTATGAGTTGAAGATTAAAAAAAACCCTGTGGAAAATCCAGGTCACAACAAGAAGCAAGTTTCTTCCAAATCTAGGGGACAGTTGTATTACAGGCTTTGATTCCTGTTTCTTTCTCTCCATACTAGAACTTAAAAACATACAAGTGATGTATCTATGTCCATACTCAATTGCAAATGACTCATTTTCCAGACATCCTTCTCTGCATCGCTCCAGCTGTTATAAGGTAATGCAGTAAGTTAGTAGGTGCATTTTTTTGGAAACAGTCTTAGGTATCAGCAATTCTCTTCCTCCTATGTCATTCTGTTTTCTGTCCCTAGTGCAGGCATATTTAGACAATTTTCCACACCCTTTGGTGCATTCCAGAAAACATAGCTTACTTTACAGTAAATGAAACTGAATTTGCTTGGTGAAATAGGTGCTACAGAATATTTTAAGATCAGAATACGCAGGGTACTCCTGCTTCATATTCTGGCAGATTAATGATAAACAATACACTGGTGAAATGCAGCCTGGAAAGTTACAACTGCTTCCAAAGTTCCAGAAAGAATGAATGATACCCCCACCGGAGGTTAATCATGCTACCTTAGGGATGACATACAATAATATGTATTTAGCTGTTATAGAGAAACTCTTTCCTTCACAAGTACCCACCCTACTGTTAATAATTCTGAAAAGATTGTCTTCTGTGCAAAATCCAGATTATGTTTTCTTCCAGCTAAAGAGCAAGAGCAATTTTATAAAAGAATCTGCCATACAAGGTGTTGATAGCTGGAGAAGAGATTTGACTCTCTGAAATGTCAGAATTGAGTAACATAGCTGGAGAGGGCAAAGGCAGAAATCTTTGAAGCACAGTGTTCTCTTGGGAAATACACAAGTGGACAGCAAACAACACTAAAGCAAACTTCTTCCTGGGTTCCCCAGACCTGCTCTGCTTCCTACAGTGTCAGCCAGGTGACCTGCACCTCTATTTTTGATATTCATCTCTAGTGTCTGGCATATGTTCCTCTTCTTGGAAACCCATAACCCTCTTAGCATGGTCTCCTTCCAGAACCTTCTATCTCAACTGCCAGCATGTACTCCCCCTCCAGACAATTAATCTTCTTTGGAATATAGTAGGAATTGCATTCTCATCTGTTCCAAAAATCAGACCTAATTACACACTTAATTCCTAACTTTGAATTACAATAATGTTAATTAATTGTTAATTCTTATTCCAAATAATCAGCTGGAATAGTAGTGGGAAAAAAATCCATTGTGTGGCATTTTATAGCAATTCATTTGCTTTGGTGTTTAAGATCACAGGCATTGGTTTGATGATGCTCTTGGTTTAAGACAACAAAGCTGGTGTGTGGTAATCAGCACCAACATGTGCATGCATCTCCTGCTTTCTTCCCCCCCTGTTCTCCTGCCACAGTGTCAGCCAGCCATTCACTAAAGAAATGTTTTATTGTGTACATGCAAAGCATTTAGGAGGTGTCTACCTAACTATTCTTAGGTTTTGGAAAGCGATGTATGCTGCAAAATAGTCAGTATACTTATAGTAGGATTTTTGTCTTTTTTATGTCTAGGTTGAGGGCTTTCTCATTTAAGAAAATCAAAAAACGCATACAGAAGTAGTAACTATATTTCATACATAGTTATGGCACATGCCTTACACAGTTTCAGTAGTAGTTACATGTTTTTCAGTTCCTGATTTTCAAAAATTTCTGTGTTTTCTTTCATATGAGTCAGTAAATCATCTGGTAAGCCCCCGGTGAGCAGACAGTCCTTGGAAATCTGGGGCGATACTACGTTTGAAGTTTGGAGTTTCCTGGGCACCTAAAATTAAAACTCAACAGTCATTTGAATACAGTTAGTTTGGTGCCAGGACTTACTAGACAGAACTTTCCTCCTCTTTGAGTCTTGATCCAAATCTCCAAGTTATAGATAACAGTAGTTGATGCTGAAGATTGGATGAGATTTAATCAAAAGTGAAGACGAAAGTGTGTCCTGTTTCTGTTTCATTGAAATTCAGTTCACTGCCATGAAAGATCTGAAACCTACCAGAACGATAAGGAAATCAAGCTGATCTCCAGCAAGTGCTTTGTTATCCAGTTGAGAGGAGCATTCAAGATGACTTCTCACCTTTTACAGTGAAAGTACAAAGGTCCTGTCAAAAAAACAAACATTCAATTAAAAAAGAAAAATCATTCAAGTTTATTCTCTAGGGAAACGAGAAATGGCAAGCCCAAACCTAACAGTGGTTTCTCTCCGTGCTTAGTGATGTAACTCAGCGATGAGCTTTGTTGTTTACATGCAAGCCTCTGTGTTATTCCACACACCTTTGGATATCCCACCTCGTCTCCAGCTGCCACTGCTGAAAAGCAACTATTGTCTCCTATTCCTGTAGCTTTTTTTTTTTTTTTTTAAAGCCAGATGTAAAGGGCCACTACAATCCCAACATGGCTTGAGGGGTAAAAAAAAAATTAAAACTGTAAAAGAAAATTATAAATCATGCTAGCTTCAACAACATATTTTATATATCAGTCAGTGAACAGTCTCTAACAAAGTGATTTGGCAACAGTCAGAGATACTCTGCTCTAAAATGTAAAACACATTATGTTATTAATGAGTCTTGCTTTAGTGAATCTAAAAGAATTAAACCAGTTTATGGATAGACAAAGGAATTCTTTTGAAGGAGTGGCAAATCCTGCTGGATTACATGAACAGTTTACAAAGGAGGAAGTAAAGTAATCTTAATATTTCCCTCTGCTTCACAGGCTTTCAGTACTCAGCTCAAAACAAACCATTCAAAGAGTATTCTGGCTAGGCAAATGAATACAACATATATATAGAAAATAGTCACCAATTCTAACTTAAAGCCACTGCTTTACTCCTTTTGCAGAACTGTGACAATAAATATCAACCAGTTTCTGTCACAGTGCACAGGAGATAGCTTCAGGTAGAAACAGCACGAGCAAGGATTATCCAGAGCCAGTGGGAAGTGGACCTAGTGACTGAGAAAGAACAGCAGCCTGGGCTTACAGGAAAGGAGGCAGCAGGGCTGTGGGGGTTTTGCCATAAGATTCACAAACTGGCTGAGATTTCAAGACTTACATTCAACAAACATGAACCAAGTGCCTCTAGATCATCTCAATCACAATCAGAATGAGCTCAACACCAGGAATACCCAGACTTCACATTTATGGTGGTGGAGAAATTGTTATTTTTTAAGATACAGTACAGGGGCACTGTTGAAATCAGCACAAGGAAAACATAAATCTAATTCTCTGGTAAAATATCTCTCACCTTTAATTTCTAGAATCTTGAAAATGTCCCTAAGTAGCTGAACTAGATCACAGAATCATTTAGTTGGAAAAGATCCTTAAGATCATTGAGTTCAACTGTAAACCTACCACTGCCAAGTCCAGCACTTAACCGTGTCCCTAAGTGCCACATCTACATGTATTTTAATACCTCCAGGGATGGTGACTCAATCCTTTCCCTGGGCAGCCTTTTCCAGTGCTTGACAGCACGGACATGACTCCAGTCACCACCATCTCCAGGCTCAGCCATCCAGTCAGTTGTTTACCCAGTAAACACCCGTCCAAGCCATGAGCAGCCAGCTTCTCCAGGAGGATGCTGTGGGAAATGCTGTAAAAGGCTTTACTAAAGTCGAGGTAGACAACATTCACAGCCTTTCCCTCATCCACTAAGCAGGTCACCTTGTCATAGGAGATCAGGCTGGTCAAGCAGGACCTGCTTTCCCAAACCCATGCTGGCTGGGCCTGATCCCCTGGCTGCCCTGCTCATGCTGTGTGATCACACTCAGGACGATCTGCTCCATGACCTTCCCTGGCACTGAGGTCAGGCTGACAGACCTGGATCCTCCTTCCAACCCTTTTTGTAGATGGGTGATACTTTTGCTGAATTCCAGACAACTGGGACCTCCCTGTTCAGCCAGGACTGCTGGTAAATGCTTGAGAAATGCTTCAGCTTTCTGCTGTGTGGTCAGTTGCTTTCTATATCTTCTCAAAGCATGATTACTTGAAAGAGGTGGGGCAGCCCCAGGAGACCTGAGACACATGAACAAAAATATCCCCACTGATATGTCACATTATCACTGGAAACCAAGGCAGCTTTTTAAGATGTTAGTTGGAGCTGCTATCCTAATCTCTTCAGTCTCTTGGCACCTCTGTGGACAGTCCCAGCACTATTTTTATTTCAGAAGTCTCTATTCTATTTGCATATTAGCAAGAAAACAGTCAGAAAAAGAAGGATAGACAGAAACTCATAAAAATTTTAACTCTTTCTGAGAAAGTTGACTCCTCACAGGCTTCAAAAGAAGTCGAAGATTTCTTTCAAGTCCAAATATGCTTCCATTGTGAAAAGGTTTGTTTGTATAAGGATTGCAGAGATAACACAAGTTCTTAGGAATTCACGGTGAGGTGAGTCAAGGTTTTCTGGAATTGTCGTAAAAACTGATTACGCATTGCCAGATAAGAAATTCCTCCAATTATTTAAACAGCTGACACATAAATGACCTCTTACTTTGAAAGTGGTGGTCAGTACTAAAATAATCTTTATGCATACACTTTATTATTCATACAAATCTACATCTGAAACAAAACTTGTGCAATTGAACATCTTTGGAATGTTCATAGGAATTATAGCGACAGTATTTTTATGGATAGATATAATTCACAATTTTGTAAAAATATGATTGTATTTATAAATGTTTTGGTAAACTAGGTCACTAATTCTTTCAGTACACTGAAACTAATTTTAATTAGAAAAACAAAAAGGAAATTGAGGAAAAAGAAAAATAGATATTGTTCTCACATGGTTGAGAGCCTACAAAAAGGCCATCTTTACCTGCTATTGGTGACAGGGGCACCTACTCTAGAAAACTTGCCTAGAAGTTGCATACTTCAAGCAAAGAAAGTTGCAATCTGTGGTTGTTTCATCTGCTCTTCACTTGTGAAACTCCAGCCAAGCATTCTAAATTACCTCAAAAATAATGGCAAACCACATGAAAACAATTATTTTTAATACCACAAGAACTTCAGAAGAAACCCCTAAAACTTCCAGAGTCAAAAGAACATATTCTAGAACTTTTAATTAGAACTTGTGGTTGCTATGGGAAAAAAGTTTTCACTTACAACCAAGCCACATTTTTCTGTATTTAATAAATCAAAAAAACTGAAAAAAACCCAAAACACTCCCCATCCTCCCAGTCTTTAGGTTTGCAAGAACCCAGAGTTTTATAGTCAGAGTTTTCCATAGAATTACTCTTTTCCTGTCCTAATGTCACTTTCTGCCACCAGTTAGGCAAACTGTTGTCTCAGTAGAGCATTGTAGCTATTCAGGAGGGGGGTTTTGGTTGGTTGGTTGGTTTTTTTGTTTGTTTTGCTTGTTGTTACTTTAGAGATGGCATTTCCTGTGGCATTGATGCCTCAATTCTGAAATTAAAAGTAAATTGTCAATTGCCATCCATGACTAGTTTGATTTAAATGGTATACACAGACACACACTATGGAGCTGTATATAGTGCACATCCGCAGGAGGACAGCTTGAAAATTAAACTGGCTCAGGCTTAGAAAAGCACAGAGAAAAATAATGGCTTAGCCTATGTCTAAATCGGCCCAAATACCATATGTTTTCTAGAATATCCCTTTTTGGACTGATAGAATTATCTGTAAGCTAAGTACTCTGCAACAATTGCAGGTTTTACTTGGTTCGTTGTCTTTTTATTATTTGCAAAAAAAAAAAAAAATTTAAAACCTCTCCAAGTGCATCAGACAAATTATTCTCACACAAGACAACTCCTCCTCCCTCCACAGCACCCAAAATACCGTGCTGAGGTAGGTACAAGGGAAGGCTGCTTTCTCACCCAAAGATTGCTTCACAGACTCTTCAGGGTATCTCTCTTAGCCAAGAGTATTTGCTCCCAGCTATCATTGCACCTGTCTCATCACTCGTGTTTGAGCAACAGAGGCGATGTTGCAATTACTCCCTTCCCGTGTAAGCAGGGCCGGTTTCTCTCAGGCCTCCCCCAGTGTTGTACCTGTACACACACAGCGAAACACGAACATTAAAGCAGAAGTGTTGAAGTCTCAGCAGGGGAATTCAGAAGCCTGCCCCTGTTCATCCTGTAGCCCAGATCCGAAAGGTTATAACAAACATGGTTGAAAAAGCAGCAGATGGTTTTTACCAGACCATCTCTGCACTTACAGAGGTTGCACACGGGCCTGCACGCACACACGGGAATTATGCATTTCCTTTAAAAGGAGGTCCAAGAAGTAAAATTTCCTTTCTAAATGCATTATGGAATAGTAAAGTTTTGAAGTATTATTTCCTTCAGTTTGCCTACGACAATTACATAGACAGAGATCATCTGCTTATACTTCACAGCTTAAAGAAATCCAGGCACTCCTTGATAATGAATAAAATAGATATAATACCATAAAAAGAATGCTGTTCAAGTACAGGTGAAAAAGACTACTTTCTTTTGACTTTCTTTCATCTTTTCTACCTTCCACAATAGGGATTGTCTTCAAAATTAAAGATGTCTTCCTGCAACTGCTTAATTGTAGTCTTTGGCTAAAGTGCCTCTCTCAGCTCAGACCACACTTAAAATTTAAGCCACGTGAATAATATTTGAGACAGCTCTGACAGGTGAATTTCAATAATCACTCCTCTTCTATGAGTATTATCCATTTCAGTGAGAGGGCCTCGACCCCCTGTTTGTGGCCTCTTTCTGCAGCTGTCAGAGGGCATACAAATATATATGGTGTGCAGCCAAGGAGGTACCTTAGAGCATTGTTTTGGATAACTTTGCATATCCCAAAAATGTTTCTTCTGCTCCAGCCTGGGAGTCACTAAGAATCCTTAGCCCTTGCTACGAGCTTGAGTAAGATGCTACCTGCTTTGAAGACTCTGATAGTTACAGTAGGTTCAAAATATGAATGGACAGAGGAAAGACTCCAAACCTACCTGAAAAAGCTGTAATTCTTCTATATTTGTCAACAGGGAAATGCAAGGTGGTAAAACATCTAATAAATTTCTCTAGTATCCCACAATTAACTTCTGAATCGATTCCAAAATAACTGCGAATTACTTCTCTCTCTAAATACTCTTGGGGGGTGGTGTGGAATTTGAATGTTACTTTTATTTGAATCTGTGCATTGTTTGTACTTTAAAGCAAATAGTAAAGGTAACATAGAATTCTTTCCTAGTTTCCTAGGAATGAGCAAGTAATATATTGCACTCAGAATATCGGGTTGAAATTCACGCTGTAAGCCAGAAGTTTCAAACTTCAGAAGAGTGTAAGAAGAGTTCTTTTCCTGATCAACCCAGGGACCTGTGTAGTTCCTTTTCTCCAGGCAAGGAGGAGGAAGCAGCATGTTTCTGTCTACTGAAACCTCGAGAAAGTCAACGCATGCTGCTAATGCAGACTGGGACATGACACAGCAAGTATAAGCATCTGCACAAGCAAACAGCCTCCTCGGATATGTAAGCTTATAATTTATTTGGCAGAGAAGAAATTAAAAGTGCACCAAAGCTTCAAAATGAAATATAATTATTTCTTAAAATAGGCAACTCAAACAGGAATTAATTGATGACTAGCTCAATGGAGAGTATCCTTCACTTGCTTGGATCCCTGCAAAGTGAAGTGAACAGTGTGCTGAATGCACATTAAATAGACAATGCAAAAATCATGAAACTGCAGGAGAGATCTGCTGCTCTAACAATTCACTACATTCTTCATACAACAGTGAGCAGAAATAAAAATGTTCACAGCTGCCCTTTCCTCCTATCTAGGTCTAAGCCACGAGAGAAACTTCCAAAGCATAAAAGGGAATCTTCTCTTGTTCTCTAATCTTTTAAGGAGATAAACAGTGGCATTCATTAACACAGAATGAATCATTTTTCCGTGGTACATGTACTGAACAAACAGAAATGTCTATCATTTTCCAGCTAGTTATTTTCTCATAATGACACAAATGTTTAACTTGACAGGTAGGGCCATTATTATGGAGAAAGGGAAGAACAGTATGGTTATTGTAGCTGAATAATTACGTACCATGACACCTACAAGTTAAAACAAAATTGACGCAAAAGCGAAGGAGCGCAAACTGAGTTCAAGCAAACACTGATGGCTTTTCACTGATGCAGATGAAAGATGCAGATTTTGTAAAGTAAACATGCAAAGTAGTCTGTCAAGCTTCCAGTAAGTGATTTTCACCCCAGTTTCATCAACGCGTGATTTCACCCAAATCCCACGTTTCTATGTTTCTTGGGACATGTTTCTACACATCTCTAGCAGGCTACCATTAACATCCTCCTGCTTTGCTCAAGCATGGCTACAGAGAGAGAAATCCCAAGTTTAAAGTTTAAAACTTATGCTTGACTAAGAACATGCTGAAAGATACTTTCAGCTTATCAGATTCTTTCCTGTTTAATCGATTATGGATGTAACCGCTACACTGGCTTAGAGGAATGTGCTGTCTATGCCTTCAACATTTTAGGGACAAACAGAACAGAACATCCCTGCATGTGAGTCAGCAGTGTGCCCTGGCAGCCAAAAGGGCCAACTGTATCCTGAGGTGCGGGATACAGCATCAAGCAAGAAGATAAATTACAGAAATTATATTTCATAAGGAGTAGATTGCAGGGGGAAAAAAAAAATCCCTAAAAGTCAAATATTCTGACATTGCAATTAGGGATTTAAGTGTGACACACAGTTCAAGATTTGCCAACAATCATAAAGTCCAAAATAGCTACCCTTTATTTTTTTCTGATCATGCCTCCTGCAATGGGAAATGATACAATGATAGTAAGTATCCTAAAGGCACACATTTCCAGCACATATTAGTGTACTCCTTCATTTTTATGCTTTTTTCCTAAATTACTCAAGAACATAGATGCCTTCATTGTATTTCTTGCTTTGGTATGTAAAGAATAGGCTGACAGAAGACATTTGAAAGAATAAAACATAGAAAGCTAAATTTTTCATCTGTGAAAATTTTACTTTGAGTCAAATTTGCTTCAAAAATAAGCATACCCATTACAAATGATTCACTTTCAGGCCATTTTACCCATTATCCCTATCCCAATCATCGAGAAGATACTAAATTTTAATTTTAATCTGTATGGGCAGGTATTTGTTGTCTCACTTCTGCTTAAGTGGTAGATGTTGCCAAAGGGTACATTTCCTCTGAATTAAGGAGATCTGACTGCTATCACATGTCTGAATTCCACACATTTCCTCCACAGGCTGATGAGTGACAAATCACATCCACCTCAAACGACAATGCTGGCAAGCAGGCAGGCGTAAAGAAACTGGAATTCAGGTCTGTATTAGCCTTGCCCAGTTCCAAAGCTACAAAGGTTTATTTAACCTGGAGACGTTGCCTTGCCCGCTGGGAGAGCACGATGGATGCGAGCACCCGCCCCGGTGAGACGGGACACACACAGCCCATACTTACGTGCAACAGCGCCCTGCAGTGGCTCCGGGGCCGCGGGGAAAGCGCTGGCTCCAAGCACGAGGGGAACGCATCCCATGCGGAACCGGAGCGGCACACGGCAGCCGCGCAGCCCTCGCCCGCGGGAGCACGACCTCGGGGTGCCGGGGAACACGCAGCACCCCGGCAGCAACGCGCGACAAGTGAAAAGCAGGAAATCCCATTTTAAACTGGCCTGCGAAATCTCCTGGGCAGAGCAGATTCAGCAAATGATGAGAGCTTCTTGTACATTAAGGACAATATAGAAATTGGTCTCTTTTTTTTCCCCACAGTAATACGAGCTTGACAAACAACTTTGGAAAAATTGAAAGTTAACCATTTCAAATGGCAAATTAATCCTCAGGACCCAATCTTTAATACGATTTATCAGTAAGAAACTCTTGGAAATACAAAGTGGCTATGTCCATTCCTGCACAGTAAACTAGATCCGGTAATCAAAAATCTCTCTCTACAGTCAGACTAATACTTTATGAAATTTATGGTATCAGAAGAAGCTAAAGAAGCAAACTCATTTAGCAAAACCTCTCAACTCGGTGTTAAGTAAAGGTTGTCTTGCAATTAGCTGTTTACTTGTTGAGCTGCTGCCATAACTAACTCCTACAAATCATTAGGAAAAAGCACTTGCACAAACCAGAATAAGACAAACTCCCATAATTCTATTGACAATTTATATTCTCATGAGGTCCTGTAAACACAGTTATTTCATAACATTTACATGCAGTATGTGGTTCCATATTTATAGGTAAGAAAAATACCAATCTAATTCTGTTAATTTAAAGTTCAGGCCACTGCACTTGAGCCTCCGAGTTACATTTCAATATACACTGATGATGAAACACTTCCTACTTACATCTACATTCCATCCATCCAAAGAACACCATTAATCAGCAAATATTCAGTGTGCAAAATTTGACCTTTCATATTGGGACCCCTATGAGAACACTGCTTGCACAATTAACTTGTGGTTTTTTCAATAATTAAAGGAGGCTTCTAAGAAAGATTGGAACAAACTTTTTAGCAGGGCCTGTTGCAATAGGAGAAGGGGCGATGGTTTTAAGCTGAAAGCAGGTAGATTCAAACTAAATATAAGGAAGGAGGTTTTTACAATGAGGGTTGTGAAAAACAGGAATAGCTTGCCCAGAGAAGCAGAAGATCCCCCATCCCTAGAAACATTCAAGGTCAGGGCGGATGGGGCTCAGAAGATAACCCTGCTCATTGCAGGAGGAGCTTGACTAAATGACCTTAAAAGGTCCCTTCCAACCCAAATTATTCTATTATTCCCTTTTATATTTCATAAAGTTTTATTGAGCTTTTTTTACAGACGAGATTGACTTTCCTATGCAAACATGTGCCATTGGTACTACGTGTTTAAAGAAATGTGGTATGTTAACTTCAAAGTCTTTTAGCTTTACAGTACAAAACCTGGTTATTACAGAAGACTAAAAGCATGGGTGTTTCACATTAATTCATAAATTAAATATTTTTAACTGTCCATCTCCAGCTATTTACTCCTCTATACAGAAAAACAACCCTAAGTAGTTAATAGTTATCTATGTTGTCAAAACAGGAAGCAATCTTCACCAAGTTTAATTTAAGGCCAGTCGTATTGGATTCTCTATATTGGCTTTCAAGGTCTCCAGAAACTTTGAAGCCAGTTCATCATCCACCACTCGACCATCACTCGAAAGAGTCACTGTCATGAGTTGATGCTGTTCAAGTTTCTCATTCCCTTCTTCATCTTCCACAATCTTGAGCTCTGGTCTTGCTCGGCCCACAGCAAGGATGCAGGCCTGAGGAGGGTTTATGACTGCTGTGAAATCACTGATGCCAAACATGCCCAGATTGGAGATACTGAATGAAAGAGAAAAAAGTTTCAGTAACATCAGAAATTATAAATTCCCTACAAGAAATAATCTATATTCAACAACTACTATGATTTAAATCCCCTCCAAGGCAAAACCCATTAAGTTAAAAATAGATCTGAACCGTTTTCAGTTGAGCACATTCAGACTCTCAAGGGTTTGGAATTTTTGCAATTAACGCACCTTTTTAAAAAGTCACATTTCTTTACAGTAGTATATTCTTGCACTGCACACACTGAAGCCAGAAAGTAGGCCAGTAAAGCAATATCTTTAAATATATTTTGCCTGCCCCTGTTCCAAGTCAAATGTCTTTTAGACTGAACTTCACAACTACAAGTTACAATGGCTGCTGGTATCCAGTAAGTGATAAAATTTGGGCATCTAGGTATCACTCAGGCACACAAAGGAATCATGGTGCCTTCCTCCCTCGGACATTTCTGTCTGTGTCACCACCTGTGGTGTATTAGGAAAGGCTTGGACTCTTTTGTGACAAGTTGTCTATGGAGAAAGCTGGTCCACCACCTCTTCCTTTCTTGTTCTAGTTACAGCAAAGAGTGGAAAAACGATTAAATTAAGAATACAGAATCATGAATTGTTTGGGTTGAGAGGGGCCTTTGAAGGTCATCTAGTCCAGCTTCCACTGCAACGAGCTTCTTCATCTTCAACCACATGAGGCTGTTCAGAGCCCTGTCCAACCTGACCTGGAATGTTTCTGGGATGGGGCATCCACCACATCTCTGGGCAACCTGTTGGTGGACATTAGTGACAAGTTGTGTCCCTCGCGGGGCCATACTGGGACCAGTACTGTTTCATGTCTCCAGCAGCGACACTGACAAAGGGTTCAAGTATACCCTCAGCAAATCTGCAGATGACACCAAGCTGAGGGGTGCTGCTGACAAACCTGAGGGATGGGATGCCATCCAGAGGGACCTGGACAGGCTCAAGAATTGGGCTCGCGAGGTTCAACAAGGCCAACTGCAAGGTGCTGCACCTGGGCCAGAGCAGCCCCCAATATCAACACAGGCTGGGGGATGAACCGATCAAGAGCAGCCCTGCTGAGATGGACTTGGGGGTGCTGCTGGATGAAAAGCAGGTCCTGAGGCAGCAGTGCGCACTTGCAGCTCAGGAAGCAAACCATATCCTGGGCTGCATCAAAAGTGGTGAGGCCAGCAGGTCGAGGGCAGTAATTCTGCCCCTCTACTCTGCTACTCTGAGACTCCACCTGGAGTGCTGCATCCAGTTCTGGAATCACAGAACCATTAAGGTTGGAAAGAACCTTTAATATCATCAAGTACAAACATCAAATGGCATCACCGCCATGTTCACCACTACACCATGTCCTTAAGTGTCACATCCACGTGCTTTTTGAACACTTCCAGGGATGGTGACTCAACCACTTCCCAGGACAACCTGTTCCAATGCTTGACAATCCATTTCATGAAGAATTTTTTCCTAGTATCCAATCTAAACTTCCCCTGGTACAACCTGAGGCCATTCCTCTCCTCCTGTTACTTATTACCTGGGAGAGGAGACCAACCCACACCTTACTACAACTACACTCCTTTCAGGCAGAAAGAGTAAAGAGTGATATGGTCCCCCCTGAGGTCCCCCTTTTCTCCAGACTAAACAATCCCAGTTCCCTCAGCTGTTCCTCACAAGACTTGTGCTCCAGACCCTTCTCCAGCTCCATTGCCTTTCTCTGGACACACTTCAGTGCCTCAATGTCTTTCTTGTGGGGAGGGGCCCAAAACCGAACACAGGACCTTGGCATCACCAGTGCCAAGTACAGATGAAATGAACCTGTACCCCAAGGTAATTGTTTCCCCCAATACAAGACACTCGGTCTAGGTTTGGCCCTCAGAATCATCATGTGGAGTTTCATCCTAAACAGAGCAAGGTTTTAGAAGCAATGCATTAAAAGACAGTGGAATAGCTGAGGATAAAACAGTTCTGAACCCATGCTGCACGTGTTAAATGCTGCTAGAGTTTTACCTAAAAGATCCTCCCTGGTACTCTTCTGGTAACAGTTTTCCATCTCTAGCCTTCTTTGCTAGAGCCTAAAGAAAATGAAAGAAGAAAACAGGCAGAGAAAAGAAAGAAATTAGCGTGTTGTAATAGACTAATTCTTTTTTTCAGTAAGACATTTTAAGTACCATACAGACATTAAGTCAGCAAAAGTCACCTGCTTTTGGATTTAGGGAAGCACCTCAGCAACACTGTTGTTGTGTCTGCAATGATTTGGCAGAGAGACTAGGGCACAGAACTTCCTTTTCCCACCAATGCTGGCTGTTCAATAAAAGCTGTTCTCTGACCTTACAAATATTGTTCCGGTTTTTACAATGGAACCGCCATTCTCCCTGGTGATTTTAGACTGTCTAGCAAAATACTGATGAGACAAGCTCACAGTATTCCTAGCATATTTGTCTAAAGAAACTGACATGTACCATTTCAGAACTTTCTACCACATAGAATGAATGTACTTCTCCCAGCTAAACATTCAACTACCTTTTGAAGGGTGCCTTTAAGGCCACTCCTTCTGTGATCTCCATTTCATTTGTGAGACTTTTCTTTAAAATTCAACAGAAGAAATGTTCAAATAGAGCCCAAGAAGTTTATACGCTGTTCCAAGATAAGATCACAGAGTTGTACTAAACTTTAAAATTCATAATAAGCATGTCAAAGTTACAAGGATACACTGAGCTTTATTTTAGGCATTTATTCATCTCTGAATAATTAGTGAACCAGAAGACAATAGCTATGGGAACAGCATTCACACAACAGGGTCAATATAAGCGTGATGCATTTGTGCAATTGCATTATTTGAATGATGAAAATATGGTGCCAGGACGCACATGACCTGGAAAGAAGTTAAAATTAACAAGCAGCAGAAGGGGATATATAAGCAATTACACAAGGAAAGCGCCTGCCAAACGACAGGAAGACTGACAGAGAAGCAGCTGCAGTTCCAGTGTGTGCCTCCCACATGTGCGTGTCAGGTACGTATTTATTTCAGTAATTCAGTGAAGAAGCTGAAAAGCAAAACGATGTTGGACAGGTGGACACCTGCAATCTATGTGACCCAGTGTCTTTCACAGGGAGCAGTGTGACCTATGTCACACAGATTCCATTGGAAAGGCAAGGGGAATGCTCACTATCATGGCCCCACGGAAAGTAACACAAGCCTGCATTTCCATCACGGGAACTGCAGGACATTGATTTGTGGCAGGAGAGGTTTGCAGTACTGCACAGGGATTGGGGATGACAATGAAAGCACGACATTTAACAATGCTTTTCTTCTTGTCATTCTATCACTAACCCCAGAACAATCTCAGCTGACTTTCCTCCTCAACTGGCTACTAGTGAAAGGAATTGTTTTCACAACACATTCAACATAAAGTAAACAATACGGACTGGAAAAATCTTAAAAACACTAATTTATGAATGTTTTGTGACATGACCCATCTTTTTCTGCTACAACTTTGCTGGCTGCTCCCCTCTGTCAACACGGACTATTTTGATTTCTGTAGTTTTTCGCAAAAGGCAAGAATTTACAAAGTGTGGTGGTGTCTGGTTTGGGGACAGTTTTATGCCCTAGGAGCTGCTTCCATTGCATTCCTCAGATGCTGTAGGCCTTTGATTAGCACTCATTAAATGACAAAAAAAAGGCCTGTGTTGGGACATTTCATCATTCCTCGTACTTTTGCTGCCAAAAACCACTCCTTTATCTGGCAACAACTGCCACATATCACTCTGACTGGCACCTGGTCTATGCAAAATACTGCTCATTAGTCTGAGGAATTTAATGTTACATCCTTAATTGAACTGCATATTGAAAAAAAAGCAGGCAGAAATATGTTCCATAATGTAACTGCAAAGAGAGTAAAAAAAGCAGACACAAGAAATTCTCTGGAAAAGGGAAGAAACACCAAAAAACCACAAACTCAAACCCCAAGGCTGGAAATACTAAAGAAACTAGCAGTAAGTGGCTTTCTCTTGAAGATGACAGAAATACAATTATATTAAATTGCAAAAGTCTGTACAGGTTTATTTTTCAAGCAGTCTAGACACCATTCAACTAAATAACATGATATGATTGTTAATTAAAAACGAAGAGAGTTGAAAAATTAGTAAGAATTTGGAAGTGTAAGTAATGTTGCAACTGCTTTAGATCCACTGCCTTTGTTATTAGTGATGTGTATCTGGGTCACGCTACATTCTCTGCTACAGAAAGCGATACAGCTGCTGTATTCCTCAGCCTGCTGCACATTCCAGACCTACCTTTGCAGAGGCAGCAATTTCCTTTATTCCCTTGGCAGCGACATCTTTTATGATTGGCGTAATGAGCCCTCGGTCCGTTGCCACGGCAATGGAGATGTCAATGGACTGCAGCCGCCTGCAGACTTCCCCATCCCACATCACATTCACATCTGGCATTTGCTAAAACACAGACAGACAATGAAAAAAGACAGCTGTTAGAAGAGTAACAGTGCCATCAGTTATTAAGAGAAAGGAAATTCCTTTAAGACATAGCTACATACAGGCATTCACCAAGTTAATTAGGTTGCACTGATTTTATTTATATTTACTTTGTCAAAAAGCATGAATGCATGCACCAGAAACTGAAAATGGCAGGACAGACAGAAGTTTTTTTGGTGTTGCTAGGAAAAAAACCCAACAAATTACTACAAATTCCTTCACTGATACCACCTTATGATGGCCCAGCATGTAAAGTGTCAAAGCAGTGCAATTTCTCCCACAAAATAAATCACAGGATGTTGAATTTAAAAGCATGGAAATGGACATCCTACTACACCCACGTGTTGTTTTCCATTGGTGTTTTAAGCGTGACTCTCAACAAATAAAATATGCTGCAGGTACACTCACTGTTATTCAGAAGTTCTCCAAAAATTCATCAGGTTTTTTTTGTGAGTGGACTAAGTTAAAATTGAGATGTTTACTGATAATTTCTTTTTTTTTTTGAGGTTAATGAAATGAAGAAGGTATTCCAGAAAAAAGTATGGGAGGGACACACTATGAAAAGTGACTCTAGTATCTAGGCTAAAGTAACTGCACTCCTAGGAAGAAGTGGTGTGACAGTACTTTCAGTTCCTATTCTTCAACACTGGAATGTATAGTGTAAAAAAAAAAAGAAAAAGAAAAGAGAGAAGAAGAAGAAAAAAGCATGTGATATCCTTTGCAAGCTAAAGAAACTTCTAGAAGTCCCACAGTTTACACATTTGTAAGATGCCCTCAAGTGGGTGCTGTGCAATTGTAAGTCTTTATATAAAGGTATTCAAAAGAGATGGTAGGGAAAGGATTTGTCACTTTGACAATGAAAGATTTACTTTTACAGGACAGCTGCTATAGGAGCTGTAGTTACTGAGCCAAACCACTCGAAGATTTCAGCCTGGAAGTTTTAGTTGCTTCCTCACTCCAGAAAGACAGAATTCCTCTACTGGGCTATCATCTGGTGAGCCCACTGGCACATTCACAAAATTCTGGCTGTCAAATGGCAAGACCAAGCTGAAACACAGAACCCATAACTGGACTCGTGATACCCTAAATGAAGGAGAAATTTAGCATGTTCAAGAACTGATACAAGCAGTATCTTGAGGTGCGTGCCAAACAATCACAAACTGTCAAACCAGCTGCAGTCAGCTCATTAAAGCTGGAAGAAGACATTTTGCAATGTTCAGAAATAAAATAGTTATAAAATATTCTCTGAAGAGTGCCCAGAAAAGAGTCAATGAAACTGCCTTGAATCTAAACTTGAAGATGTATTCACACCACCCAATTTCGGGGGGGAAGGTGCAAGAGGAAGTGGGTTTTCTTTTTTTAAAGCAGTTGCCCACATCTTTTCCTAAAACGCTGACAGAATGCTAAGACGTGAGCTTGATCATGAACTTGTTTCCTGATATACTGAGTTAAATCTGTTGGTTTTTGGGTTTTTTTAATGTATTATTTTAATAGTCAAACTAATGCTAGCACATATTTCTAACAAAGCAATAGGATAGAGAATTTTATTGATTACTTCCATATCAACACAATATTATTCTCATCTCAAAAACTAACAACCCCCTCGGAAGACAGAACACAAAACCTCTTGCTCTCTGTCTCCTGCTCCTTTCACCTGCTGTGAAAAGATGCAGAGATCTGTTATCCAACATTCACAGCAGTTCATGGTAAATTCTGGGTGTCACCATTTCCTCACAAAAGGTTTCATTAGGCCACTAGAAGAAGCTTCTTGCTATGTACATGTCTAACAAAAGCACACCACACGTATCTAGCTCCTCCTTTTGGTTTCGGTATTAACTTGCAGAGTTTTTTCCAGTTTAAATAAGGCCTCACATTTCTCTCAGGCACTTGCCTATGAAACTGCCTAGAATCATGTCTATTTTCTGTCCAAATTGCAATTATACATTAAGCTGCACCTCTTAAAATTATACATTAATATTTAGTACGTGTTCAGCTAGAAACCTGTTAAGTCTTTTCCAGTCCAGTGTTCTCTCAATTCCATACATCCATAGGAATAGGAATAGTCCCGTAACTTAAACATCACTTCCTCTCTCAACTTTTAAATAGTTAAAATTATCCTCACAAATGAGAAAAACAGCTCTCACATCCTTTCCAATGTTTTTATATGGTTGTGAGGCAATCCAGGCAACAAGAATTCCTGCAGTGAGTGAAGACTGGTTGCCAGAAGAATTTTTATTTCAAAGCAGGTATCACTGAATGTGCCATCAGAAAATACTTGAGGTAATAAGGTCGGTATAAGACTTAGATAAATGTTTGTTTATAAAGAAATAAGATGCAACTAAGATTAGATGAATGACCTTGACAATTGCTTTAGTCTGCTGACAAAGCAACTACTGTGATTTGCAGATGTTAACTGCAGTGAGTGGATCTTCACTAAGAAGTTCTCGTTTTTACAGTTCACAGCATACACAGTGAAGAGAATTTCACCTGGAAACCTAAAAAAAACCCTGACAATAAGCAATACAGAATTACCAGCTTTACTATGATCACATTCATATCTCCACAGGCTCATAAAATACTTTTCTTGTCTCCTCGGCAGTTTACTATTAAAATATATTTTTAAAGTCAATTATTTGCTTACCTTCAGAGTAACTGCTGTTGCCTTGATAATAAAATCATTTACAGATACTTTAATGTCATCTGCAAAATGAAGCAGAAAAAATTTAAAAAAGGACAACAGTCATTGTTCATAAGATTTGTTTATCAGCATTTGTGTGATGACAAGATTCCAGTGATTCAGCAGATTTACTTCTTTGAAGCATTGTCAGAAAGTCACTCATCTTCAAACTCCAATAATAAAAGCAAGAAAACTTTTTTCCCCCTTGGGACAAAGGGTATATCCATCAAGAAAAATCTCATGCAGAGACACTCAGAAGAGTTTCAGGAGACTGAAACTGATAACTAAAATCGGGAGTGGCAGCAGAAGCAGGGATAATAGATACAATGCAGATTATGCCATAAAATTACCCTGAAATGCATGATATTTACACAATATTAAACTCACCATTCTCACAATTTAAAAAAAACTACATTACCCTTCCACCACCATCACTTCTATTAGCAAAACTGATCAAGCAGCAAGACTGCTTAATTTTCAAATCTGGTTTATGGCATGTAACACACATACCTTTAGAAATATTTTTGCAAGGGAAAATTATTTATAGATAATTATATCACGTGAAACATTCTTAAACCATCACAAATTTAGAGGAGCGAACCAAGCATCCACTTACCACATAACTGGTCTGCAACATTTGCCATGACTAGTAATCTATGTATAAGAAGAGAGACAGCATTCCAACAGAACACAATGGAATTTGCCATTACTATGCTGCACTGACAGAATTTCACATCAGAAAAACCTGTATCTTGGTCATCAAATATACACTGGTTTCTCATTCCTAATCCCTGGCAAAAATGTCACTGTCCAGTAGTAGAACAGGAACACAGTTAAATGATCCATGTCTGGTAATATTTTACCCTGCGTCACTGAAGTTTATAGTAGTAGAAAACACCATAATTTTCATCAGAGAAAACAAAAATCTACCAGGACAATCTCTGCAATTCAATTTCGTGCAAAGACATATGGCTTTTCCACCTCTGCATTTAAAGGAAATGTTCATTAAGAATCGACAACAGCAGGAGAGGTGTGAAAAATTTCAAGTGAGTATTCCTAAATCCTTTTTTTGGTTCATTCCTTATGAACTGCTGCTGTTTAAAGAAAAAATCAGCATCATAAAATGTCTTTGACATTAACTTGTGAATAAAATATCCTTAGGAAAAAAAAACAGGTAGAAAAATGACCTGGCTACTGTTGCATTAAAAATTAGTCACTCAAAACTCCAGTGGAAAGAGAAGCAGTTCCCATATCGTCGTCTAGAAAATCTGAATATACCAGTCAAATTTAATTTAAGACCACATAAACAGATAAACAAGCTTGGGCTACTCACTAGTACAGAACAGTTGGCCTCAGTTTCTCAATCAGCACAGCAATAAAAATGTAAATTAAATCTATTCTGCTATGTTATTCTGAATGCAGAGCTCACATGGCTTTGGAAAGCTACCATTTGAACCTATAAGCTTTCAAACCATGACAGCAATCATGAAGCTTTAGATCAAAACTTGAAGTGTCTTAGATCTACAATTATTCATTTTTCATTCTTGTGATAATGAGGTAATGAGGAGAAACATCTCAAACCTGAACTATTGAGAACAAACTACACAAATGGTACCAGAAAAAAGGACTAATTGAACAACACTAAGAAGAATCCACGTGAAATTGCTTATGTGCTTTTCTCTTGTGCAGACAGCTATATTCTCCCATGAATGTCTTCAGTCTTCAGAATTAATCTTTGGTCTTTAAAAAAAAAAAAAGTATAGTAGGAGAAAAACCACCCCATTGTTTCTTCACTTTATAAAATAACAGGCCTTCAGATTTTTTTACCCAAGTCACAGACTTAGCATCAGTCCATGAGGTGCACGTCTGCACATCTCCATCACCAAACAGAGCGTCACTACTTGCTTATGCAGCCTGAACATTGTGGAAAATGAGACTTCAGAGTGCTGTGTTAGATGGCAAAGTAAACATCTCTGTCTTCCCGTATCCTGACAAGTTGTCAAATTCAATTGCCAGGAACCAAAGCTCGAGTCCAACATACAGAATACTGAAAAAAAATTATTTGAATGCATAGTGGTCTGCCTATACAAAGTCTATATCTCATGGGGAAGTTTATGTAAACAAGACAAATTATACCTTAGTATAACCACATTAGTATTACCACATGTTAAAGTAAATCAGACTACTAACCTTTGGCCAATTCTTTTCTTAATTTCAAAACAGCATCAATGGCACAGTCAGCAGCAGCATATGCATGAGGTATGGTAGTTTTAGACTCTGTTAATCTCTTAGCAATAACTCTTCGGATGTTGCTAGCTGGGATTTCTGTGAATGTGCCCTGAAAGAAATCATATGCTGCATATTAAATATCAGGAGAGCAAGCACACTTCCCCTTTGCTGAAACAGTTCTCCAGCATTTATGCATTACCATCAGTTGACTCCTGCCCATTTCAACTATCCCCTAGGTATCCAAAAGGGATACATTCCAACTACTGAAATTAATATGACTAAGACCATTGAGTGTTCTAGTCTGTTCCTATTAACCGGGATCAACACAACAGGTTTTACAGAATAATTCCATTTTACAGTATAGAATTAACCCTGTTTCAAAAAAAAAAAATCCAAATATTGAGGCATTAATTTTCAGCCACAGCATATAAGCACTATTCCATCTTCCAGACTTGGCATATTGCTCAGATCATGCTTTGTTCCATTTAAATTATAACAGAACATTTCCTCAGTAAACTACTTCTTTTTCAGCTCCCTGAGTAGTTCCTTAAGGCAGGCTTTATTGCATCTTTTCTGTTGCTCTTCTCTCTCTTTCCAGATATACGCAATAATGCTTCACTGGCCAACTTCTTCCTAGAAGCAGGTCAACTTGCCAGAAATCTCTCAAAATATTAGTGACTACAGAAAGCAAGAAAATAAATGATTCTGTAAAACACTGTTTTGTATACCTAATCTTTAGCACGTATCCCTTGAATATGTAAGGATTCACAGAATCCTTAGTACGTACTCAATAGTACTCATCACACAATAAATTGCAATATGTATGTTCTGGTGCAATCCTAGAAACGTTTTATTCTGTAATGGATCTAAGTCTGAGCTTTTGTGTTCTCTGGTTCTTTGTACAGTGGAAAAAAAAAAAAAGCAGCATTTTCTGAATATTATGAATTGTAACTACATTGTAAACTTCAGCCTAAAAAGATACATCAAATTTAGTTCTAGAGCCAGAAAATGTTTTTCACAAAAGCTTTTCAATTTCTACTAATGTATACTTCAGCGAGGGCATTTATTCTTTAAAAAAATATTTTCTGGTATTTCTAACATTTCAATTTAACATAAAAACTTATTTAGGTCCTAGAGTTTGCAAAATTACTCTCCAAGGCAACCACCAAGAAGCCTTTTCCTTCCTCACTTCTTGACAACTCATTAGCGGACACTTACATCTTGCAGGAAAAGCAAACAAATCAAGTGCAGTAAAAATAAATCATCATTCCAGTTCCTCCAAGGCTTGCAATATAAATTTTTTCATCACTTCAATTTGCAAGCTACACAAAATAGTATACGGATCATAATTTTGAGGACTTCACAATTTTAATTACGTTGCCTTAGAATCACTGAAACATACTAAAAACTTGAGTTTGATATCTGGGTGGCCTTAGTTTCCTTCCTCTCTCCGAATCTAGAAATCTCAGAGCTACTTAAGTAGCTATTGCACTGTTCAGGTGTAGCAATGCTGAAAGCTTAGCAGAGGTGTTACCAGTGCAGCAGGTTGTCCTGGCGTGGAAACTGGTGGAATTGCTGGCCTTGGATAGGGAGAAGTCACGGCTGTTGCTTGTGAAGGAGAAGGCACTGCAGCAGGCGGTGGAGAAACCACAGGTTTCAATTCACTGGGTTTACCTTTCTGCTTCTCTTGCAGAAGTTTGAGAGCATCCCTGGCAATTAAACACAATGAAATATTGACAACAAAGAAACTGTTTAACAATTCCCTAAGTAGTGCTATTCCATCACTTATTCAATTTAATTAGCCACTTCTGCACATTTAAATTTCTGCTGTCAAACCAAACATAAAGAAGGCGATTATTATTAAACGATATTAATTTTGTGTTGCCTTTGTGGTACCTTTTTAGTAAATTCTCATTAACTTCCATGAACAAAAGGGCCTGAATATGCAGTAACAGAAAACATTTGTGTTAGAGAAGCATAACAATCATCATCACTATTTGTGAATGTTCAAAGCGATTTTTGATTTGCATTAACAATTCTTCTGAATAAAAGAGTACATTTATTCAGGCTATAAAGTCTCAAGTAAAAGCTGTTTCATCTGTTATATTTGAAATAATCCGAATTTAATGTAATTACTTAGCGCTAAAGTGAAAACTGAGGAATAGATTTATGACTCATTTCTCTGTACCTTTCTGACTTAAACTTGCAGAGTCAGGCACAAATGTTACACAGGCTCATACCTCCTAACACCACACTAGAAAAACAAAGCCAAAGCATTCTCCCAGGATTTTATACTGATACAGTTACCACCACAAAATCTCCCTGTTGTGGGCACAGTAGGACAGACATGAGAGACTCCCATCTCTAAGCCAGGATACTGCGCCTGCTCTGGGTGCACTGCATTTACAAAGCAACAAGCTAAAGATCAGCACCTACGAGGCTGAACAGAAATAAGTGCATTTCCACCACCACTGCCAACTGCAAGGCAAGTCAGTTGTAGATTTCCTGTAGATCTCTCTTTATGCTCCAGATCTGCTAACAAAAGCCTCTATCATATCCCCTAGATAAATATCTATCACTTCATGAAGACACAGTATGCACACAAAAGTTTAATCACACAAATTGGCAGAGGAAATTAAAATAAATTAAAACTCAGACTCCTTCCAGCCCTACCAAGGTTTTGAAACACAACCTATAAATACTAAACAAAGCTATCTAATTTCAGTAGATTACTGCTTGAGAGACTACTCTAGAGTGGCAGCCAAGAGTTATTAAATTTTTATAGAAAGAACAAAATCTCAGAACATTATGCATTCTTAGTTCTTCCTAAAAAGTAGCACTCCAGAAACAAGAACTGAAAATTGAAAAGCTCTACATGATGCCTTTTACCATTGCCGACTTGCTTCAATTTATTCTTACCTTCAACACATACTTCAAGAAATGATATTGAAAACAAAAAAGTGAATGAGCCCAAGACAAAATTTTTCATAATTAAAAGTTGTTACTTGTTTTCCCAAATTAACATGTTAGCCAAATTTTTTTGTCAAAATTAAGTGTTTAGTATTTAACGCAACTACTATATCAGGGAAAAAAATTTGATTTCATAGAATGAAAATCATTCCCTACCATGACAATTTGAGACAAAAGCTAACTGCATGACATAATGCAAGTTTTTTGTTAACCTATTAGAAGGTACCAAAAATTAGTTGAAGGTTTTCACTTGGCAGTCATTAGAGAGACCATCTGGTTTTGGTGCTTTTTAGAGTGTTAACTGAAAAATGCATTGCCAAAATTGAGCTTATTTTTAGATTAAAAGATTTGCTCAAGACTTTCTGAAACTCATTTGTATTGTACAAAAGACACATACAGAAAAATGAAAATTCAGATATATTTCTTATACATACATATGAATAAAGTTTCCCTTCACCAATTCCACCTGATTTAACTGATTAAGAAAAACAGGTACAGCAATGTTATGCTTGTCATCGTTGTAACACTGAATGTCTGAATACGAGTAGAATTAGAAGAGGCATCAAAGCAAATAAAATTAAACAGGTTTAAGTACAAGTCAAGTAAAAAGATACTTTATTAGAACTGGAAAAAGAAGGGTTGGTCACATCTTTCCAACAACTCTATAAAATTTCTATCAACACAAGACAGTACCAGAGAAAGACAGGAGGTAACAAACAGGAAAGAGCAGCCTGCTGTGCAGAAAAGATATGAGAGTTTGGTAAACATTTATTAAACAAAAATATGCCTTACCAAACTGTTATAAGAAACATGCAGATTCTGGCAACTCTGTTACACTTCAGTTTACCACCACTACAGAAGTGTGTAGTCTTTTCACTTCATGTTGGCCAAAATCCAAAGAATGGTGAAAGGAAACTGAGCATTTTGTGTTCAAAATATACTTTTCTTGAGATCGACAAGTTAGTTACACAGACACCTAAGAACCACTGAGGATCCAACAGTGCAACAGGAGATTGTCACAAGCTTCCTCTGGTGGCAGTTACTGTTATTAATTGTACCCAACCCCTTTCATATGTTTCATATTCCCCTTTCACATGTTTACACCTGTTTACTCAATTCAGAGATGATTTCCTGGAAAAAGGAAAATGGTGAGCAGAGATTCAGAACACAACAGAACTTCAGAGCACGTCAGAAACTTCCAGGTGTCAGACCTATGGCACTATCAACATTATAGAAGGAACCCATTCCTCCCACGTGGCAGCTGACAAACTGCACACAGCAGAGAGCCCACGGTCAGTCTGTACTCAACATATGCACATGAATTTAATCTCCAGAAAAACAGCCCTGCATGTGTGTGCTGGGCTTTCTTTGCAAGCTGAAAAGGCCTGAGCAGCTCAGAGATCCCAAGACACACTAACTTAACAACAGCTGGGAGGGACATGGCCTCAGAAAAACACAATTCTCAGTAACCAACCTTTTCATGGCTGCATTTATAAATCCCTAGATCACTATTAAATAGAATGGGAAAGGGTAGTAGTAGCTGAAACAATAAATTTTAATGTAGCCCTCCCAAACAGCATCTGAGCTGATGAGTAGAAACATGGTACAATCTTTCACAGAATTTGTGAGTTACTTTGTACTGGCACACCAATTTTCTAGGACATTTTTGATGAAGCTGATACTAAGTGATATAAGAAGATATTGCTTAGAAATAACAAATCAAAAAACCCCGCCACTCCATTAAAAAAAAAATCACACAAAACCAACAACAACAAAACAGGCAGGAAAAAGACAACAGTAATTCAACCTTGAAGAGACCCATAAGAGAAATGTAAATAAATAAAAGTATGCAGATAAATAAAATATTGGCCTGCTAAGGGAGTTGATCATGACAGAGAATGCCAGTAGAGTGGACGTTCCAACTGCTGTTTTAGAGTGAATTGAATTCAAAGATTGAAAGTTGGGGGAAAGAATCTTGCTTGCTTACGTAACTCGCTATCTTTGTTTCTCATAATCTGGTGAGTGCAGCAAAGGAAATATTTCCCTGAATATCTGCAGCAGCTCTCTATAAAAATCTGCACATTTCATTTCAAACTGAATATAACAGCAGAGTCTGTAGGCATCTGAAAGATTAACCCCATTTCAAAAGAATGGTTAGAAAACCTCAGACATTCTTCATCTTGAATTGACATTTCGAATTCAAATCTTTTGTATGAAAAAAAGCAGTTTTAAAAAGAAATTATTTTGCTAGATAATTCTCATAACTACAGAAAAATCTTTGCAAAATCTCCATGACAACTAGGAAATGTTAATTCGTTAGCTCAAAGTCCTAGAGGGTTTCCACCTGCCATAGCCTCGTTACACACCATAAATTACCATCACACTTACATAATTAAGAAAGAACTTGCTCTGATGATTTGCTGTGACATAGGATATTCTATCTATTCAATTCCTTATTACATCTCAACTCAGCCAAAGATCATAAGGAAAAAAAAAGCTCTGAAAAACTGTCTGCTGCTTTTCTGGCTCCAGTTCCAAGTTACACTGACCTGGTCCTGGTTGTCTTTGAATGGAACTAAAATAACAGCAGCCAGCAAAGTCTGTGTAAGGGAATGATGATATTTGTCAAAAGGAATAATTTTACTGAGAACAAAAATATTTATTTCTGCCAAAATCCTCTCCTCCAATAACATACACGCATCATTTCAAGGCTAAATGCTCTGGTCTACCATGTTTTTTATACAAAGGCTTGAGTGCCAATCATTACATAAGAATACTCAAAAGGTATAATAAAATACTAGAAGCCTGATCCTAACAAACCACAGCTTTGTAAACAAACATTCTTTAAATCATAGAGAGGGAAAAAAGGAAAAATGAGAGAAAAACAGAATTCTGGAATTTCTTATCATTACACTTCATTGCTTCCCCCAGCCTAATAAAAGTGGGAAAAAATTAAATCCTGACAGGTTTCAGAACAGAACTGCAGCAAAAAAAGCAAAAGATCTGAACTCCCCAAAGAAAAGGAGTTGAAGAAAACAGGCCACTAGCATTTTATTTTGGCTCTGCATGCATCTTTGAGTAGTAAAATTCTTGAGATCCACAGTGGTAGCTAACAGCGGTGCTTAGGAGGCAGTAGCCACCATTAGGCTGAGCTGCAGGAAATGTGACAGCAGTACCACACAGCTAAGATGGGACTTAAGAAATACAAATATATTTTTCAGGTTTTTTCTAACTAAGTGCTCCTTCAAATATTTCCTAACCCATTCTCCCTGTCTTTTCAACAGGTTTTTCAAATTTAACTAAGCCCATCCATAGCAAAAAATGGAACAAAGACATGGCTTTTTTAACAAACAAACTTTAATCTAATGGAGATTGCTCTAGTATCAAAAGTTGTAGGTTTACCAAATTATCTACATACTCTTTAGTGAAGATTCCTCGAGGCCCAGTAGGTGTAACATTGCTTGGATCTAGTCCATGTGTCTCCAGAATGTTGCGAGCTGCAGGACTTAAGCGAACCCTGAAGAAATGAGGGGAAAAAATAAATCATTTAAATAGTAAGATTAACTTATTGCATTAGTGTACATCACGAGAAACTACATTTCTCTCTGGTCAACTACCAAGCAGAGGACATCGGTACAGAGTACCCAGTGCACCTTAACACAATTTGCTTTCTGAAATTAAGAGAAAAGCCAACATCTAGAGAAAATATTTTAGAATTCTTAGATACAAAAGCAACAACACACTCATAAAAGAGTAAATACTTGGTTTCAAGTCTTTCCACAAAATCTCCTATTCATTATTTCCTAAAAGAGACTATATTTGCACCTCATTGAATTTTAAGAATGGTTCATTAAGCCCTTGCCAAAAAAACCCCATGTCATAAATGGTCATTTGGTTCTAAACATGCTGATGTATCTCTAACAGTTGCAGTGAAACAGCACTTCTGATGTTCTTTGGTACTAAAATGAAAGACATAATCCTTTCAAGGATCCTTTTGTGGATCATCCTCCTACTACAGGTAATGCCTGGGCAATGACTTCAGTTGGCTGCCTTCCACTTGCATGAGAAAAGCCTAAATGCTGGCAGCATTTAGAACACAGCAAGCCAGATAGAAAAGGTAATGAGGTTTGGGGGAAAAAAAAGGAAGCACAAATAAGGAGGGATACCTCCAAACAGGATATATCCTGGGATATGAAGCACTGATTTATGGATTATTGTTACCTGACTAACACTGGGGCTGACTCCCCCTCCAAGATGTTTGCAATGCTTAGAATATCAACAGATCCAAATGGAACTAATGAAGAGCACATAAACCTACTGTTTTAAGGTTTTCACATTCCACTGTTATAAAAATATTAGAATAATTTTTTTCTAATATCAAAAATGCAAGCGCTTGGAAGGGTTCTGGAGTGTGCCATTTCTTTGTTTATTTTTTCTCCTCAAATAAATAAAAAACAAGTCATAGGTACACTTAGCACCTGATGCATAAACACTGGTGTCCATCCTGTATTAGCACAACTTCTTTCTAATTGTAAGCTTAGAATCCTTCATAAATCAAGAATAAAGGCATATTTAATTCGAATAAAATTATGTTGTTTGAATTGATTTACTGGGCTTTAGAGCAAAGAAATATTCTAGGCCTTCAAGGTTTATTACCTCACTCATACTGAAACACTCTGAAACTAACAGCCTACTACTAGGTAAAACGGGACAACAGATTTTTCTTGGTTCAGTTCTACTGATCCACTAAAGAGTCACATTTCACAACAAACATAGAAACTTACTGCAATTTCCCAGGTTGATGTTGCGGTTTAGGAGGGGCTGAAACTGAAGGACCTGCAGGAGGGGAGGCAGGTGCAGGTGCTGGTGGAGCCACAGAAGACGGATCACCAGTGTCAGTTGGTATTTCCACTTGCTTCCAGTCCTGTCCTTCCTCTACCAGCAGACCAATTAGTGAGCCCAAGCGAACATTTTTGCTTCCTTCTTCCACCTAAATTAAGAACATTAAGTTACATATTACTCTGGCTGCTCTAATATGACTAAAACCAGTAGATGTCAAAGTTTCAGGCATATTAATGACAATTCATCAGTGAGATATATGCCATTTTATTGCTACTATTAATAAGATATTTCAAGACTGAAATTAATTATAATTGCTATTATAAGGAGAGGAACATTAACTTATGCCCCAAATCCCATACACCTAAAGTTAGCATTCAGAACTCAAAGTAACCTTTTATAGACACAGCCTTTGCAGCTCAGAACTAGAATAGAAAAAGAAAACTTGGTATAATTTTGCTTCACTTTCCATCTCCTGGATTTCTGAGTCACTGCTACATTTTCATTACTCACAATAAAAAAACCTCTGCATAAACCTCAATGAACCCTGGAATGTGAGACGTAGAAAGAGCTGAAATAAGTAGAAGGACTTGAGGGTTCTGGGACGACAGGCTGGGCACAAGCCAACAGTGTGGATCTGCAGCCCAGAAAGGCAAATGCAGGAGTGTGGCCAGCAGGGCGAGGGAGATGATTCTGCCCCTCTACTCCACTCTGGTGAGATCCCTCCTGGAGAGCTGTGTCCAGGTCTGGGGTCCTCAACAAGACACGGACCTGCCAGAGTGGGTTCAGAGGAGGGCCACAAAGATGACCAGAGGGCTGAAGCACCTCTCCTACAAAGACAGGCAGAGAGAGCTGGGGTTGTTCAGCCTGGAGAAGGGAAGGCTTTGGAGAGACATTATACCAGCCTTCCAGTACCTAAAAGGGGCTTATAAAAGGGAGGGAGAGGGCCTTTTTATACAGGTAGGACAAGGTTTTACAATCAAAGAGGGCAGGTTTATATTAGAAAAAAATTCTTTACTCAAAGGTGGTGAAGCACTGGAACAGGTTGCCCATAAGGGTTGTGGATGCCCTATTCCTAGAAGCATTCAGGGCCAGGTTGGATGGGGCCCTGTGCAACCTGACCTAGTGAATGGCATCCCTGCCAGGATATTGGAATGAGATGATCTTTAAGGTCCCTTACAACCCAAACCATTCAATGATTCTATGTAGCCAAGAAGAGTCAAAAAATTCCTAACTTTCCTGACAAACCAACAAAGCACAGGTGACCATGACAGGGAGAAAAAATTGTAGATAAAGTGCACAGAGAAATAAAATTCCCTTGAGGCTTATGCCACTGCAGCATAGTGCTTTAGTCAGTAACAAATACATATTGAAGTAAATGTTTATTTCCTCCACTGGGAAGAAAAGCAGACAGAACATATGCTGGCTCATTCTGCAGTGGAATTTTTATACAAAGTGGCTTCCATACCAATTCTCATTTAGGTCGTGAATGAGAAAATGGTAATGGATACTAATGTTAAGGAAACCTGCCTGTCTGACCATCCAGGAGCCACTCTGGCAGTCACAGTCCCATCACGTGAGTTGGGACCGAAGCCCCTTTACAGTGGGTGGCTCCAGTGACCCCATGGGTGCCTGCCTGGCTCCCTGCACACCCCACACTCACACAGTCAGACAGGGTTTCCTCACTAGATTGACCTGGGTTTCCCATAGCAGAATCTCAGACACCTGGATCCCCCCTAAAGCAATTTTAATTGTGGCCCAGTAACACAAAACCAGCTCGAGCTGGTGCCTCTGGGGAAGGATTCCAAACAAAGGAATCCCTGTGCTTTTATACCTCCAGTCTGTGCCCCCAATAGTCTGGGGTCTTCCTGCTGAGCCCTTGGCTCCTGCTGTGTCCAGGTGTCCGGTCACCTGGCCGGTGCCACAGGTCCCTGTGCCCTTTGCTGTGCAAAGGGTCAGCACCAGGTCACGGCCCCTTTTCTGGAGCTCCCACCACGTCCCCCACCCAGGGCACAAACTGCAGCTCCCACTGCAGCTGCACACCCAGCACCTGATCTAAGTCTATTCCTCAACAATTAATTACAGTTCTTAAACAATCATTCATCATCTGTTTTGTTCCAAATTGAACTGTAAAGTATTTTAGGAAAAAAAAAAATCAGTGTTAATTTAAGAAGCAACCCTACTGAAAGAATAATCATCATTCTGAAATGACCCTTCTAATATTCCATTCAGTTATTTAATCTTTTACTGCATTTTACAGTGAATCAGACGTGATCATTAAAAGACCTATTCAGACAGAGAAGAAATATATATGCATGAGTTTCTATTTTACTGTTAGCCTGCTCTTCTTAAACCATACATAGATTATACAGTCAAGAAAAACCAAGAAGGGTTACAGAAGTTGAATTAATTTAACCTAATGAACCTTCTATCTTCAAATGCAAAACCCAAAGCACTAAGCAGACAGTGGGCTTATTTGGCTCAAGTTTTCCATACTGAACTCCATCAAGATGGTTCAGAATGGTAGCTGGTATCAAAAAGCACCATATATTTGTCTCATGTCTTTTAGGAAGTGAGTAAAATTTGGCCAGATGCTAGCTCAGAGGCACAAAACATTCTTAAATTCCCATCAACTACATCACATCTGAAACTTCTGAGTAGCCCTTGGAAGGACAATCTTTTCAGTAAATAATCATCACCCCATCCACAAACCTGACACGGCTCATTTTATAAGCCTTACACAAACATCTACTGAACACCTAATACAGAGCAGAAATATCCACCAGATACTGCAGAAAGACAACCAAGGATCACACCTGAGCTAGGGAAAAAAAGAAAAAAAATCTGAAAAATTCTGATCTTATTCCTCTCTTGTTATTTCAGTTTCTAAAACATCATGTTTCTCCTGTACTTTTTAGGAGACTGGAATAAAAGCCTCTCTATTCTGTACTCTCATTCTTCAGCCCACCATTTCTAGATTCCAAGGATTAAAAGAATCCATTAAAGACTGGGTTTGCATAATGATCTGTTCATGTTACTCCAATAAAGCTGCCTTTCTTCCCTTATTCTGAAACACATTATAGTTATTTTCTACCTCCTGGCACCTCCTTCTCAGGTTCAGCTCTTGGCATGGGATTGTTACTGGATGATATGGATATAAGTAAAGCTGAAGGTCACTGCTCCATGACACTGAAATATCTGCATGGAAGCTATGCAGCTGCTGGAAAGTCTGGCTTTGATCCATCAAAAAACGTGTCACAAGAGCAACACACACAAAGAAATTTGAAATTTGCAATGCATTTGAAAGACGAGAAAGGAAACAAAAACCCACAGCTTCTGAAATACTAATGTTACTTGTAGCCATCATGAATTACTATTAAAGAAACTTAGCAAGTTTCAATTTTTTTTTTTTTAATATCCCTCTAAGATTTATTCTTTAATACTTTTGACAGAGAGAATCCCCATATCTCCTCCTCACACAATCTAACAAAGCAGTGTCTGCAAATGCAGAATAGGTTGCACAAGATCTTGTCAAGGCTATTAGGGGCAAACTAATTTTCAGAAACATTCAAAACTGAAGAAGAGATAATTAAAAATAGTGAAATCATTGCCCAGCGATTCTTTAAATAACTACATAGAGACTAAAAACATATTAAAAAATACGTCTGATGTGAGACTTCATCCTGGGATAGCAGAATAGATCCTCTGAAACTTCTTAAATGTGTTATTCCACAGTTGAACACAAAAACTCAAAACTTCCAAGGTGCTACAAAAAGACTGAAAATCTGGGAAAAAAATGCTATTTAGCAACGCAATTAAAAGAAGGAAAAAGATTTGAAAAACACTTACTTGTCTATATACACTAGCGCTTAAATGCAAGTTGTCCTGCAGACATTAAACACTAATGACAGTTTTTGTAAGCCTGATAGAGGTCACTTACAGCTGAGTTCCATCTTACATTCCCTCTCCTTCCTACCCAGCCCCACACCCATCTTGAGACTTTCACTTTTGCAAAGGATGTTGCCTTTGCTTATACAAAAAAGGAAGATACTAAACAGAACATCACTTCTCAAATGCTGCCACACAGGAAAATACTCTCCCTTTTCTGTTTTTGCAAAAGATAACTCTGCAAACACATGCTGATGTTAGAAAATGCAAATGCAGCACAGATAGGAAGTCTAATATACCAATCCAAAAAGCTTTTGTAATAGCAGCAGAAACACGTGTCTCGCTGTGTGTAGGGCAGAATTTTCTCACGGCTCCAGAACTCGTTTGTACCCATGCCCATTCTGCTGTTTCCTAAGCAGCTGGATTGCAATTAATACCAGTATGCCTAATTTGTGTAATTATGTGATGCCACACCTCATGGGTAGATATTCCCTAGATGAGACCTTCCTGACCAAATGACCTAATATTTACTGTAAGTACACATCTCTCATATTTGTATTTATTTTATTCCAAATTCTTCCAATTCAGCCTGTTGTTTAATTATTGTGGAGGGAGTGAAGAAACAGCTGCAATAGACCACCAGCTGAGACTGTTTGGAAAATTGCCAACTCATCCCAGTTCTTGTTCTTTATATTAAGCTTAATTAATCTAATTTTGATGGAGGAAATTATTAACTCAAAGAGCTGTTCTCTGGGTCAGACCATCTTGTATAACATTCCACCTTGTCTGACTAGCACAAGACAATCTAGCACAGAGACAACATGTCCTGGCTAACGTATCCCCCAAAATTCCATATTCCAACTTACTGTCACTTGTTTTCCTGTACCTCAGTGTAAGAGGAGTCATAAACTACAATATTTCATGGACATAATTTACAAGATGTAAAACATACAAAACAACCTACTTCAATCAGGTTAAGTGAAAAACCCATTAAATATATACAGAATCAAGTACCACGTACCAATAGTCTGGTACACACGTGGAACAAACAGAACAATTATTTCTCCCTAGGAATGCAAGTAAGTGCTTTCATTTTTCTGAATGCTGAGCAGAAATTTAGCTATCTAAACTAGTTTTTGAGGCAATATGCAAACAGTCTGAAGAGAAGTTACATCACCCTACTCAGAAATGCAGAATCCCTACCAGTATTTTAGCCAATATGCCATCATCACTTGATTCCATGGTAACCACTGCTTTGTCCGTTTCAATTTCACACAGTGCATCTCCAACATTCACTGTGTCACCTGCAAAATACAACAGAACTTAAGAATACTTACCCTAAGCTTCTTTTCAGATTTATTTAACCACGGAAGAGAAATACCATATAATATAGTCATTTTGTGTTCTTTAATCTACTTTGCAGCTAGTTGATCCCCCATCATTACTTATCATATTGTATCTTTCCTTTCCAAATAAATTCACCAAGATTCAAGAAACACAAACTGCTGTGGCAGAACGCTGACATGTTCCAAGCACTGATGTTTACAGGAGGCTTTCCAAGAGGCAGTACACACACACTGACATTTATTTCCAGAACCCCATACTCAGTAGCACTGCCATGAATAAAATACTGAGCCTTCCACATTCACTGGTAGCCACCAGTCAGAGCAAGCTATCTAAAACTGCATATGACAGTGGTATCATAGTTCTGTAACTGGCATCTACACTATTAAAGACATTCAAATAAAAACCTCAGGAATTTTAATGTCTTCGGGAAAGCACGGCTGCAAGCTTGCTTAATCTCCTATATAGTTCAGAAAGGTCTTTTTAAGCATTCATTCATTCATACTTACTGTGTGAAATAAAAATATGCACAAGTGCTAGAAATTGCTTTTGCTACTTTACACAAATCCAAGATTAATTCTGAAGCATACTCTTCCTCTGCTTTTGAGGAATATCTGTATCTGCTAGCAGATGATAAAGATATTATGTGTCTGGATTATTTTAACAAATCAATACTGACTAGATGGCCAACCTTAAAACTGAAATGACATTAAAAACTGTACGGTAGTTGAATGTTTTGGCTTCCAACAAAATACAGCTTTTTTTCCTTATAGAGACAACATGTACCAGCCTAAAACATGCCTGCAATTTCATATGAAGTAAAATTTTAATACTTCCCCATTACCAGAAATGTTGCAACAGCATTACCTGACTAAGCATTTAGCTTAACTGCTGATATCACTCTATTGTGCTTAAGGAGCAGAATTAAAACCTAGTGCAGGTTACCACCTATATTTAGGTAAGAGACAAACACTATAAAAAAAATGATTTCCCGTTTCACGACTACATGAATTAGAAAGGGAAAATGAGGCGTTGTACCTCATTTGTGTAAAATGAAAACATCAAAAACTCAGTCACCTACATAGTTTTATAAACATAAAATGTTTATAAATGTTATAAACATTCCTGTTACAGAAATTGGTAGAGAAATATACTTCATCTTTTTAATGTAATAATCGAACAGCCACATTACACTTTGCAATAACTAGAGCATGAACAGTTTAGAGGAAGTCAAAACTCCAGGCTCTATACCAGTGTTTTAATTTCACTGGATCGTTAATTCAAGTAGCCCATATATCAGATCATTAGGCAAGTACTTCTCAGGTGTTAAGAAATCAAATTGTTGGGCAAATTCTGTAATTTACAGAGCTAAGATCGGCAAGCAGAAAGGAGCTTAACTCTGTATCTTAATCTCCCATCAGACTGTAGGTGTTCTGCACCATTAAAAAAAAAATCTCAGTGCTCAGAGAAAGGCAGCAGCATCTCCAGCAGGGCAGGCCAGCCAAGGCAGATACCTTCATCCATGTGTTTGGCACACATCACATCTCAACTCGGGTACCTGAGGCTGTTCACAGAACACTAAGTGTTGCCTTGCATAGGGAAGGCAAGAGGAAAAGTCTTCAGAGAACTGGACAAACCACTTTTCCACTACTTTTTTTTTGTTTTCCTTTCATTGCTGCAGCCATAAAGTTGCCACGAATTTGAAAGGCAATTGACTAAATGCAGTATAAGAATACTTCACCGCAGCATTCAAGTCCTATGTGTGTTCCAGCACCCAAGTGCCATAGAAAGGACCACACTTATTTTCATTAGAGATTGCAAAACTTTTGATAGCTCCTAATTGATGCACTCTTTGATGTCAATTACAAATCAGCTTTCCCAATAATTAGGATTAGGAAAGAACACTTTTGCAAAGCATATCTTTGCTCTTACACTTTAAACTGAGAGAGCAGTATTTGCAACAGAAGTTGCCTAAACAGGAGGTCTTCTAAGATTATATGTAATGCCCTTGAAAAATCTTGAATGGGGTTTGGGCGCTTTTTTGTTGTTTTTTGGGGTTTTTTCTTTCTTTCTTTCTTTGGTTTGGTTTTAATGATTAAATTCTCATAGCCAGGCTGAATGTTTAGGATCTCTACTGAAGCACAGTTTCTTTCTAGGAGATCCAATTGGCATCCAATAGCCTTGGTGCTCTGTGTTAAACTACTGACAGACAAGTATCCGAATCACAAGATATAAACTGCATTTCTTAATGTACTCTTTGCAAATAAAAACAGAGTTGACTGAACATAGATACTGAAGTCCCTGGAGCTGATGTCTCAAAAGGTAGCAGAGTTACACTGTGTGTGGATGCTGCCAGCACCGTTGTATATTCTGTTTTCTGCCCACATTAACAAGAGGATTTTGGTCTCCTGGGCTGTCAGTCTACCATCTTTCATCAATATTAAATTCATACATAATAAATACAAGTTTTTAGAAACATAGTTTTATCTTTGTGAGAATGACTTTATTACCCACAGGAATCAACATGAAACTGCATTAATAATGAGAAGGAAAAGTAAAGCTGTCAATTAAATTCAGCGCTCTCCCTTCTGCAGTAGTGAAATTATCTGTCCATCCTGTGAAACCGTAAAATGAAAACATTTGATATTTACACAAAGAACAGAAAAATTATCAAAATAGTGTTATACTGACCCCTTCTGGTTATACAGTGGGAAAAACACCTCATATGCAAGCAGCTTGCTTCTGTCAGCTGCTTAAAAATATTTATTTTCTTGGATATTAGATTATCAAATATTATATTCACATTCAAATTACATGGCAAATGCTCTAGAGAATTAAGTAATTAAGAGCATCCCTTACAGAGAGGAGTGTAAGCATTAAATCACTTCACTATTTTCTTCAAAATTTATCTTCACTTCCTTTTTTTAATATTGTCTTTATGTTTGTTGTCTCTTAGAGGAAACAAAACTATTGATAGGAACTACTTATGGCCACAGACGTGGCCAATAAGACAAAATACTATATTCAGGTTTGGTCTTCTTTCTAAATAGAAAATAGAGCAATAAAAATACTAAAAGAGTTTTCCTTCAAAGTGCAATCATCAATTAAGCTTTGATTTTAATGTAATTAAAACAGGTGTGGAGCTTTTTTTTTTTCATTTGTATTAGGGTGGAAGGCTAGTGGAAAGACTGAGAAAAACCACTGCATAATTTTTACATTCCAACACTTTCTTATGAGGAAAGCTGATTCATTCATGTCGGGGAGCAAATTGGAATCTACTTCAACTCCTACCAAGCTCTCTTTGCTTTCTCTTGTAATTTTGAATGCTATCATTACTGTAAAACAAGCTACTGTTGATTTTTAATGTTTTACAGTTATTGACACCTAACAAATACAAAAAGGACTTTGGATCGCTCTTTCCTCTCTGCATAATCTTTGACCTGATTAACTGAAGCTTCAAGTTTCAAGAACACTGGTGCAATTCTTTTAATAGACATAAACTTCTGTATTGTTCCTTGTAAATTCTGCAGAAATTCTTACTAAAAGCTTCATGAGTAAAAGGTCAAGTCCACCCCTGGAGCAAGAAGCTGCCTTCCAGCCACCTCTCAAAATGTAGGAAAGCAAAGTTCTCCATTAGCACAATAATGAAAGCTGTATCAACACTCAAAAGGATAAGCCAAAGGAAAAGGCTTATCTAGGCACAATAGTCAAGACATGTTTAGCTATCCAAATTGTGTCTGTCAAAGATAACAAGCTTTGAGATATTTTCTTTTCTCCAGATGTATTCATCTCTTTAACAAATCTAAAAATGCCTGTGAACAAGATATATTCCTACTGCCATCCAAAACCCTGAAAGGCATCCCATACCAATGGACAACTGCTACCTGGAATCCAAAACTACAGTCAAAATCCAGGTTTACTACTAAATTGAAGAAGGGACAGGGTAGGAGTAAGCAGGAAAAAGGTCTCCTGACAGAACAGGAACCATTGACTCTTCTACAGATCATTGTTCATTTACATACAACCTACGTGAAGACAAAACTTGACAGACTTTTTATCCAGGTGCTCCAAAATATTTTAACAGAAGCACATAGCTGTCAGAGCACAGAGTTCAAGCTTTTTTTGGATGAGGAGGTTGGTTTTCAGTTGGGGTTCTTTTGGAAAGAAAAATTTCCCCATTTGGTATTAGGTTTATGAAAGCAATTTAAATTTTTTTAAGCTTTAACTGCAGACTACAGTTAAGATATTAAAAAAGATATTTAAAAATACCGTATCTTTCATGGTATTCCATAACACGGCAGAATAATGAAACAGAGACCCTCCCCAAAGTCAATGGCTCTCAGACTTCCAAAATTACTGATCAGCATGACAACCCTGGGAATTAAAAACAGCACACACACTCACACCCTGGAAGAGCCTAATGGAAATTTTTCAAAAATATGATCAATGCAACCTTTTGGTTGACAATTAAGAAAAAAAACATTTCAAGAACCAGCAATTTCAAAGCAGGTATAGTTCATGATGACAGCATCCATATATCAAACATTCTGCTTCAAAATACTAACCTATAACCAGGAAGAATGATCTTAGTCTTACAGAATAGATTTACATAGCTGAAAAATTATGGAAAATGTGACCACAGAAAATCAGGTAAGGCTATCTTACCTTCCTTTTTTAACCATTTCACAATGTTTCCTTCTTCCATTGTTGGAGAAAGTGCAGGCATAAGAACTTTAATACCAGGTGTACCTGCAAAACAAGCACCTGGTTATCTCAACGTAGAATTTTTTCAGTATAATTTTTTTCTCAGTTAACTGCGTAACACAAATGAAACTAAAAGTGCACGAATCTGAAAGATAATTGAACAAAAGATTCACCACGATGCTCCTTTTTTTAAGCCTACATACAAGCACGCCCACCGCAGAGCACAAAGGAAAACCAGGCACATTACAACAGAAATGGAAATTATTCTAGAATTATTCTGAATTCTTAGACCTGAAGTTTTGTGGATCATCTCAAAATCCACCAAAAGCACTACATCCTCCTTTCTTCTGTCCTCCTTCTCCTCCTTGACCCAGACTGTGGAATTTTTTCCAGATTAAAGCACATCTTTTAAATTAATAAAGCCTTTGTGATCCTAGTATTCCAGACGCTGATGATCCACCTCTTCCACTGATAAACTTTTCTAATGTTTATTTATTCTTTTTACTAGAAAACTGTATCTACTTTGCAGAAATTGCTTGATTTCAAGTTTCAGTGATTTCGTGTCAGCTCAGTAAACCCATAAGCAGAAGCAGCACTGCCTAACAGCAAGTGGATTCTTCTGAGGGCAGAGCTCAGGATACAGCACAGTCCTTGGCTTCACAGCAAATTACACCTCTTGTCATCTGATCCACTGCACCAAAGGAGTATTCTGACATTCATATGAGAGATACTACCTTTCTGAACTTTTAAGAATAGTTATGAGGCCAAGAAAAAGTATCTTTTTAGATACAATTTTGTAAAAGCAGCTTTCCAGTGCCTGATTTTTGAGGCTCTTTCTTGAACTGTTATGTCTGCATTTGTGTTCAGTTACAGAACAGAAATAGACACATAGAAGGTACATTGTATACAATGGCAAGGTTCTGTTCTGCTTCATATTCCCTTTTCTCTAATACCCAGCATTAAGGATTGTTATTATTCCATAGGAAACACCACCACATTTCTCCCAGTTGCTAAATTGTTTGGAGTAGTCAAGAACAGCTAAAAAAAAAAAATCTTGGAAATTAATCCTTTTTCAATGTTTTCCTTATTATCTGTTTTTCAGCTCCAAATTCTTCTAGTATTTTTCCTAGCCCCTTTCTTTTTTCCAGAAGCTGTGCAAGGCACATGGAGAACAGGGAGGTGATTTAGGACAGCCCGCCCAGCTTCACCAAGGGCAAGTCCTGCCTGACTAACCTAGTGGCTTTCTGTGGCAGAATGACCACACCAGGGGACAAAGAAGGGCAATGGATGTCACCTCTCTGGACTTCTGTAAGGCTTCAACATGGTCTCCCCCAACATTGTTCTCTGTGAATTGATGAAATAAGGATTTGATGAGTGGACTGTTTTGTGGGTGAGGAATTGGTTGCATGATCCCATCCAGAGGGTAGTGGTCCTTGTCTCAGCGCCCCATGGACATTGGTGACAAGTCTCTCAGAGGTACTAGTGGATGAAAAGCTGCCTTGTGGCAGGTTCTGGCTCACAGCCCAGAAGGCAAACATAACCTGGGACACGTAAAAATCAAGTGTGGCCAGCAGGTCAAGGGAGGTGATTCTGCCTCTCTGCTCTGGTGAGATCCCACCTGGAGTACTGCATCCAGCTCTTGAATCCTCAGCACAGGAAAGACATGGATGTGTTGGAGGGGGTCCAGAGGACAGCCATAAAAATGATGAGTGATGGAGCACATCTTGCACGAAGAAACCTCGAGAGAGTTGGGCTTGTTCAGTCTGGAGAAGAAAAGGTTCCAGGGAGACCTTATTGCAGCCTTTCAATACTTACTAAAGGGGGCTTTTAAGAGAGATGGGGACAGACCTTTTAAAAGGGCCAACAGCAATAAAACAAGGGGGAAGGGTTTGAATTGAAAGAGGGAGAATTTAGACTGGGTGTAAGGAAGATTTTTACAATGACAGAGGTGAAACACAGAAAGAGACTGCCTGGAGTGATGGTGGATGCCCCATCACTGGGAACATTCAAGGTCAGGTTGGATGGGGTTCTGAGCAACCTGGTCTATTTGAAGATGCCCCTGCTCATTGCAGGGGGGATGGACTAGATGACCTTTAGAGGTCCCTTCCAATCCAAACTACTCTATAATTTTTTAAAAATGTGAAATGCAAACATGTAGCAAACCTCTAATGACCTAAGCAGCCATCAACGATCTTGACGTTTTAAAGTGCACCAAGAGCAGAAAGTGAGTTATTTATTCCCTAAAGCCCCCAAGACAGCAACACAATCAAGATCATGCTACCCAAAACACTTAAGTTTTGTGGAAATGAGCTAAACTGCATGGTCGATGTTCCCAGAAGACTGCATCAGTCTTTCCATAGTAGTTTCAGTTTAATATTACTCATGACTGTAATGTTTAGAAATGCATCCAGACGATGTTCCTTGCAACACTCACGATTCCCATCTGAATTACCTCCAAGCACTTTCTTTAAAAAGTTTCTTCTTGCAACCTCTCATTTTGGACTAATATACAGAAAAATGAACTATGTTATGTATGTGAATGCTTATCTGTGTTTATTTACCAAATAAAGTTTTGTAGTATTTGAAGTATGATTGACAAATTAAAGTATGAGTTAACAATTGTCTTATGCTATACATATTTATTCAAAAATAATATGTATCAATAACAGCAAGTAGAAAACAAGACATTATAGGATGCAAAGAAGTGTTCTCAGTTTCATTCGTCTAACTTGACAAGTCTGACTTTGAAAATCAAAGCATTATTTTGAAGTCATATCCCACAAACACCTAGGATTATTGAGAACTAGTGGACAGACCTCATTAAAAAAAAAACCTGAAAATAATCCACATTTTTAATGAGGAAAAAATTAATTTTTAATGGTGGTTCACATTTCTCTTCCATAAAGAGCCACTTGATCCATTTCCCAGAATATGCTTCATACTTTGGCATAAATACAAAAGCGAGCAACAAATTTGTGCCACTGCAACATTTTCCCGTCAATGTTACCAGCAACTACCACAAAACACACAACCCGTTCTGGTCCCTGATCATCAAGTTAGAAGAGGAACTCCAGCAGCAAGTACCCATGAAATGAACAAATAAACAAATAAAACTGGATGCAAAGTAGAAGGAAGGCCCTTGTGCATCCATTTAATGCTGATGCACAGAGGCCCACGTTCAGAGAAGTTCAGTGCTGTTGCAATTAAGAGCCGTGCTCAGCAGGAGACACACCACAACATCAGCTGCAACAAAGCCTTCGAAGCTGTTTTAATTGCTTTTTAGTTAATGACCACACATACACAAAAACCAGGCTTAAATGTGCCTCCACAAAGAAAAGCAACCTTACAATGAAGAATTACCTTCACTAGATATTATCTGCCCTCATTAAATGAAAAAAGGGGATAATAAAAAGAATCACTGCGTTCATGGAAGTTAGTTGCACTGTACAGGCAGCCCTTGCAAGCACTCTGGGAAGTAAATATTGTTGCTTTGTAATTGTGGGTCAGCAGAAAGTTCTGGCAATTTGCACAGAACCTCAAAGACTGAGCTCATGGGCATATTAGAATTTAGAACCATGAGCATGCGAAACTTCTGAACTCCCAGTCACCACCACTGATTTTGACTTTTATCAACAGTACCTGTGTTATTACATATCAATTATCTGAACAAAAAAGGAGGAGAATTAAAAAAAAAAAAAACAACCCAAACTTCACATGAACAAGGATTCCCATTTTAAAGACAGCCCTCTGTGTATCCAAGAGAATTTGTTCTTGGTGACACGTTTTAAGCATCAAATTGAATCTGGGAACATTTCTACTGCCTTCCCTCCCCATGAAGGGATTCAATGCATATTTAGGCTGCACATAAACACACTGAAGAGCAGGGCTTTAAGGAAACAGCAGACCAGTACACCTCTATCATTTCCTAGAAACTACAATCTAAGAACCTCAGTGAGAGTGTATTTTGTACTTATTCAGCATAACACTTTCATTGCCTTTTTGACCTCCTCTGACGTGGAACAACTACAGCATTTTCAAACCAAAAAACCACAATGAACTGAAGACAAATGTTTTAATGTGTCCCACCAGAGAGATATTTCACAACTTCCTACACACACTCTGTAGTCAGTAGAGAATTGAAAAATGTATTGCAACTTAACACCAATTATAAGACTATGAAACATTAAAAACAAAGAAAAATTGACACACCTCTAACATAAAGAGGTCATTCTACTTTTCCTGGTTTGTATTTTTCCTCTTTCTCTGTGACCAACAAACTAGGAATTCCACTGTGAATTAATTGTTTTAACTGTGCAAAACAACTTTTCCTCTACCAGCACCACAGACAAGGACAGAAACACACAGAGAAACAAAAAACTCATGTGACATGAAGAACTAGATCCACATGAACCAATACTTCAAATAGTGGCTCTTTCAGAAACAGAAAAATAGAGAAATAAAACTAAGGCTAAAATAAAATCGACTTACTTTAAATTGTCAAACTAGGAACCAAGAGAGTTTTACGTCCAAAGGAGCTGTATTTTACCAGAGAACTTAATGACTTTTCCTCTTTGTTTTCACTTTAGAGGAACCAAACTTGAGAAAAATGGTGTCACCAGAATGCACACCACCTTGAAAAGCTGTAAGTACCCTGGAAGGGTTGAACGAGGAAAGCCTGAATGAGTTAAAGGCCTGATCCACCCCAACACTTAAAAGCTTACTGTAAGGAATTAAAAAATATTTTAGTCGTTTGCATATCCAAATTTAGAAATCTAACTCCAGCTACATATTAAGTACTCTCAACACGAAGTACACAATAGATTGTCTGGGAGGACTGCAGACAGAAGTTCTTTAGGGAGTTAAATAATAAGACAAATTTAGAAGTAGCTTTTCCTGCATTATGTACACTACAATATGAAGAAAGAAGCAAATTTTTTCTAATAAAACTTGAAAATGAATAGCATTTATTTCAGGAAAGGGATAGACTTCCCTGTATCACACAGAGCAGGTTTTACAAAGGAAAAGATTTTCATACTGCAAAGCAGCAAAGGCAACCAGTGCTGGAAAGAAGGGAATGCTGAGGCCTAAACGACAGTGATTAATCTGTCTCTGACCTACTACTGACTTTTATTACACCAGGTTAATGAAAGCTCACTTTTTTAAGTGCACTTAAACCCCAAAGAGTTCAGGAATTTCATGCTCAGCATCACACCAGGACCTCATAACAACGCACCTGATCATTGTTTAAATGTTTTACCAGTTGTGACTTTCAGATCAAGTAGGGAAAGATCACACTTCATTTCAGGATCCATAACTCTTCCCACATCTCTTGGAGACAGAGGAAAACATGGAAGGGTAGATGACCTGCCTGACAACTGTGTAACAACAAACTCCTGAAAAATGCATCTTGAAAGGATGTTGTCACAACCTCACACCTTGACTTCTACGTAGGAAAAGATGCTAGACATGCAATTAATAAACTCAAACTCTATTTCTCCATTAAAAGAAACAAATAAAACTACATAAAATATACATAACACACCCTTCTCTAGTTACTTGAAACATTACCTGGAGAGTAAGATGACAGAAATGTGGTGGAATTGCCAAACACGGACCAAAAAAACCAAATAAAAAACTTTCTTTTTCAGTACTTAGCTATACTTACACTTAGAAAACACACTCCTGTTTTCAATGGTGAAAACTTTTTCCTTATCCACAACAAAGTATTTTCATATTTGGAAGTTTAATTTATTTTCTTCTCTAGATTTCAATTCCTTCAGTGACCTCGCTTTCTAGACCTTTAATTCTCACATCTGTCTCCGAGTTTTCTCCTACCAGCCCATACACATCCCGATGCACTTTCAGTACCTCCAGAGACCAAACCAAACCCACGCCCGCAGCCTCTCACCCACCTCCCCACGGGTCACTGCTCAGTTTCTGCCGTCTCCCTGCGCAGCTGGAACGGAGGAGGCAGAGCCTGGCAAGTAGGCAGGGGTGGAGGAAAAGTGTTTTTAATGGGTTTTTTTCCCCCTTCTCATTATCCTGCTCTGGTTTTGATTGGCAATAAACTCAATTAATATCACCAAATCGAGTCTGCCCTGCCCATGATAGTAATGGACGAGTGGTCTCTCCCTGCCCTTATGTCAACACACGAGTCTCCTGATGTATTTTCCCTGCTCAGATGCGGAGGGGAGCTACAGAGGGGCTTTGGCGAGTGCCTGACATCCAGCCAGGGTCAGCCCGCCGCTCT
>VZTA01012412.1:84137-154004 GCA_013398855.1 Mohoua ochrocephala | reverse complement strand
GGCCGCCGGCGGGGACGCGGCGCAGGTAACGAGGGGCCGGGGGGCGGCGGGGCCCCGCCACCGCTCCGGAGAGCTCCCCGCAATCGCGGGTGCTGAGGCTGTTCTTGAACCTTGGTCATTAGCCAGTAGCTTCGCAGCTGCTAATTAGTAGGGAGGTCCTGGGAGTGCTGGTGGATGGCGAGTTGACTGTGAGCCGGCAGTGTGCCCTGGCGGCCAGGAGGAAATTCAGCCAGCAAAACTCAGGCGTACTCGGTGTCAGCGTTCAAGGAGTGGTGGCCATAACCTAAAACACAAGTTCCACCTCAACACGGGGATGAACTTCTTTATGCTGAGGCTGGCAGAGCACTGGCATAGGCCGCCCAAGGGAGTCGTGGAGTCTCCCTCTCTGGAAATATTCAGACCCCACCTGGAGGCTTTCCTGTGTCACCTGCTCTGGGTGACCTTGCTGTGGCAGGGGGTTGGGCTGGATTATCTCCGAAGTTCTCTTCCAACCCTAACTATTCTGTGATCCTATATAAACACGTTATAAAATGTAGTACAGTTTCCAGAATGTTGCCAGCTGTCAATCTGGCTGCATCTACAGGACTCATGGCTCTTTTTATGTTTGCTGGGGCTTTTTAGGCTTGTTTTGTGATTTGGTTTTCTTTTGGGTTTTTTAAATTGGTCTTTGATTGGGGTTTTATATATCATCACAACCAGAACATGACACCAGTGCTGTCCTTCATCAAACAAAGTAAACATTGAGCAAATGGAAACACTGCCTGGAGCAGGCTCGGAACACCTCTCCAGTTTGCATGTGACACTGGTTGAGAGACCAGCCCAGTCTTCAAAACCAGCAAGAACTGACAGGGGGGAGACGAGAGGTGTCAGCAGACTAGATAATGGCCTGTCTGGAAAGAGGGAAAGAATATACTTCATCATGAATAAACAAAAACCAAAAAAAAAAAAACAAGAAAAAAAAAGAGCAGCAAATTGAGTTGTCGTAATATGTAAAACATTGTCACAGAGGTGAAAGGGAGGACCATCCTCTGCATGTCCACGATCTTTGGTAAGAGAGAACAAGCTACAGCAAACAAGGTTTAGGCCAGGCATTAGGAAAATACTTCCAACCTGGGACAGTTAACAGAATGCCCGAGGATCTTGTGTCTCGCTGTCCTTGGAGGTTGTAAAGATGAGGTTAAAGTAGGAGATTCCAAACGTGCCCCATCTCCAGTAATCCACCTCCCCAGTCTCCTGCCTCAGAACCACTGCCCTGTGCTCCTGTTCCATGCTGCCTCCCCTCCCCTAGTTCTGCACGTCCAGCACCAACTGGAAGCACTTCTAAGTATTTCAGCAAAGGTATTGGCACCAAGTAACCACGTGCCTGCCACTTTTGCTGTGGGCTGCTTTTGCTTTGGTTCTCTCTGTTCTGTGGGTGTCGACAAAATACTCCCCCCCAATGTGGATTCTTGCTGTTAAACAAAACATTTTTCTTGGAAGTACTATTTCATGGGCATTAATGACCGAGGTGAGCAGTAGAGCAGCTCATCGTTTGACATTTTAGAAAAACTTTTAAAGCTTCTAGCTGCTGCAATTAAAAAAAAATGAAACCTTAAAAAAAAGGCACACCATAAAAGCATCTGTGTTACTGTGGTAATGTAGGTAGAAATCTTACCTCTGACACTAGAGATACCTTTGATTAATATGTACACAGAGATATTAATGTAATAAACAATGGAATATGGAAAAAAATACAAGAACCTTTTTTACCTTCTAAAGGAATATTAAAATAATGCAGTTTGCCTTCTGGCTAAGCTGCATGTAAAGTAACCTCATGTTGTAAAAATGTAGGAATGTAAAGTTCATAAAATAATTTGCATATATTCTCTGCGGTATTTTTGAGTGCTGTTGACTAATAAAGTCTGTTCTACTGAAATTTGTAAATCAAGCAAAATAAACCTCCAAAAAACCTGATTTAATAGGAAAACTATTAATCGAGCTTTTAAAAAAGGGTAATGTTAGATGCATTTATTTTCCTTTTTTTGTGCAATAGTCCCTAACATAATCCTGCTGGTGTGATGTCTGTGGGCCACTGCACTTGAATAAATTTTAGCTGAGACCTTTCCTGTGAAGGACAGTCAGACATGAACCTTGTTTGGGGGTTTTGTTTGTTTGTTTGTTTGAAGATGTGAATGTCCCTGGCAGAGCATAAAGGGCATTGTGTAAACACGCAATTATTTTGTAATTGAAGTTCATTAGCATAAATTAGACCTTTTTGCTGCAGTATGAAAGTACTAATCCTTTAAACTCAGTTTGAGGACTTAAACTCTTAGGTTTGAGGTGTTTCTGATGGTTTTTCATTTATTTATTTTATTTCTTTTTAGGATGGGTTACATCCAAGGAATCTTATCCCAGAGCTTTGCAGACTGTTTTATGGCTTAGGCTGGGTAACGGGAACCGGTGGAGGAATCAGCTTGAAACATGGGTAAGTAAAGATGAAAGAGGAGTATTGTGGTGGCCACAGAGAGAGGCTGGCTGTGTTTAGTAGCTGAGGAGGGCATTTCAGTTCCGTGAGAAATGTTTGCAAGTCAAGAGTGAGCAAGAAGTTAGAGGGGGAAATGAACAGTGTGCCAAATTTAACCATGTGAATAATCTGAATTAATCACTGCAGACCCTTCAATGGAGAGAGACAGCTGGAGAGAGTGACCTTATCCCATCCTTTTCCTACCTTTGTTTAAGGTAGATGAATTGTCATTAAAGAACAGTGCATTCCTCCTTTTTCATTTCACTGCGTATGGAATTTAGAGTGGGTTACATCAGGCACACAGCTTTCAAATGCTTGTGGTTAAATAAGATCAGTCTCACCCTGGACATTTTGCAGGCCAGATATTTCCTCTAAGAAAGAAATTACTGTTCTACTGAGATAATTTCTAAGGAGACAAATACTTAACATATAATTAAAGCAGGACAGGTAACAGCAACAACTTTTGGTCTGTATCTCCTATGAAGAAGCACCACTTTGTGGTTTAATTTGCTTGTCTCCTACCTATCCATAATTCCCAAACTTTTAGTGGAAACAGAGCTCCTCTCAGTGGCCACTGAATAAAAGATAAGTCCTCATTCTGCAAAGAACCTTGTGCAGTGCCTGCAGTTCTGTACCCAGTCACAAGGTTGTGACACGAACTTGAGAGTATCTGACCTCTCACTGTTCTGGTATACACTTGCATGCATGCACAAACAGCCATTGCTATTCAAAGATATATTTTATATATATGTGAATAAAAGACCCTAACTGCTCATACTTGTGCTGTTTGGACTTTGTGCAGGTCATTTAATCTCCCTGCTTGATTTTGCAAGCAAAGCAACAACAGTAATAATAATGAGATGAATGAAAGGAGGGTAAATTCTTGTTTTTAAAGTTGTCTATGGGAAGATCTTTCTTGCACTAATTTGTCCTCGGTAGCTGAATGTTTCTTTGTCATTCCAGTGCAACTTCTGTTGGTTGTGGCAAGACAAATGGCATTATCAGAGAATGCACTAATATAGTAATACAGTTTTCCGTAGTAGTTCTGTAGCTTGTTTACTTAGAATTGTTACATGGCAAAATGTAAAAGAACAATTGAAATTTGATTCAAATATAACAAATATTTTTACCAGCTAATCTTAATCAGCCTTACTGTGCAGTTTGTGTCAACTATCAGGAAGAAAAAATGCCAATTTGGACTTGGGATAGCATATTAAAAATGGATGTAGAATTTTTTGTGAAGTATCTTGTATGTGAAGACTTTATTTTGTCATCACATTTTCGCTTCCTGGTAAAGTTCTAAAAAAGAAAAAAATCTGGTTTAAGAAAAATTGTGTGTCTGTCGCAAGTAACTGAATTGCCACTTGATTTCTCATCTTGCTCATGCAAATGAATTAAGACTAAATTAATGCCATGCCGGCAGTGTTAATTCATGAATGTTAAAAATTACAAATATGATAAAGCTACATTTTTCTGTGCTTCACACTTTACCGCTATGAATAGTACATCATCTAAAGAATATTATTTTTGGAAGAATTAAAATCACAGAATTGTTTAGGTTGGTAAAGATCCTTAAGATCCTCGAGTGTCCAACTATAAACCTACCACTGCCAAGTTCCCCACTAAACCACATTCCTAAGTACCATGTCTAAATGTCTTTTAAATACTTCCAGAGATGGTGAGCCAACTGCTTTCCTGGGCAGCCCATTCCAATGCTTGATAACCTTTTCAGTGAAGGAATTTTTCCTAATATCCAATTTAAACCTCCCCTGATGCAAATTGAGGTAAATTTCCTTTTGTCCTGTCTCTAGTTACCTGGGAGAAGAGACCAGCCTCATCTTGCTACACCTTCCTTTCAGGCATTGTAGAGAACAATGAGGTCTCCCCTGAGCCTCCTTTTCTCCAGCCTAAACACCCCCAGCTCCCTCTGACATTCCTCACAAGACTTGTGCTCCAGACCCCTCCCCAGCTGTGTTACTCTTGTCCAGAAACACAAACATCCCATGGTCTGTAGGAAATGTATCTGTAACTTGAGTAATTATTCACTAGATGTCTCTGTGCTCCTGAATTTAGTGTGTGACTGCTGAAGCTGGATAGGGATTGCAATTGAGAGAGAGAATCTAGTTGGGGGTTTTATGCTAATAATGAAAGTAATGCAGATACCATCTTGAAATAATTTTAGTTTCAATCAATTTTTACAGTTTTTGTTTATGTAGTCCTTGCAAGAAGTGATGCACTTCTACTTAAATTTCAGTCATTTAATTGCACTGAATTAGTGCTATCTCTTTATCAACACAAATAAATATGTAACTGCACTAGAAACCTAACCTTTACAGTTAAAAAACAAAGTATTTACAATGTTGAATGTTACAGATAATTATTACTGTTTATAGATAGTTTATGGATTTTTATGTAATGGTTTTGTCACCTGCCTTGTCACAGATCAGTATCTGCTTGCAATTTCTCATTTAATTTTTATTCTGAATTCTAGGAATTCGAGGGAGAGGCTGTTTTTCTTTGTTGGAAAAATAAGGCTGCACTTCTTACATGTTTTTCCGATATCTGCCAAGTTGAAAGCGGGGTTCTGTACCCCTGCAAGTTAGAGATTTTATTTGCCCTTGTACAATTTCGTTCTGTTTTGAAAACTATCTACCTGTCAATGTATGGAAAGAGCAAGAAAGTTTTTAAATTATAAGGGTCTAAATTTGCTATTTCCTTTTCAGTGGCTCCAGAGCTCTAATGCCTGGGCAGTTGAACAGTCATTGCTCAGCTGTGTTTACTGACTTTTCCCATCTGCAATTTTTCCTAGGGATGAAATCTACATTGCTCCTTCAGGAGTCCAGAAGGAAAGAATACAGGTACGTTAAGCTGTACTTTTTACCTCAGAGCTCATCTTGAGACAGATGAAAGTGCCTTTGTTTAGAGTTCCATTTTTCCTTATGTGAAGTTACAAACTTGTTACACTGTTGACTGCATTACTGAAACAACTGATGATTTCTCCCAGTACTCCACTACCACAGCAAGCCAGTATGCGTTTCAGTGGCCAGTGCAGATCAGTCTTGATGATCTCTTTGCTTTAAATAAACACAGAGGAGTGTGAGAGTGGAGCATTACTCCAGTCCAGCTTTATTCTTTGTCAGTGGTTGGCTATACCTGTCTGGCTCCAGTTTCAAGTTACCGAGGTACACACGTAAATAGGCATTAACACCTCATCGCTGTCTATTTTCGTTTGAGTGATTGCAAATATTTATCTTGATATTCTCAGTTAATATTCGGGCTCTCCCCATTAAAAGGTGACCTTGTCTATCTGTCTGCTTTCCAAAAAAACCCAAAATGTAAGAGGAGGGGAAAGGGTAAACGGTAACTATTTTATGACAGCAGGTACTCCCCCAGAATAGAGTAATACATGGAAAGGATTTGCCATCTCATGAATCTGAGGATAAGTACAGTGAGGAGTGAAAGGAATTTCTTCACTGATAGAAACTTGGGGTCTCACAGCAGCGTTTGCTGGGGATGTGAAGAAGTAAAGCAGGCAAAGGTAGGTAAGACAACCACGACGATCTGATCTGTGCTTGCAGTAGCAGAGGATTAAGCACAGTCAGTGAGGAAACCTCTTGCAATTGTATTTTCTGCTGATTTTTAAAATAACATTAAAATTTCCTTACTGTCCTGAACAATTCTTTGTACTATTATGAGTAGCTAATTGATGCAAAGGTAACATTCATGTAAAGCTACTAAAAGCAAGGTTTAAAAAGAAATAGTTCTACAAGTTAAATGTATTATTTTTAACTCGTGTCCTTTGTTGGTGCTTTTTAGTAGGGAAGGAAAAGTACATCTACAGTTCTTATTTGGAATCAGTTACTACTTTTCCTTTTGATCTATTGTTATTACTGAGCTACAAACTATCTCCTTTCTGAGAAAATTGTAGTTTTACAAATATCTGCATGGCATCAGTCTGAGTAAAAAGAGTAGCTAATATTAATTTCCATTACACAATGTCAGCAAGTAGTATTAGAAGCTGGAATAAATGTGGTGCATTACAGCACTTTCACAAAGTTAAAATCCCATTCTGTATTAAATATGTGGTTTGTATATATTCGTTTCCCTAGAGGGAAAACAAAATTATTTGAGTTATCACAGGTCAAAATAATTTCTTCTTTCTTACAGCCAGAAGATATGTTTGTTTGTGACATGAATGAACAGGACATCAGTGGTCCTCCACTGCACAAGAAACTAAAGAAAAGCCAGTGCACGCCTCTTTTTATGAATGCCTACACTATGAGAGGTATGTAGCAATGTTTGTAGTTCAGCAGTGACTGAAACACTGTAGATGTACATTCACAAAATTGATATTCAGTGCCATATTCTTTATACATAGAAGTTACAGTGAAATAAACGTGAAACTATAAAAGAAGTTGATTTGCAAAGATATATATACAGTGGGATATAATCCATAGCAACATCCTGTCAGTGTCACTTGCAATTTAACCTTCTCTTGTTGCTAAGCCTGTGATCATCTTTTCGGCACAGATTTTTAGTGCAGAATATTGGTAGGTTGCAGGGGAAGCCCGGGATTTACAGCAGTTTTATATCAGTAGTTTTGCCAATTCAGCTACTATGGTTTAAATCCTTTTGCATCCATTGGATGAGATTAACAGTTATAAATTATGAATAGGTGAAAACAGTATGAAATTTTTCTTTTCCAGGTGGACAGTAATAGAGAGCTTTTGATGTTGTGTAAAATTTATATCTTTTATTTTAGAGGGGATTTAGGGAGTCTCTTCTGGTCTTCCTGCACAAGCTGCTTACATGTGTACTCAAGGAAAAGCAACATTGCATCTTTATAAGTAGATTATAATTATTGTCTACCTATCTTTCCATCATGACACAGTAAGATAATGATGAGTGTTTTTTCAGAGAATCAGCAGATAATTGAAGAAGACATAAAAGAAAGTAAAAAGCTTTAAACTTCCATTTCACAAATAAGTTTGGGAATTTTTTGTAACCTCAGAACTCTGATAAAATTAAGAGTGTTTCAGTCATTGTGGTATGTAAAGAAATGTACAAGTAGTGTTTCTGCTTAAATTTGTACAAGTAGTGTCTCTCCTGGGATTTGTCACTAGAAGTTAACACAAGTGTCCCAAGACAATCCATAATTATCCCTTATAGTTGAGTAATTACCTCATACCTTCATTTAGGTTGCTGTAAATTTTTTCCTCTCATACAGCACATCACCATTTCCTAATCCAAGGAAATTAATCAAGTATATGAATAAAATTTTCTTAATAGACACATTTTAAAATTAATTCTATGATTTTTTTTCTTTTTCTGCTCTTAGGGGCAGGCGCAGTGATCCATACACATTCCAAGGCTGCTGTTATGGCTACGCTTCTTTACCCAGGGAGTGAGTTCTCTATTACCCATCAGGAGATGATAAAAGGAATCCAGAAGTGTACTTCAGGAGGCTATTACAGGTACTTCTCTATATTTAGGAAAAGAGGCATGATATTTGATCATTTGTTTTCAGCAATATAAATACAAGTCATTTGAGTTATGTACTTGAAAGTGTGTAATAGAAAGTATTAGGAATAAGAAGTAAAAAGACCTCTGGAATGAATGAGTCACTGGTTCTCTGTAAGGTCTGAAGCCTGTGGAAGAGATCTGAGAGCAAATCTTGTAATGCCAAGGCTGCTGTGGTTTGTTGAGCTACAGGAACAAGCCAAATAAGAGATGTTACCACATCTCTACAATGTTCAGCTGCAACTGGAGCAAGCCAACACTGGGTTGGATTGATAGCATGTACGAACTGCATTCGGGTGGACTTCACGTTTCACTGCCTGTGCTAGTTTAGGGCATGTTAAGAGAGTAGAGGATTTCAGATTTACTTGACAGAGTTTGAAAGAAAATTCAGAATAAACAGCTCATTAAAGATAATGTTATTACTTTTCAAGGATGAGCTCTGAGGTAAGTGCTGAGTTATTCCAAATTATGTGTGATGGCTTGTTTTGAGGTCTCCACCCACAGAGTGTTGAATTGGGATCTGCAAACAACATTTATATAATATGTGACAAGGAGATGAGAAATTGAAATGCTAAATTCTTTCCACTTTTTGATGTTAATTTTTGTATCTAACTATTGCCCTTTGGCAAGGGAACAAGCCATATGTGATTTTACGCCCAGGCATATTTTATTCCATTTTGGTTGACTTGCCAACTTTACTTTCTTGTCACCATTAGCATGTGCATTTTTAATGTGGTAAAATACAAGCCCTTTTATTGAATTGTCTAACAACACTGGTTTTAAAAAAATCCACAACAAATTTTTTTTTACATGCATTTTGAACTCTCAAACACTCCTAAATGTTAGTCAGGAAACATTGTATTTATTGGGTTCCATACCTCCAAGTTGTCCTGTCTCATTCTATTCATTTACCAGAAAAACTAAAGAAATCAAAGCTCCAGGCTATGTGGCTCATAAGCACATATTCATCCATCCTAGACTGATTCCACTGGCTTGCCTCACACAAGTCTCCCCATTGAATTCAAAAGAAAAACGGGACCTTGGATTCAAAATACAAAATGGGACTTTTCAAAAAAGGGATTGTATCTTGCTTCTAGTTGCATAAATCTTTTCTGGAAGCTGTCCAGGAAAATGCTACAGATAGAATAATCAGAAGTATATGTTGGCCTAAATATGACTCCAGTGATCCCAGACTGGTTTTACCTTTGACTTCCATAGAAGGAGAATTAGATCAGTAGTAAACAGCTTTGAAAGTCAGATTGTCACAAGGTATTTTACATGAAGGTTTGACTAAATGTAGACTGCTTATATTTCAATTTAAAAAAGAGGTACCAAGTATTTAGCTCAGAGTCTTATTGACATTTTATAGGTATTAGTTCTTGATGGAAAGCTTATGGTCCTGATTAGGAGTCAGTTATGGTGTTTATAGCAGCTTCCAAGCTCATGTGCAAGTAGAAAGCAGAACCTACGAAGCCGATCCATTAACTCATTTGGCCTCATTAGTAACAAACACTCCAAGTGTAATTTTAGTGATCAGAATTTATAAGAGTCAAAGTGAAGCTTCAAATGCCACCTCACTTTGTTCATTCACTGTTTTTATAGCCTGCCTTGAGAAAGCATCAGCTTTGAGAACCATGAGGGACGAGACTTTATCTTCTGAATATTTGATTTAAAATACAGGCTGTTGGTGTTGGGGTTTTTTACCATTGCTTTCTTTCTGTGTTTTACAAAAGAAAGTACTACTAGCATCCACTCATGAAATATCTATGTGATCTCAATGATAAATCTGAACCTGAACTGGGGACTTATTAAAACTATTTAAACAAGTTTCTGCTAGTGTTAATTAAGGTTCAAACAATGCCAAATATCCCAGTCCTCCTTCAGAAGAAACTCTTAGGCAAGTTCCACTGAGTAACGTGCATCATCTTGTCTTTGGAACTGGGGTTCTCAGGCTCTCTTAAGATCACATGTAGCCCACCAATGACTCCATCACAGAGAATTTATTTTTCATGTGTTGACTCTACCTTCTATTTATATGCCTTAGCAGGACAATCTTCCAGGGGCTTTTTGGACTACCTAAATTAATTTTTTTCTGCTCTCCAGCAAACAGCTTCATTTCCTTCTTCATGATAGATTCTTTTAAATAATTTAATCTGAGGTAAAGCTTGTAGATGATGCCAATACAGGATGAAAAGTTTGAAAAAGTTGTAAAGGGACCCAACTACAAAGTGATATGGGAATAAACAGCTACACCTAATAGATTACAGAGTTGTTTTCTTGTTGTGCCTCAAGTGTAGCTCAGGTATTGCCAGCATAGTATGTGTTTGGGAGTGAGAGATGTTCCTGAGAATTCTTATGCTACAGCATGACTCACAAGAGAAGAGCATAAAATCCAGTGCTGAGAATTTAACATTTTACACAGGCAGAGGACAATCCCTTTCTTAGGGAAAAGCTTCGTGCATCCAAGCACAGGGGTTTTTTTAATACATTAATATGGGGTTTTTTTATAGATATGATGATACACTAGTGGTTCCTATTATTGAGAATACCCCAGAAGAGAAGGATCTCAAGGAGAGAATGGCACGTGCAATGGAAAAATACCCAGACTCTTGCGCTGTCTTGGTCAGACGTCACGGTGTTTATGTATGGGGAGAGACATGGGAAAAAGCCAAAACCATGTGAGTACAATTCAGGAATATGCTATCTCTTGCCTCAAGATCTTAATGAACTTAATGTTATGTATATTTCCAGCCCATGAACAATGATTCACAATATTAAGGCCTCACTGCATGTATAGGGAGCTTTTGGGAATGGATTCATCCATGATTCCGTTGCTTGGTTTTCCTTTCATATCAATGCTGGCTGATAGGGTTGCCAGCATTTCCTTTCAGATAAATCAACAAGTCCCTCCTCACATGAAACATGCAGGCACGCTCTGCTTTTCTATGACACCTGCCAATACAATTTGTGTAGCCCTCCCTAGGCCCAATTTCGGAATTTACTTCAGCAAATCAGTATTATGTAGCAAAAATGCTGGGCACTTTCCATTCTAGAGCATTGGAAGTAAACAATAATAGAGCTGTCCAGTCAGACAGACAGACTGGTGATAAAAAGCTTAAGGAAGGAAAATACTAATTTTCATAAAACATGGCAAGACTTGAGCCTTACTTACATTGCATTTTTTTCCCTATTTATTTTAGGTGTGAATGTTATGACTACTTGTTTGATATCGCAGTGCAGATGAAGCAGCACGGGCTAGATCCTTCAAAACATCCAGCTGGAGAAAATGGGATCTTGTAAATGTCAACAACATTTATGTTCAGGTGTGAATTTATCTGTAAGGATGATCTCTTTGGAGGGAGAGTCTACAGATGACACCATCACTTCAGTCTGCTTTCCCACTCAGGAAACTTCAGTATTGCTCATCTTCCCCCAGTCTGCTCCGTTACCACTGCAATTGTATCTGTGCCTGAAATAATGCTCCTTCTCCACACAATGCAACAAAAAATATATGTATTGATAGCTAGGTATGTCCAGTGCGTATTTAGTACCAATGTACAGCATGGAGTGGGATTTCTTTTTAAAACAAAATAGTATCAAGCATTACCAGAAAAGCCTGTGCACTAAAAAGGCCAGAGCCTAGTGAGCTGATCTGTACACCCTGATGTCTGTTCAGACATCTCTCTGTACGCAGAGAGATGTCTGAACACCCACATTTGTTCTTCAGCTGGCAGGATCAGATTTGATTTCAGACCATCTCAGTGGTATTACTTATATGGTGGGTTGGTTGAGGGTTTTAGGGGGTTTTGTTTTTTCCTTCAGCAGACTTGGCTGGTTTGAGTTTCACTGATTAGTGTCACCTGTTTACCTCATGCAGGAAATCACCTTGACTTTCTGTTTTCTACTGTAGCAATGATCAGTTTTGAAAGTTTTCATAAGAAATTTTTGAAGTAAAAGCCCATTGATAATGTGATCAGAGTGTACTTTACATGAAGGATACCCGAAACAATTCTCACATAAGTAACTTACAGCTTGGTATGGCAAAATGCAGTGGTAGCATAACATTCCAGAGTTGGAAAGTACAATCAAGTTTAAAAGTGCCAGTACTGAGATTGTAAAGGAATTTCTCGACCAAAGCAGTGGTGTAATTAAACAGGACAGGCTAATGCCAAATGCTTCTCAGGCAGCATGAGCCCAGAAGAGACAGGGACTTGGCTCCTCAGCCTTTATGCCCACCCCAGAGGAGGAAGCAGTGGGGCAGGAGGTTTGCTGCCAGTGAGCCTTAGCAGGTATTTAGGGCGCTGCCACTGCCTGCAGTGGTGAAGACATGCTGACTGCCACACCTGCACAGAGCCACCTCATGGCCCACGAGAACCATTCTAAAATGGCTCCTCAGCCCCTGCAATTGCATAAGTTTGGCTGCTGTAGTGGTATTAATGTTCCTTTGCCTGTTTATTATGGCTAGTTTTAGAATATTTTTGCTTTTACTTTGTTTCTCCTGTACAGGTTCCTTACATGATGATGGAAGTTCCAGCTTTCAAACCCCACACTGTTGAAGCCAGAAGGGGGTGCTGATCCTCAGCTGATTGACAAATGTCAGCAGGCACTTTTAACTGTTAAACACATCCAAGAAGATAAGGAGAGTTTAAAAAAAAAAAAACAACTGCTGAACAGTCATTGCAATTTACAAATCCTGTCAAATGCCACAGTAGGAGGAATGAAAATTCAGATGCAAAAATATTTTGAAAAACTTTGGAGAACCAACGTCATTTTTTGGTTTTGTGCCTTAAAAATTCATATGTCAACAACCTGCATTTGTTGATCCTGCTCTAATGCTACATCATTTAACTTGAAATAAGTCTCCATTTCTGCAAGTTATTGTAGCTTTTATTCTTCGGGGAAAAAAAGTGAGGACAACCCCTTAATTAGAAGTTAATAAAGTTTAAAGCATTGTTTGAACTGTTGATTCCTTCATACCATGTTCGTGTTTATGGGTTTCGTTTTTTCTTTTTTAAAATTAAGCCTGTAGCATTTGTATTTTTAAATTCTCCTAATTGTCATTATAATGAGAAGGAAACACATAATTTTATAGCATGTGTTTTGTAGTTGTTACGGAGGGACTGCTCTGCGTCTTACCTCTTTAAATTCCTTCACTTTGAGTAACAGCTTTTTATGACCTCTGATTAGCCCCCCCAAGGTAGATTTAATCAAACTGCTCATTAAAATACAATCTCACATATTTATGACACTTAGTGTCTTCTTTCAAAATCTTCTGGAATGGCCCCCCAGTGGCATCAGACTGACCAACTTTCTAACTGAGTATTGAGACCTCAGTCCCGAGGGTGAATTGACACAGGCTAAGTGCCAGCTGACCCTGTTTTCTGCTAGGGGCCATGCATTCCCACCACTTCCCCTTCCATCATCTCTGGCACTTTTTTTGAGCTCCCACGAAGTGAATTAACTCTTCAGCCTAAAATAAAACTACTGGGGAGTGGGAGAAAGAAAATTATTAAATTATTTCCTAATAAGCCACTGGTAAAACACTGAATAAAGTCTAAGGTGGGTCCAAAGAGAACCAGAGCCAGGGCAAGAGAGGAGATGGCTGATGCCAGAGATGGCAGCACCACTTCCCCCTTTTCCTGGGGGTGGCAATTAAGGTCAGTGTTTTGTGTACATTAGACATGTTTGCTCTGTACCTGCAGTGTGCAACCTTTAACTCTTAGGGGGCCTTGGTTATTGTGAAATAATGATTATCACTAAGTAAATGCAGGTTGTTGGCTATATGTTTATTATGTTTTTTCATTTTTAGACACTTGTTTGTCAGTGGCAAATATTTTGCGGTGATTCCACATCATCTGAGTGTATGTGGATTGCAGTAAGAACTTGTGTGAAAATGCTGTTTTTTAGACCAGAGAGTGACTTTTACAGGCTGCTTCACTTAACCACAAAATATCTCTGAAGTGTGTTCAAGACTTCAGAGGTACAGCTGACATGAAGGGAAAGCAGACTGTAATTCTCTCAGCTTTTCTTCCCTGTGGATAATAAAAATACTTCTTGATGTGACAATCCAATTAGTCTTGAAATCAAGTTGCCATCTATTTATTGTGGCCTTCAATTTTTTATTTAAACTGCCTGATTTTTGCAAAAAGGAACTTTGTGTGGTATTCTGGTGATGATTTCAGAATAGGTGATAATTGTATCATTCCATAATACTGATTTTTTGTAAAGATAAAGAACATTTTATACTTGGTGTCTTTTTGTTTTGCATATATAATGACAAACCATAAAAGAACACTCACGAGGAAAGATATTTTCAGCCAAATATTTTCCTCTGGGGTTAATTACAATATTCACTTTCTCATGCAGCTACAATTTGCCACTCTGTAGCCTTTCTAAAATCTGTAAATCATCAAACTTCTACACTAGTAGTTAAGGTCTTTCATAGAGGATTCCTGGATGCTCAGAGTCCCATTCAGTGATTTGGAAATGCACTCTTCTCGTGTCTTTTCATGTGAACCCTCATCAAAGAAATTAATGCCTTCGCAACTTTGGTGGCTTCAGAGCCCTGTGAAATGACTCCTGTTTCCTGAAGGGCTCGGAAAGCTCTTCCAGTTCAGCTCTGATTATGTAGAACAAAAATAGGAAAATTTCTCAGATGATTCAAAGCTTCTTAACTCACATAATTGTTAAGTCTGTCTCTTTTTCTGATGTGAATGGTAGGTTTATAAGCCAGCTAGATATTTTTCTATGTTTGCAGCAAAGACTTGATCTCCATCGAAGCTGATTATCTAGGTTTAGTATCACCAGATAGGCTTATGGCAAAATGACATAATTCCCATTTCAAATGGCTCATCCAAAAAGCTAAGTAAGTTCCAACATTTCTCAATAAAAGTAACTTCCTAGCAAACATCCTGCTTGCTTTCCAAGAAGGAAATAAAACTGCAGAATACAGGATCTTGAAATGTTAAGAGATAGAACTCTTAACTTACCGTAAGCAGTTATGATGCCAATATATGTTCTGTCGTGAATGCTGTAATGCCTGAACAATTGGCATCCTCTTTAACTCTGAAATTTTAATTTAAAAATTAACATTAAAAAAGCCCACCGACTAGTGGAACATGACGAACAAACCAGTAGCCTTCCTCCAAACTGTTTTTTTGCCACGCTTTTTGGCATATACGTTTGTAATAATTTTTCGCTATTTAACAGAAGATGGCAAATTGGAAAAAAGATCCCTGGAACACTCTAGATGGATTACTCTTGTATTGAGGAGTAGAAGAAGAAATATGGTTTGATATGAATCCTTCCTTATTTCAAAATAGTTGAAAAAGCTATGAGCTAATACAGGTTCAGGTGTTTTTACTGAAGGGAGTTCTCTCTACAGATTCATAAGCAATAAAAAAATTAAGATAATGCTTCATTTTCCAAGTATTTGTGTTTAATTTTTGTTCTAAGGGGAGGTGAACCCTTGCAGGCTTCATTTTTGTTTTGTTTTCCTGCTGGTTAGGTGAAGTAGAAGTTGTGCCTTACAGAGCCAGGTTGTGTCCAAGGACAGCCCTCTGAGCCGAGACAGATTTTTGTGACAGCGTGTGGAGGTGCCTGTGACTGCACTTTGCCACCACCTAATCTAAGCCTTCGTGGATCTGGACGTTTGCTTAAATTTCAAGTCGGCTTAATGTTAAAAGCTTAATGTTACTCCAGAAGAATGTTACCTGACCTGATTTATAAAAGAGTGAATTTCAAAGTCTCTGAGTCTGAAAAAAACCTCTTGTACTGCTCAAGGTTTTGCTGCATGAAACGGATGGTAAATAAAACCTATTTTTTGCTTGACTTGATTAGTACGGGGTTGAATTTCTGCTAAATATGAGTGCTAGGGTTTCGGCAAATACTGAGTCCACCATTGCAAAATTACTTTGGAGGTGAAACCTCTAGTGGACCCACAGGCATTGCCTATTTCTTAGGATTTTCATCTATTGAATCAAAAGCAATTCCAAATATTAAATTTTTAAATTTTTCTATAGTCTTCAGACTTAATCTAGCATCTGCTAGTTTTTGCTAGAGCAGTCAGAGAAAACCAGTGACTGCCTAATGCTCAGTACAAAAAATGGATTGAACGTGTTTGTCTGGATGGGGAATCGTGGAAGTTCATATACTCTGAGTAGCATTTACAAAAACTCTCTGTACTTACATATGTGCGTTGGGTTTTTTAACTCTAAGATACTGTGCTGTTGTACTAGCAAGTTTCTCCCATCTATGACAGATAAAATTACAGGTTAATCTCCAGAAACCAGATCAACAAGAATTTATTTAAGTAGTTAAGCATAAATTCCCGCTCCTTAATGAGCCTCAGATTAGTTTCAATTTCTCTAATGGTAATTTCTGGTTATTACAAACAGAATACACTGGATATAGAAGAAAGAATAGGTCATATATTTAAAACAAAGAGCTGGAAGTCTAGATTTTGTGGCTGATTCAACCGTTACCTTAAGGTCATGCCTTGAACAGTTCACTTTGATGGGAGTTTCAAAAGACCTTGAATGAATCAGATACTACCCTAAATCCCATTGGAAAGTTAGGATTCATTTCATTAGGCTCCCCTCTTCACTCCAAGGATGTAGCTGTCTTTATTTCAATCAGGAGTGAAAAAGAAAAAAAGCAGAGGGGTCACCTTGAGTACAAGCTGCCAACTTATCACTGCTGTATCCCAATTTGATATCAAATATCTAACTGCTATTTTTTTTTTACCATACTAGAAACGTGTAGTTAAGAAAAAGGTTACATAATTTGATTTCACCTAGAAGGAATGTACAAACCTGAGAAATCAGGAACTGAGCTGTCCTGCTTACTCGGATGTACGTTAAGACTACCACAGGTAACACGGCACAATTTTTGTGACTTCCATTTCTCCCTCCCAAAGGATACCAGCTCTTTGTCTTTCCAGATGAAACCTCTGGTTTATGATGTCATTTTTAGGTGCCTGTTCTCCAGACAAAGCAGGTTGGTTACCCTGACAGTCCCCGTTTTGGTGCATTTCCTGAGAACATGACTGCAATAAGGAACGTGTGCGAGTGATGACGGTGCATTACCTGGGCTCAGCAGGTTGCTGGGCACTTACATTAAAGATTCCATTTCTTTTGTCTTTATGCTTTGTCTCATTTCCAAGTTTTATTCAGTTTTAATCCTGCTTTTCTGAAAGATTTTCTTCCTTCTCATGTTTTCCTTACAATCTTTGAAACCAAATGTAAACTTAGTACCATTTGCATTCTGGTTGAACTTTCAAACCCAGGAATATTTTTGTGTTAGCAAACATCTCTTTCCTGATTCATCTGCTACATCTCTGACACATCTGGACATGTCCTGTTATTGTCTGTTTGCAAAATTTTGGTACTTAAAACAGTTAATGTGTCTTTTGTATCTCAGACACACTAGGATTTTGCAAGCAAGTGTCTGTTGATTGCAAGAGCATATGAGCAAGTATGAGACTAATTTCCTGTTAAGGAGTCGCTACATTAAAAGGATATTTGCATAATCATAGACTAAGATAATGTAGGGAAAACCCCTGAGATCATTCTGCTGCCAGGATTAAGCCAAGCCCAACATGTAATTTATTTGAATGCATGAAAGCTGCTCCTTATCGTTCACTTCTATCTCAAGTCTCCAAGCACTTTAGTTGGCAGCAGCAGGCTCTAACTCCTCCTGGGTAATTCATTATCCTCAACAACTTTTAAAAGGGTTATTTTAAGTTTAACTTAACAGTCTCTGCAACTTAATTAATACAATAAAAAAATTATTCCTTTTATGACTTCTGTCACGTGTTCAAAATCAAGCTACAGCATCTTCTTGGGTCATCATTTTATTTGATGCCCTCGCCTTCAGGTTATGATAACTTCAGAAATATTGCATGCACCACAAAAACAGGATTCGAGACTACACCTATGAAAAACATAGCCAAAACCAATGAGATTTCATAATGCAGGAACTTTTTTCAACTTGTATATAAATAAAGAAGTGTCCAGATAGGAGTCTAGCAGAAGGGCTTCAAGAGAAAGTACATTAGCGATGAAAAATCCAGGCACCTACCAGTGCTGTTTCTGAACAGATTGATACTTAGGGCTGGAGGTTCATGATTTCCATTTGAGATTCAGGTGCATGCTGGAAGTTTTTATTTGAGAATCTCATTGTCAAAGTAAAGAAATTGTCACACTTCCCACCTGGTACTTCCTCCAGGTAAACATACTTAGAGGCTGATGGCTAGGGTGCTGTAGTGGTATCTGAAAGGTTATTTATTTTTTGGCTCATCTTGGATGAGTAAGTTACTTGAATCCGGAAGTCCAGTTGCCAGGAAAAAAAAAGGCAAAAAAATTCCCAAGGCTGCTGTCATGCTTGCTTGCCATGGTTAAACCAAGCGGGGATACAAAGAGATGTGTAGGGGCAGCAGGAGGGCAGCTGCTGTTTCTGAAAAGCAGCCGAGGGAGGAGAGCCCATCCAGTAGCATTTCAGGGACAGCTCAGGCTGTCAAGCCTCCAGCCATAGCATAGGAGGGGAGTAACGTTTCAAGTGAGGAAAGAGCAAGCATCATGATAGCAAATTATTTAATTGTAGGAAAGGCGAGAAGAGAGAATATAATTAAGGTCTCAGACACCTAAATAAGAAAGCATCTAGTAGCAGTGGTAGCAACATTAGCAGATAAGCACAGTTAAACCGATGATGATCCCTGTCCATTTCAGTTTAAACACTAATAAAACACATCGCTCTACTAGAAAATTGTACCATGTTTTACTATAGCTATGATTAAAACAGCACAGCTCTAGTAGCCTGAATATTTCAATATTATTAATAAAAGAGTTGTATACTAACCTACATTAAGATGTATTGTCCTGTTTGAAACTTCTAGTCCTCAGTAAGGAAGTATGTGAAAAAGAAGGTCCAGACATTTTAAGTAGTTCATACAGCACAGATTCCCACTAAATTTTTTAAATCTTAAAAGCAAAACTATCCAATCCTGAAAATTAGGAACTAATTCTATTCAAACCATAAGAGAACAAAGGCTGATGGAGTAGACAGTAGTGTAACCTGAGTGTAACCCTCAGTGTGACTCGAAACTCACATCTCACAAAACGAGTTACCAAAGAAAACAAAATGACAGTAAATTGCAACCTGTTCCCATAGGGAGACAACGGGCTGAGGACAGTTATCCCAGCTGTATTCAATGTCTCTCCATAAAATATAGCCTATGTTTAACTCCAACTTGATAAAGGCTCCCAAGCTGAAACACTGAGACCAAAATTGTGGCATTATGCCATATAGCAGCATTATGCAAGAGATGAGCTTTCCCTTATCATCCTTCTGTGCATTTGGAAATCTATGCAGGAATCTATATGAAGAAATTTATCAGAAGGCTTAATCTCCAGGGGGAAAAAAAATCTCGGAACTACTTTGCTTATTTCCTTTATTATTAATGGTAGGCCATTCACAGCTTCACTTCCAGAAATCCTCCAAAGCTCTGCAGCGTTCCAACCTGCCTTACCTATCTTTACCAGTCTCAGTTTTTTTGGCTTGTACCATAACCAGAACTGATCCTAACAACACAGGGGACAGCTTTACAAAGATTTCTTCCTGGGAGAAGTGCCCACACATGAGAAGTGCTTCAGGATGAAAGAAGGAACACAGAATATTCATACATGGTAAAAAAAATTCCATCATGAGCACAAGATTCCTGAACAGAGGAATAGGGTGCAGATGAACAGGAAGGGGCATGCTGAAAGCCATAAGTAATAAGCGTTAAAGCCCCAGAAAATCAAAGTAATACATCAGGGATCACTAAAATGCTGTTAGCCAGGAGAGGTTAAAGTCAGAATAGTTTCATGAGTTGTATTTTTATTGCCACCTCTGCACTGAAAATGTACTTTTTGATATGGCTAATTAATTGGATGGACTAATTCCATCTATAGAGGAAATTATCACAATTTTCTGTGCCTTTTACCTTGACTAGAAAGACTAAAACATTAAAAAGGCTAAGATCAAGCCAGCGACAATTTCACCAGGATAAAGAATAATGTAAGCAACTGAAGCCTTCCTTGCAGAACTCTTGCATGCCTTCCTTGAGGGGCTGAGCACAGACAGTGATTTCAGGAGCAGGAGATACAACACTTCCTCAGGATTTGCAGATGTCCTTGGGAATTAGCTTCTATAACCCAAACAGGCTCTTGGGATTACCTAAAATATTTGGTCATTTCAGCTTCAAGAGCACAAGAGCAGTATAAAATCACAACATGCTTCCTCAAACTCTAACTTCAACGCTTGAGTTCTTAGAGGAAGTCTAATTTCCTGTTGTGGTTTAATCTCAGACTAAGCCCCATGCAGCCACTTGCTCACTCTTCCCTGATGAGATGAGGAAGAGAACCAGGAGGGGAAAAAGAGAAAACTCAAGCATTCAGATAAAGACAGTGCAATATGCAAAGCAAAAGCCACACGCACAAGCAAAGCAAACCAAGGAATTCATTCACCACTTCCCATGGGCAGCGTTGAGCTATCCCCAGGAAAGCAGGGCTCCATCATACTGATCAGTGACTTGAGAAGGAAAATGCCATCCCTCTGAACGTGTCCCTCTCCTTCCTTCTTTCCCCAGCTTTATCTGCTGAACGTGATGCCACATAGCGTGGGATATGCCTTCGGTCAGCTGGGGTCAGATGTCCTGGCTGTGTCCCCTCCCAGCTCCTCGTGCACCCCCGGCCTCCTCGCCCGTGGGGTGGGGCAAGGAGGCCTCAGTTCTGTGTAATGTTGCTGAGCAATAACAAAAAACATCCCTCTATTATCAACAGTGTTATCAACACCAAGGACTATGAAGAAAATTAACTCTGTCCCAGCTGAAACCAGCACAAAGACAAAGGCGTGATTTTCAAGTCAGGTACAAATCAATTCCTGTTCAGAGAACTAATAACAGGTGTTTGACTCTTCAGTGATTCACCTAAGCTCTGTAAATGTTTTGTTCTTCCTTACGCATCTTTCAAGCATTCATGGCTTGAAAGTGCTATCCCAAAAAAGGAGGTAAGTTTCTGATACCTGTGATGAACTGCCTTGTAAAAATTTTCTATTTAAAGGCAGAAGAAAATTTACATTTTTAAAATGCAAGCTGCATGTGAAGTAAAATAAAGAACCAGTAGCACAGAACACGAGCAGCAGTAGGTCTTTAATCTCGAGCCATATCTGGGTGCTAAACTGAACAGAGCAGAACAGCAGCCTCCTCCTATTTGAGAAATCTCAACCTAGAATCCATTCCTAAAGGTGGATGACTAAGCACTGTCTTTGAATGAAACGTAACCAGGGATTATTATTTTTTTCCTGAGAAGGAAGTACCAGCTCCATCAAGTTGTATCCAAGGCAGTTATTCAGAATTATGAAAACCTCTTGTACCCTTTTGTAATGAGGAGGTACAACCAAGTTTCCCACATCTCAGGACGAGAGCTAAAACTGCAGTTATTCTAAATTGGGTAGGAGTACTCTCACTCCTTTTGGCTGAAAATGCTGTGAAACTATTCACTGGCTCAGAAAGAGATAGCAGTGGGTACCTGTGAAGCCTCAAGCAACCAATAGATCATTCACATGGGACAGGGGAGTCTTGAATTCTACTCTGTGCTTGTAGAGAGATTCTTGAATCTGTGTCCTTTTTTTTTAGCTTGAGCTAGAGGAAGATGAGTAAGCAGAAGGAAGCCAAAGCACTGTCACTCAGCAAAGCTTTTGTCATGGGAGATGCAGACATGAAGACCCTCCAGCAGAAGAGGGAATCATAGTGTACTGTGCACAGGAGACTTTTGAGTGAGTGTCATTTATATAAAATTGAATTTTAAAAGCTTCTTTTCTGTGTCAGTTATGAAAAACATTTCATTCAGAGCCTGACCCAGATGTGCTCACACCCTCCGAAGACATGTCGAGGTTTTGGTTGCTGAAAGGGTTTAGGTTTGATGTATGTGCTTGGTTATTCAAGGCTTCTGATTATTGTACACAATTCTAGAAGAAATTTAGATGACAAGGAAAAGAACCTATGGATTAAATATCTCTAATAGAAATAATTAAGAAGCTTGAGAAAAGTCCTTGATCTTGAAATGGAGGTTTGAATAGGAACTTCAGAATAAATCTAAAGAAATGAGCAATTACAGATTCCAGGCCACCCTTTTAACAAAAACCTCTTTTGCTTTCCATGTTTCTTATAATCTTCTTTTGGTCCAATCATTCATCTCAGCAAATTTTTCATTTTTCAAATTAGTAACCTTTAATAAACACACCCCTGTAATTTGCATTGATAATCCTTTTCCCTAGAAGAGTGGGTGTTGCTGCAGGAACATGTCCAGAAGTTGCTCTCCAACCAGTTACTACTCAAAAAAACACCATGCCAGTAGCTATTATGACTCAATAATAGATTGAAATCTCTTGTTATGTGTTAATATGGGATAACAATTCCCTTAGAATTTCCATTAATAATGAAGCATCTTAACAAAATACAGACAGAAAAACAGCTGCTGCGAACTTCTGGTAGATACTGTTTCTGCAGGATCTCTGTGTTACATTAGCACTCAAGCCACTGAATCCTAATCCTCCAGACGCCCAGGAAAAATGGTAACAGGCCCAATTCAACTGCTGACATGGAAAAATGAGAAAATCCACTTTCAAGATAATACAGTAACACAGATACATGGTGCTTTTGTGCATGTGGTAATGTTACAGTGTTAAATGCTACATTGTTCTGGCTAGAAAGGGGTTAAGTTCACCTGAAATAAAAGCAGAAAAAGCCCCTTTGTGTGGTATGAGAGGAAGGGAGCTTGTTGTACCCATGTAACAGCATCATTGTAACTGGTGGAGTATTCTATTCTAAAAGAAGTGGTTTAATACAGGTAAGTTTTTATCTTGGAATACAAGCATACATTTAGGATTTGAATAAACAACCTCTTATTCACACCCTGCTTTATTTTGATGGTGACCCTTACGTAGACTGAACATGGTTCTTTCTGTTGACATGCAACCGTAAATGCTAAAATCCATTGAGAAAACCCATTCATTCAAAACTTCTTTTGAGAGAATTGACAAAAAACAGTTCTTTAATTTTCAGAAAGCCTAAAGATCAAATGTTTTCTCTTATCAGCCAAATATTCATTTCCATGCTAGAAACTTTGAATCTAATTATTAGATCTATTGGATATTTAATTTCCACTCCCATTAAATGAATCTGATTCTATCTTGCTCTCAGAACTAGAAATTTAGGTTTGGAGAGTTAATGTCACCCAGAGTAAAAGGACAGTAGTCCTTTTGATTTGCAAATGAGATGGAGCATATATTTCACCATGTAACTCAAAAAACCTGTCCTCGACCAAATCATTTGCCACACAGGAGGACAACAAAACCAAAAAGACTGTTTGATCTTCATTTATACATGTCAATCAAGTACCTCTTTTCTTCCTCCTTCTCCCCCAGTTGTGCACCTTTCCCCATTGCCCTGCAGCAGTACATGGGCAAAATTAAACAAAGGTACTCACTCTATTTTTTTCCATTTATTTTTTAATCAGTTATGATAAGAGTTGTCAGTAATGTTTAGAGAAGTATTGGGAGTAACATTTTCTTGCTGTGTTAGCTTGGGATTTTTTTGTGCAAGCATTCTTCCAAAATGTCATTTAAAAATATTTAAATACCCATCAATTACATGACTACTGGAAAATAGCAAGCACTGAACACGTTATCTTAAGTTAAACATGCAAGTTATTGCCATTGCTGATAGAGTCACAGAATAGTTACCACCAAATAATTAATTTCAGTGGCCTTTTTTTCCACAGCAGCTACGCCATTAACTTGTGTGTCTAGTGTTATTTCAAGATGGGTGTACTGTTCAACTTGCTTGAGTTATGCAATGCAGGTGTTCTGTATTTGATGAAACATCCTGTAACCTGAGATCATTGCTACTGAATGGGTGGAAAGGCACCCACTCAGCAGAGTGGCCAGGGGTTAGTACTGCTGGCTTGGAAAAGTACAAAAGAGAGAAGAAAGAGTACATAGAGGGTGTGGTTAAAAAAAAAAAAAAGGACTGACAGCCTTGTATCAGTGGGACTTATGAAAGATCGGGGTTTTCTGGGGTTTCCTAAGGCTTTTGATACTGTCCCTCGCAGTACCTTTCTGGACAAGTTGCCCAGCTGTGAGGTGAGTAGGTACACAGTGTGCTGGGACAAGACCTGCCTAGAGGGCAGGGCCCACGGGGTTGTAGTGAATGGGGCTTCATCTGCCTGGCAACAATACACCAGCAGTGTTCCTCAGGGCTCAGCTCTAGGATCAGTCATGTTCCTTATCTGTATCAATGGTCTGGACGCAGGAGCTGAATGCATCATTAGCAGGTTTGCTAACAGCACCAAACTGGGACATGCTGTTGACTGGCTTGAATGACAGGAGGCCTTGCAGAGGGATCCGGAGAGATTGGAGCACTGGGCTCTGATTATTGGGATGAGATTTATCGAGTCCAGATTCTGGATTCTGCACCTGGGATGGAGGAACACAGAGCACAAGTATAAATTGGGAGAGGAGTGGCTGGGGAGCAGAAAGGGTTCTGGGGTTGCTGGTTGGCAGCAGCCCAGCAGAAGTCAGCATTGTGCCTGGCGGCCCAGAGGTCAAATTCCATCCTGGGGTGCATCAAAAAACATCCCCAGCTGGTGAAAAGAGGTGATCAACCCACTGTATTCAGCTTCGGTGCAGCCTCACTTTGCTCACTGTGGGCAGTTCTGGGCCCCACAATTTAAGAAGGATGTGAAGGTACTTCAGTGTACCCAGAGAAGGGCAAAAAAGCTGATGAAAGGGCTGGAAGGAATGTCCTGTAGGAAGGGGGCTAAGTCTTTGGCTTTGTCCAGTGGGGAGAGAAGGAAGCTGAGCTGTGGCCTCATTGGTCTCTACAGTTTCTTAAGAAGGGGAAGTGAGAGGCAAGTGCTGATCTGTTCTCTTTGGTATTGAGTGACAGGACAGACGGGGCTGGTTCAAAGCTGTGTCAGGGGAGATAAACCTTTACTAGACATTGCAAAGCATTTCTTTACTGAGAGGGTGGTCAAATACTGGAACAGGCTTTCTAAAGACATGGTCAATGCCTCAAACCAGTCAGTATTTCAGAGGCATTTGGGACTTTTCCTAATAACATAGCCACTTTCCCTAATAACAGGTTTTAACTTCTGGTCAGCCCTGAAGTGGTCAGTTGGGCTAGATAATCACTGTAGGTCCCTTCCAACTGAAATATTCTGTTCTATTCTATTCTATTCTATTCTAATTTCTATTCTATCCTATCCTACTTCTATTTCTATTCTGTTCTATTTCTATTTCTATTCTATTTCTATTCTATTCTATTATATTCTATTCTACCCTATCTCAAGCCCAAAAGCACCTGGCTTCATTTCATGGGTTAGGTCAAGACACTGACTGGCCAGAGCCACGTTTTCCTTATCTGTGAAAGGAGGGTAAAATTCCTTTCTGCTGTGCTTTGTAGATTGTGACCAGTATAATATGCCCTCGTGGTAGAAGGTCAGTTGTGGTCAACTGAGGCTGCCTAAGTGCAGTTAATAAATAAATATAATACTGGGGAAAAGGGAGAGGAATATGCAAGAGAGAATAAAGGGAAAAAAATACAGAAGGAAAAAGGAAGCCTATTGAAAAAGTCAAATAGGACAAAGATTTTAGATGCCAAGGGGACATTAAGAAACACACGCATGAAGAAAACATTTAGAAAAATATAGGGTGAAGGACTTGGAACCAGAGTATCTAAAGGGCAGAAAAATAGTAGAGCTTAGAAAAACATTTACTTTCTAAAAGTATTTGATAACAGAAAAAACAGCGGCTCTGTGATGAAACAATGAGCACTCTGTAGCACACCATCAGTTTTCCCCACACTGGAAAAACAAGTTTCCTTCCTCTGTAATTGGTTGCATTTCTCTGTGACACAGGCACGCATATTGGACCCTTCTGAGATGAGAGCTCCCGAGTTCAGAGACTCCCAGAGAGCACAGCAGGTGAACCCAAAGTACTTGCAGAGAAGGGCTACTAAAGGAAGTTTCCCTGAGGGCTAGTAACTTTAGCACTAATTAAAGTGTCTGTTAGCAGCTTTGTGGTTCCAGTCTCCCACAGGATGGCCAGAGATGACTTTTACAGCTTATTTCTGTGTGTGTAGTGCAGCTAGCACATCACTCCTGATGCCCTGGAGCAAAGGCAATTACTGTTCCTCCTTTCCCCTTCCTATGGAAACTTGTAAAGCTGAATGGAGTCTAGGCTTTTGTAGGTGTTCTCAAATTCACCTGTACTGGCCCAGCTACTACTAACAAACATCAGCCAGCCATGATTGGGTGATTGGGTTTGACTTTCATTCTTAACCTTTGTGTTGATGTTGACTCAGCTCATTCACCCTCCCTCGTGCATGGCAAGCTCCATGCTATGCTAAAAACAAGCACAGGGAGATGCTACCAGCTTGCCACCAGCTCCCAAGGCAGGGGATGGCCAGGGGCTTTGAGCTCAAAATATGGCTGTGAGCTGTAGGAAGAGGGCTCAAAGACGGGAGAAAAGGCAGCAGTTTTGAGGAGCAATGTGCTGGAAGAAGTCTTTCATGCCTGGCTGAGGATTATTTACAAGTCTGGCATTGAATTATTTCAATCTCAGCAGGATCCTGTTGATTTTGATAGAGATCTGATGGTTATCCAAGGATGTCAGGTTCAGAAGTTTTTAGAGGGTAGTCTTTTGGTTTTTATTATGGGTGGGTGAAGCTTGTTAGTTGAGGGGTGGGAGAGTGGGGTGGGGAGGGGGAGGGCAAGAGGACAATTAAATAAAAAGAAGAATCCTGCTTTACAGAAGAATAAACAAAACCCTAGAGTATTTGCTAGCATTCCCCCTTTCTCACCATGCTGCATTATTTTCAAAAAATTACATTAATGTTTTCCAAAATGACTTCTGCTTTTATTTGCTTATGTCTCATTTCACATGTCCTATACCTCTGTTAATTCACAAAAATTTCTTCATGCAACAACTACACATGTGGGACATATACAAAAGCTACACATATGTTTTGGGTCAGAAAAGTGATCCAGTGAGACAGTGTCTGTAACAGGTTTCTTAAGGCAGAAGGCCAGCTTCAGTCCACTGAGTGTACAGGTTCAGTAAAAATGACTTTGTTTTGTCCTTGGGGATGGATAATCGATGGCCTGGGAGCAAAGTCTGGGCTCTGACTTTTTACCAAGTCCTACAAGATTCTGAGATGGAGCGATCAGGCCAGCTAATTTAGGAATACTGATATATGGAGTGGGGAAGGATGAAGACTGGCTCTTGAGGGGTTTACCTAGTTTCTGCACTGTGCAAACACAACAGTGTCTTGCTCCCTTCTATCCCTCTAAGAAGAAAAGTGACACCCAAGCATTAGGAAAGTGACTGTCCTCAATTTGTGCAAACAATTACTAGAAGCAGGCCTATAAACTGGGATACTCATGCACAGCATGCATGCATTTTTCATACAGGGCAAATATATAAAAGAATTATTCCTTACTTGACCTAGGGAAACACCACTCCCACTCTGCACACAATTACATCTTTTATGTTCTGCATGAAAGAATACACTGCAAATGAATCTTAGTACAAAGTTTAAATAAAGAATTGCCAAGTAATAATTAACTCAGTCTGTCATTTATTATGATTAGGCACTAAGGTAAGGCCAGTTTCCTTTAATGCTTTTCAAAGAATGTACTCATTTTAGAACAGGTATGACCAGTTACACAGACTTCTCAAAAGACACAGTGTTCTCCTCCTGGCTTAGTGATGCCCTGGGTATTCATTTTCATTGCCAGTTTTGACTTAATTATCAATATCACAGCCATGTTGACATGCTGGAAGCCCAGTCACACAGAAATGACCCAGCACTTTCACCTGTGACCTCTCCTGTAAGGTTTAACTAATGATCTCATTGCTTCTGCGATGAAACGCTTTTCCCTGCAGTCCAAGATACGTTATTATGGTCAAAATGTGAAGAATCTCAGGTTACACCTTATTCCTAAGCTGTGGGCACAGGTGGCCAACCAGAAAACCAATGAAACAGACCTAAGCAGCTACAAAACATCTTACAATGGAAATACTTTTTGTTCTACCTTCCTAGTCTGGACGGTGTTTTGAGAGCAAGCTGAACAGACTTACACATGCACAGTTCCACAAATCTATTAACATTCCTCCACATTACTGGGCAGGATTTGTCTGGTGCTGAGATTCTGTTGTGGCACCCCAGTGCACTGCACATCACCTACTAATGGAGCCTTATTTTGAGATTTTTGGGTTAGAGATAATGATAATCTCACAAAGTTATTATTTACTCTTTATATTACAGTTGCACCTAGAAACCCCAAATGAAAGGATTCAATTTAATTAGGTATTTTGCAAACAACAATAAGAAAGAGTTCCTGCATCACAGATCTAACAGGGTTCTTATCGGACGGGATAAAAGCAATGGATGAAAGAGATAAACAAGGTGGGAGTGGATTGGAAAGACTGCTTTACAGTTGTAAAGCAAACACACTTCACTACAGCTCACTACTTGCCTAACTGATGGGAGTGGTTCGTGAGCATCACAGCAGAAAAAGGTTTTGAGGAGGGATTTAGAGGCGGATAAGGCATAAGGCTTTATGGATTTTGGCAAGGATTGGTTTCTGCTGCTAGGCACTGCAGCAGAGAAAAGATTTAATACTTTTGCTTATCACTGAAAGAAGCACAACTGCTTAAGAAGTTGCACTAGGTGACCATCCCTCACTTTAAAATTAATTAACTGCTATAACATATGGTGAAAGATGATTTTTTCTAATTGACTCAAGCCCATTTGACATCTATAAACTGGAAAACGGTTTTAATTTTCATCTCCTGTGAGTACATATAATTATACCCTCTCTTTGTTGTTTATCCTGAGGTTGATCGTGTTCCAGTAGGGCTCAAGTCCAGAGAGCGTAACTGTATGTTGAAATGCAAATTGCACAATAACCATTGTCACAGAGACTTAAATGGAATATTTTGAGATTTGTTATAATCTCGTATGGTTTTACAGGATATTTTAAACAAACAAAAACAAAAAAAATATTTTCTGAAATAGAAAATATGACCACGTTTCACAAAAACCTCAAGCCTTTTCCATTGTAGGTTGAAAAAGATTGTTTCTTTCCCACTTACGTCTATGCTTTCAGTGGAGGCAACCAGTGTTAAACACAGTTATTTGGGAGTAAGTAATAACATCTTACTCTTAAAGCTATCTGATTTATGTTGCATTAAAATAAATATCTAAATTTAAATCAAGTTAAACCCTTAAGAATATAATAATTAAGATCTCCTAAAACTGACGTGTGCGCTATCGTCAGCTGCAAATCCTTTCTTGCCCTCTGCGCCCCACTCACACTGACTCTCCAGGGTCCCTGGATGCTACTCTAAGGTCATCCATTAGCTCCTCATCCCTGGCAGGAGCCTCCCTCTGCTGCCAGTCAGGGACTTTCGCTCGGCCAGTCTCCCTCAACCACGTGCTTAGACCCAGACCCGGTTTGTTGCTTCGGTTCCCTGTTCTGGTGGAGCACAGTAAGAAATGAAGCGTGATGCCGGTCAAGCTTTCAAGCGGGTGAGTCAAAAAATTTGTATGCAAATCTCTTCTCCCTTGCTCTTTAATTACATCTAATCTGGTTTGGTTTAATTTTCTCCCTGCATTCCCTGCTCCTTAGCTTCTGTCATCAATCTGCCAGGCATTTTTCAATTGATTAGTGACTTACCCATACAATACGTACCCATGCTCACTCCAGTCATTGTCTGCACCACGGGCCCATGCCCTAAGTTTGGTCATTTCCTAGCTTTCATGTGCTTATTAAGACAAATACAGACCCTTTGATGGACTAAAATAACCTGCTCAATCATCTCTAACTCACCCCTTGCTACCCAGTCAACCTCTCAAGCACCCCATTACTTCAGTTGCACAGTTCCAATAATTAAGTCTCCTATTTTTTCTAGGCCTCAATCACGTTGTTTTCACTGACACCTATAAAGTCTTATTTCAGGAAACAGGAAAATTAACCACAATCTCTATTTATTTACATCCACATAAAATAAATCCTAGCTAGAATTGTTAAAGCACCTGGCACAGATTTAGAAACATAATTACAATATCACAGAATCAGTCAAAACACCAGCTGCTCTTTCTCTCCTGTATCTCTTCCATCAGCTACATATCATTCATTATTTAGTGAGAAGATTCAGTACAGATTAAAACTCATCCTAAACCATATCTATTATGCAGTCATATCTTTACCTTGCTGCTATAGTTAAGCATCTCTTGGATAATCTTTGAAAAGAGGCAATGGGGAATAAGTAAACAAATAACTTCTAAAAACAAAGCATTAATGTTGTCTTCTATCATGTATCTTAGATCACTGCACCCATGGCACAGTTCTGCCACTTCTATTGCTCAGAAACTACTTTAATGTAATTTTGAGAAATGCATTGCAGAAGTCTACTCTTCTCACCATGTTGAAAAACAGAGAATTAATCATCCATGTAAGATCTGACTTAATTCCTACTATATACTATTATCTGATAGATAGCAAAAAGTATTTTCAGAGGTCAATAGAGAGGTGGAATGCAGAATTAAATACTGATTAGTCAGGGTAGCACTGGCAGTTGAAACAAGAGCAAGTTAACCACCTAGTCCTGTAAATAATTACTACTCTTGTAAATTTAACAACTGTGAGTACAGCCAGAGAAGCATATGTTCAAAAAAATGGTCCATTTTTATATATATGGATAAAAAAGAATTCAACAGTGTTCTTCCAGACCGTCTGGCAGGAATCAGCCTCTGCTCATGTAACACTTGGGAGTATAATACAGCAGGCAGCCTTACAGTTTCACCTAGGACAATTCCAGGCCAGCCAAGATATTCCTGCTGATCCAATCTGGATTTGCACCGGATTACATTTTGTCTGATATGTGTTCAGAAATGCAGGGAAGCCACAAGATTTTAATTGTCAGTTAAACACACAGGGAGACTTCCAGGAATGTGTATTCTGTACGTTCACTTTAGGTGCTCTTCAGAGGGTGGGAGGCTGGAAAGGAATGCCCAGGTTAACATTTACACTGTCAGGATGGAAAATAGGCACGATGGGTTGTGTCAAAATACATATCTGAAAAACGCGAATGTAATCCAGAAACCTTAGTAAATGCCTGTTACACTACATTAGATTATTATAGCCATTGTAGGTGATATTTAAAATCAGGTTTTTGTGAAATATTGGATATATCCTAGTACACACGGTCTTCTTGTTTCTTTCATTAGGAAAAACTTATTCAGCAGTGGGATTAGTTATGGTACTTACCTGTAAAATACTTTCCAAACTGTTTAATCATTCCCTGCATCAGCACAAAATTTTGCTGTATTTTCTTCCCCTTTGGTGGTGGAAAAGTCTATGCAAACATTTCTCAGTAACATTAATAAAACCTTGAAACCCTGATGCAACTATGGATTGGAATGCGAGAAAGGCTCTCCAGGCCTGCAGTTGGACCGTACACTCCAGGTCATCTCAAGGGACTGAGAAAAGTCATTGATTGCTTGGCTGGATGTTTGATTTTCCCTCTGTAGTTTAGCCACATCTCCACAAAATCCTGGATTCCCCTACTCCCTTATTTTTTTCAAGTCATCTAAAAACTAATAAATATCTGTCAACAAGCAGTTCATCAAATAGCAATGAGAAGCTTTGGTATATCAAAGGGCAAGAGATCATAGAACAGGCATTTGTCTAAAATGTAGCCAGATTTTCCAAAGAGCTCAAGGATAATTTTTTCAAGTGCTCGGGATCCACCTCCATAGGCAAATTTTCAGAAGTGCTCAGAGCCGTGTGTGCCAGAAGTCTCTAAGAACACGGAGAGCTGATTTGGTTCTTAAGACAAAGCCAAGTTTTTGAAAAGCCTGTCCCCTTTGAAATATTTTTGCTGAAGGCTGTTCCAGTATCCCTAAATTATTATATTGGATTCTGTGCGTATCTGTACATCTCCACAAAAGAATCTTACTGTAAACCCGATATTTTGTTAAATGAAAAATAAACGTGTTTGCTTTAGAACATAACTCTTTCATTTTGTTATTTTTGAAACAGTTTCCTAGGCAGCCTTTGTATGAAATATGTCATCCTTGGGTTTTGGAAACTTTTTATCATAAAGACATATCATTTTTCCCTTGCAATAATTTATAAAGCAGGCATTCTATTTTGTTCCCTTTAGAGATATATCTGCTCCTAAACGAATGCCTATTTTCCCCACTACAAATACTGCAGCTTTTATATCTTAGTCAAATTGTTCTGTTGGTATATGGAGTACTACAACTGTATTTTACAAAACCCTTAACTCTGAATAAAATATGGAGAAGAGCCTCAGAAAACAGTGCTGACTGTTGTAGTTATCGATAAGAAAATTCAAGAAACTGGAAGAAGAACAGATAAGAACTTGAAAACAGGTCAAGCGGAAGATGCTACACTTACACAGATGTGTTCAACTCAGCAAAAAGAGAATGGGGAATGACCATTCGAAAATAATTTTGAGTACATGGAGGCAGGGAACCTACCAAAGCGCAGGCTGCACTTGAGTATGTTGCCACGACCAAAAAATGAGAGACTGACATCACCCTTGGATGTGTGAAGCAGAGCACAGCCTGACAGAGACATTAAATATCTGTTCTCAGGGTTTGTAAGATTTTGGCTGGAATACCGAGCCTATGGAACTGATAAACCCACTTCAAGAAATATGGCATCTGGAAGTGACATAGAGGAGAGCAAGAAAAGGCAGGGGTCTTCCAAAAACTGCAAGAACTAGAGGTTGTTAGCTAAAAAAAACATTCAAATAAATGTGCACTCCACTTGCTGTTGCAAAAAGGATAGGTATTATCTCTGTCAGTGACACATCCATCTGGGAGGAGCACAATTCCCAGGTGATAATCAAGTCTGCCCGAACTGTGAGATACAGTGATATATTTTAGGGAAGGGAACCAGTAGGTGACTTAATTATCCAGTGCCAATGGAGATTAAAAAGAGGAGGTTTGCACTACTGAGATGGCGTGGGTGAGGGCTTGGTTCCCGTTCAGCAGTAGGAATGCAGAGAAAACAGAGGAGCACTGAGCAGGAATGGCAGTTTGGTGACAGAGTCAGCTGTACACCAGGGTCTGAAAGCAAATCCCATTAGGAGGTGTCACTGAGGGCATCTGATGTCGAAATCATGACCAGAAAGAAGAGTATTTCCTGTAGAAAATTCCACTTTCCATACAAACAATGCTGAAAGACTGCACAGTGCGACAGCCATGGTCAGGTAATGTGAAGTATTTTATCAGAAACTTACCAGCATTTTATGAAATGCTCTCATAATAAGACTAAATTTAAAGTGTTTTAACACAAGCATTTTAAGCATGCTTTGTCAGGATGTTACTCCAAAGACTTTTTTTTTGTCCAGGTTTAACATTTAAACAAATTGTCAGTGGACTGGAAAGAAAGAGGGAAGGTAACTCGACAACATTCTGCTGATCCAAAACAAGAGAAGTCTCTTCTACTTTTCAAAGCTCAAGAGACAATTTTCGAGTGATGTTTCTGCTCAAACATAAAATTAATCGTAGAAGACTACCAAGTACAAGATTAGTTTCTGGCTGGGTGCAAAGGAAAAAGTATTTCAATGACAAAATGGAGTGTCCAAACAGGTCACTAAGAAAGGCTGGGGAATGTGTGGTTTTGAGGGCTTTTGAGACCAAATTGGGCAAACCTTGTACAACATGGTCTGCTTTCATAGTTTGCCATTCTCTGCAATGGGGGTCAGAGCAGAGACCTCCTGGGATCCCTTCCCACCTTTATGACTGTGCACTGATCCCATGGATTCACCTTTCCTCGAGGTTACCAGCCTCGGAGGTGACTTTTCTTCTAACCAGAAAAGAAATCCATTTGCAAGAGAATGCTTGACGGGTCAGTGGGTACCATGAGGGACCTGTCTGGGGTAAGCATTTCGGGAATACCCATCTCTGCACACCAGTGTGTCCGTGCACAGACACTCGTGTGGACACAGGGCAGTGACCAGAGGCTGCCTTCGTGCTTGGAGACTCTCCATGGCCCCAGCGTCCATCGTGCAGACAGATTCAATGAAAGATTAAAAGAAACACTTCTGTATTGCTTGGCTCAGAACACCCAGGAAGGAGAGGAGCTATCCTGAATTGCCCGTGGGAATTTATGACTAGGAGCAATGGGGGTAAAGTCAGGTAAAGAAAAACAGTTTGAACATCAGTAAAATTTCCTAACTGTGAGTGTTATTAGACTGGAATAATCTCCCCTAAGGGAAGCAATAAAACCAACATCATTTGCATCTTTGCAAACTAGACCAGACAAAGCACTGGGAAATATACTGTGGGGAATAATCCTGTAAAATGATTGCACTAATTTTTCTCATCTATTCTTTCTGCATAGGATTGCTTCATACATGGAATGTGCCATACTCTTTTTCCTGTTACTTTATTCCCTTTCCTGTGGGTTGAGTAAAAAAACCCTGAAGGAAATTATACCATTCTAACCAAAAAGTAACATATTAAGACAATTTGCATTTTTATTTTAAAAAGACATATTTTATCTTTAAAATATAACCAGTGATAGACACAAGAGCATAATCTCTAGGATAATGACACACTTCAGTACACTAGGCAATTAGGTTTGCCTTTAATTATTTATTGTTTGACATGCTGCTCATACAAATACACTGTGTAACAGGAGGAAGTCAGTTTGACCTTAATTATTGCCTGTAAATAATTCCTGAATTGTAACTAAGTAGTGCCTTTTAAAATGTAATTATTATAATACCAGAGTTACAGAGCTCATTGATTTATAATTACTTAATTGTTTCTACCCATTAAACCACAGCTGTGATAGGTTCATCTTGCCTGCATGCACTAGCCTGGAAACTGAGGAATTATGGCCAAGAACTTGGACAAACGTTATCTCCCACAGCTAAATGGCTGAGCAGTCATTCCAGTCTGGTCAAGGTTAGTAGGGGTCATCAGATGGCTGAGAGATCGTGGGCAATAAGCCGGGCATTTCAGTCCACATCCTCCAGAATAACAATGAGGGGAGAAGGAAACACAAAATATCCGTACCTCCAGGGTCCTCTCACCAGGTAAATCGGACAAAAAGATACTTCTTTGTGAGTCTGATTTTATACTTTTTGGGGTCATAAGGTATAATGAGCTATTGGGCATACTGCTAACTGTGCTGCTGGGAAACAGAAAACCCCAAAATTATGTAATCTTTTTCTCCACCTATCAACACAGGGTATCTAGTTGTTTGCACACTTGTCTGCAAGGCAGAGACTGTCGTTTTGCTTCTCACCACTTGCACTTTAACACCGTAAGAGCATTTCACAGAGAGAGTCCAACCCGCAGTGTTGTGGTTCAACCCCAGCCAGCTACGAAACCCCACACAGCTGCTCACACCCCTGTGTCATCAACAGTGTTTCCAGCACAAATCCAAACACAGCCCCGTGCTGGCTACTACAAAGAAAACGAACTCTATCCCAGCCAAACCCAGCACACACACACAGTCCTCTTAATACATTCAGCTCTTCGTGTACCACTGTCTGGTAATCACAAACCACTCTGTTGTATTACATGTATTGCTTTGAGAGGAAAAAAAAAAAAAAGAGATATTCATAATGAAGCATTTTAAAGTAGTCAGCATAATACACTTTCACTCAAATTGTAAACCCCAACCACCAGAGGAGTGGAAATGCCAACACGTTTCTCAAGTCTCAATTCTGAGAAAGTAAAGACCCACATTCTGCTGAAAAGATCTACTATATTTTGCTCAAAAGGAAGTGGCATATAGAAAAAATCTGTGTAGATTTTAAAAGCATTAAAACTTTGACTTAGTTCAAGTAAGCCTTGGTTCAAATCTCTTGCTGTCTTACAGTGCAGTCAGAAACCAGCAGCTAAGAAGCATGTGAATTCTGTGTGCTATAGAAACAGACCTTAGAAAGAATGTTAGAACTGTGATCTGACCCCTCAAATAACCATGCTAGTCATAAGAGTGTTCACAAAGCAGGTCTCAGGAATAAGAGATTATGTATGTTCTCAGTATTAATACATTTTTCAATGTATTTCTTAAAATGCAATGTATACTGAAAGCCTGAGGGAACCTCTTCTGTGTTAAAGAATGCAGAAGAACACAGAAGCTCAGAACCGTTAAAGAAATTTCTTCTGTGACTTTCTTTGGAGTATGCCTAAGACCCTGAAGCTGAGAATGAAGGTTTTTGTGCAAGCTGTATATATACTTTAGGGGTTAAAGCAATTAACCCTTTATGGATGTGTTCCAATCTCAGGCTTTCCTAGCCTGTACAGTGTGGAGGAAAAAAAAAAAATACCAGCACAGTTCATCTCAATTTCTGCATGCCTAAAAAAAGGAATATTAATCATGTAGGTTCACCAGTCAGGTTACATCTAAATTCCCCATGGTAAATGAGACTAAAGAAATGCAAACTATTCTAGTGCTGTACAATCCAGATGTAGTGATAATGCCCTGCTTGTTATTACCAACATTCCACAGCAATTAGGGAATTGTGGAAGAATCCTGAATCTATAGGAAGAAAATCAGATTGCCTCGAAGTGTGGTCCTGTCCCATCATGTGACTGAAAGTGTAGGATTAAAGGAATCGCTATCTCAGGGTTTCTTGTGCACTTTTTAGCTCATAATTGAAAGCGGGTTTTTTTTCAACTGTCAGTTATGCAATTACAACACAGGTTCTTGCCCTCCTGTGTACCCTTCCCAGTCATCCAGGCTTTGCAGCCAAACCCTGCTCTCAGTTCTACCTGCAGAGACCTATTCCTGTCAGTCTGCCTGTGATATACCAACAATGGGCAAAGAACAACTTGCTTAAACGTAAGAGCCATCCGTTCCCAAGTGTTGGTTCCCTTGAAAATGTGGTAAGTTTCTTTTATCTAGTCTTCTCTTTCAGATATAGCATGAAGAAAAAGCATAAATTTGGAAGCCCTGTGGTTTCAGTACATGCGCGGAGGTACTTTAAAAACCACAGTTTCAGAGACTACTACTTGATACTAAAAAACACCAAAACCCCCAATACATCAGCACACAGGGACTGTGAGCACTCAGAAATAAAATTTCCCAGGTCCATGGTAAACCCTTGTACTGGGATAAGGTAAATGAATAAAACCTCCCCCACCAATTCCTAATAGAAGGCATTTACTAATTCATTCTCTGATTATTTTTTTTCCCCTGGTAAACTAAAGGGACATGGCAGTGAGCCTATTCTCCAGTTCTGTTATCAATCCCTGCTCCAATATTTTATCTGTATCTAGGAAAGTCTTTTTGCTTCTCCATCACCCTGCCTGACAAGGAGGAAACCTATCCTCTTCCTCACCCCATGTAGGCACACAGGTGTAATATCCTGCACCTGTACCATCTCTAATAACTGTGTATATGGAAAAACAAGAAATATATTGAAACTGTCCTCTGATGATGGTCAGGCACATCCTGAAAGAGCACTCTTCTGTAGGAGGGAACCAGGCAGAGTGATAGCTGAAGGGATGCCCACAAGTGCAGACACAAAGGCCAGTAAGATGATGCAATACAGTTCTAAGCCTGTACATCCCATGTCCTAAAGAGACCTGGCCTTTCAAATTCGCCAGCACAGGCTTGCTTTTTTCTCCTCCAGTACTGCATGAACTGACTCAAGTTTTCAAAAACATTATCTATATATAAAAACAACCTGTGCACAAAAAGTTACTAAGAAAGTAGTTTGAATTATAATAGTACCAATGAGGTAGGGCCTTAGTTTTTTTAAGCATCTGTGTACATTAAAAGGGGACAGCTACTACACCAAAAAAAGAATGTGATCAAAGAATAAGATTAACCTTGATAATTGACAGTCTTACTTGAGGACTCCTAAAACCAAATAAATAGAGACGCCTGCCTTTATTTCACTTCTCACTTCATCCTCTCAGATGGGATGTTCCGTAGGTATAATGCCCTTTTCACACAGGGCCTATTAGTACACGGTCTAGCACATTTTTTACCCTCTTCTAATTGAGGTCTGTAAGTAGTGAAATACAGATTGGTGTTACTCTTAATTAAGTACACCTCTTTCCACCCAGAGCACTTTTCTGTCAGCTTGAGGGAGCACCAAGAACTGTCAAAGCAGACACCTTGAATTAGCACAGAAGTCATACGTGCTGACATGCGTAACGTAAGCAGATTGTCCCACTTTTCCACCCACTGAATTCTTGTTGCTAATCTAATTAATACCCTCTGATTATTTCAGATGGTCACTTGGCAAGTGACAACAAAGATAAAAGGCTTGGGCATGTTGTGACATGTACCTGGGCTTTATCTGCCCCATTTCCAGCGCACTTTTCTTGGTGTATTTCCCTCCTCATCTATCGCCCTTGTTACTGTTCACCTCTTGCAAACGTGGTACCTCTGCTTCCCAGGTTTTGGGAGTATTGAGATGCAAAGAACCTGGTTGAATCAGAAGGCAAATACATCCTTTTGTTTGCCCTATATTTTAAAATTTATCACCTCTGTTCTCCTGTGCGTCCCTTCCCTTTTTTGCATCCCTTTTCACCTCGCCTGCACTACCTGGTCCTCATTTTGCCTGTAGGCTTCTCATGCAGCCCCTGCAAACTCATTCACCACCCACTGGTACAGTGTTGGTCTAGAGGTGACAGGGAGGGCTGAGGGCCATGCTGGGCTGGGGACAATCCACGGAGCGGGAGGACAGCCCTCACCTGGAGATCTTGCAGGATGAGTATTTGAAGATACAAGGGGTGAAGCAAACAAAGAAGATGCAGATTTGGTACAAGGCACAATATTTGCTTGTTATATGTTTGGCCATGTTCATGCAGTCTGGGAACAAATAGGAGGCACTGAAGAGGCAGGATGGTGGCTCCTTTGCCAAGCACAAAGAGGATGTATTTTCCCCTCCTCAGTCTCCTATCCTTCACCTCAGACGGAGGCTAAACAAAGCCATGAACAACCATGGTGAAACAACAAGGAAAACTACTGGAGTTTTTGGGTGTGAGACGATTTGGACGTTCTTATTTAGCGTTGACATATTTTCAGTAATAAGAGAAGATGCACACATACACACACAAAAGAGGTCTCTTTCCAAGAGAAGTGGCACAGCAAAACTCTGACTGTAATTCAAGAATTAAAGTTAAGTAGTATGTGTATGTGTGATAGATCTCACAGAAGAGGACCTTTTGTGATGTTGTGTTACAAGGGAAACAAGAAAAGCTGCACAGACACGAGAGCGTGGGAGCAAACAAGAGCGTCTCTGCAGAGTGGATCAGTTCACGGAAAACCGAGGGCGTACCAAAGGGGGTGAGTGGATCACAGTACTCTGAATGCAAACGTGGTGGTTGTCAGCCTTTTATATCCACCGTTCTTACACTCCTCACAAGGGACTCATCTGCGTTCAGAAAGCACTGCCCACATGACTAACATTGTTCTTATAAAACATCTGATTAAAATTCCATTTCACTCAGCTGGAAAAAAATAAGGAAATTGTGAGGACATCCCAAAAAGTTAAGTAAGGTCCACTAAGTAAGTGAGTGCAGAGTATAAATCCAGTTATTATATTTTTTAACCTGAATTTCCCATGGCAAGAAAACAGACACAGTATGACTAATAAGGTTTGTATGAAAACATAGCCCTCATCTTATAAAACATTCTCTGCTTATTTAAAGAGGAATAATATAGCTGTGTATTTTCTTTTATGCAAACTCTACTGTAGTAGAGCAGAATTCCTTAACAAAAAGACTCAAGAGTTAAACTGTACCAAGCCCAATATTTCACAAAAGTCTCATTATGTTGGAACAATTTAACATGCTGCTGGCAATAAATACAATAATTCCATTCAGTCAGACAGAAAGATAAAGACAGGGGGCCTGAATTCTTTATCAGCATAGGTCTTTTACTAGCTCAAAACCATTCCCTCATTATTTGCTCCATCCCCTTTTCGCTTTGGGAAGTCACTAGAGGGCATCATCACCTACCCAATCCTGCCTGCAGACCAGGTCAGCTCGGTCATACCCTACCCTCCAGAACCTCTGCTGCTCTCTGTAGGAGTGCCTTCTGCAGACCTCTGAAAACTCAGATTCCAGTTGTTCCCACAGCCCTAGCAGAGGGGGTCCTGCAGGGGCACCATGAAAATGGCCTACTTTGAGAGAGAATTCTTGAGAGGAGAATTCTTAAAAATGGCACTACTAAACAGAGCTGTCCATCAACTGCCTTCACTTCTTTGTGGGATTATTTGCAAAAGCACTCGCTTACCAACTTTTCCAAATCACCCTGACCATTTGGAAAGACAAAGTGCTGAACAGATCATGAGAAGATGAGTAGCTTTGTCAGACCCAGGGCAGGAGTCATCTCCCACAGATTCATCATACATGTGTCTACTGTGCAGCACTCCTAACACAACCCAGATCCCATTTTCACACAAGGGCTCTTACAGCAAACACAAAAGTTGAAAGATCTGGGTGTTGCGTGAACTACAAACATAGGGCAGAGGGTCCATCGGCCCCATTCTTTATTTACCCTTTTCTCTCTTGCTTCCTGTGCTTCCTAAAAAGTCCCAGGGGGTATCATCTCCACATCTTTGAATTTTTAACCATGAGCACAACCCCCACTGCCCCAGAATCTTTAATAACATCACTACTTGGACAGCTTTCCTGAAGGTAAAGCATGCACATACAACCTGGGAGTCAGGGAGATTTTGATCCCTTGCATCTTACTACAGACAGTGCTACACACACACACACACAAATTCACACCAGGGTGAAACCCAGGTACAGGCTGCCCCTTCTCATCATCCCCATGTCCCAGTCCCACAACTCAGGTGTAGTGTGGGTGTGGCAGGGCCATGGGACTCGTGTTCCCCTGTCTGTGCACAGGGATGGCACAGGGAGCACCTGCTGCTCAGCTAAACGCAGGGCAGAAGAGTTTTTGTCAGTGTGAGGCCTCACTGCTGGCATTTTCCAAATTAATCTCTTATGTGGGTGGAAAGCTGTAATATCTTGAGAAAGGTCTTCATCCGTCAAAGGACTTGGAAGGAAGATCCATTTTTTCAGGAAATTATGGAGTTCAGAGAGACTGTGGACTAGTGACACATTGTCTTATGGCATGCAAAATACACCTGTCTCACCAGGGTCTTCCAAAAGCAGCTCTGGACCACCTCCAAAGCCTGGAGCAGCGCAAAAAGCACCTGAATTTCCAGTGTTGGAAACACCTGTTATACAAGAAACAGACCCATAGGTCATAAAGAGTTTGTTGCATTTTGATTTTCACCTGGGATTTTCCCTTCAAAGGGTGGGTACGTGGAGCTGTTCTATCCATGCTGACTCCCAAGTGCATACTTCAGTTTGGAGGGAATAAATAAGGAGTAGGTGAATAAAACCCCTACCCTACACTATGAGTCATGGTGTACCTGGCACAGTGGGCAAGAGAGCAGCTTTACCAACTCATTCACCAAAACAGATCCAATCTTGGAAGTACAAGAGGGACTGGAGGGGACATTGACATCTATCACTAAAATTGTGGAGGAGCAGTACTGTAAAAGACAAGTAAGGTAAATAGGTAGGTAGGGATAAAAAGAATGGGAAAACATTGCAGCTATATCCCAATCAAAGAGGTAAAACATTCAGACTGAGGCACAAATGATCTCATAAGCTTCATTGTCCAAGGCTTGGAAAAAAATAACACATTTGTGTTAGAAAAATCAATAAACTGCACTCAAGGGGGGGGGTCACAGTTTTGGGTATCAGAAACTTCAAACCTGGTTAAATACCTCGGTGAATATTTCATGTAACTTTCTGGGATGAAAATTACCAATGTTTTCATGGACCATCAAGAAAAAAATCACGTTAAGAGTAAAAAGTTGCTGTTGTTTTTATATGTACTGAAAGGCAAGGGTTTCTGTGGACTGGAAAGGGAGGCTCCTACCTTTCTGTGTCCAGACAATGGGAGGACACTTGGTGATTATAATCCACTAAAGCAGAGGTACAGCCTCAGTCATTCCAACAGAAACCCACCCATTCCCAGGCATACGGCGCTTACTCACAAGCCAGCATTTAGATATGCAAATAACAACGTATTGTTATCAGCAGTTTGTCCAATAATATTTCCTTTGTTTCATCAAAAAGGCGTATCAGTTTTGTGCAGTTGGCAGTGAATATGCAAAGAGGAATTTGAAAAAGCAAGACCAGCCAGAACAGCAGCCTCTGCCAGTCTGATTGCAGGCATCGCTGATGTCAGACGATGCATCAGAAGGTTAGGGTGCTAATGACTTGTTGATGTGTTTGACATTATGCAGCTGTCTCTGAGCAGGTATTTTCACAGTAAGTGTTGTTTTTATAGATGTTGTCCTATTACTCATGAGCTGGAAGTTTCAAGGGAAAATTTTGAAAACAAGATAAAAGCTTGAGGGGACAGGGAAGAAGAGAGAGAGAAAACTTGTCTGAACCTTCACATTACTTAGACCAAAACACAGAAACGTGAAATACCATGTTCTTGGTCACAAGCCTGATAAAAAATCAGAAACACTGGACACGTAAACTCATCTTCTCAGCTACAGTAATAGAATCATGGAATGGTTTGGGACCTTTAAATGGCATCTAGTCCAACCCCTTGCAACGAGCAGGGAAGAGTCATTTGTTTATATTCATGTATACATAATCAGCTGCAGTCCTTGAACTGAAGTTAAAACACATTCAAAAAAGAGGAGAGATTTTGAAGTAATAGATGTGACTAAATTATCATCCTGAAATAATCCGGCTAGTTTATCTTCTTTGGGGGTTTTTTGTCTGTCTTTCCTTTGGAGATTTGCAAGACAATTTTTAGAGCCTAATTAACTTTTTGCATGAAGATGAACTCCTTTCATTTTGGAGAATTAATCACATTTAATCTGCAGACACTAGCCATTATAACAAATCTGTCTGTCCACTGTAACAGCAGGATTATGAAAAAATAAGTGGAAAGTGACATTCACATTAGCCTGAGAGTGTTTTTGGCAGTCATCAACTAGCTTTTCTAGTTACTGTGACTTTAACCCATCATCACTTTTTCATTACAAGTACCCGAGCAGTGGAGTAGGTTAGGCTGCCAAGCGGCTTTTTCAGGCATTTATTATGACAGTAATGTTTATGTTTGAAGTTATCAAGCCCCTTCTGAGTGAATTGCTGCCTTAAACACAGAGTTTCCTGCTGTCAGCTAGAGACCAGCTGTGTGGGGGGGTTCTAGAGGCAACGTTCTTTAGGCACAGAGGAGTGCAGAGTCGATTGCAAACAGAGGAACCATGAAGGCATTCTGGGCTGCGTATCCAAAGAAGTTTGTTCCAGGAGTGAAGGTGCTGGAAAAAATGTCCTCACAAGGGACTTTGCATAAAACAAAAATGTGTGTATCTGTATGAGAAGGCAACTGAGCAAGAATATCAATGCAGTGAAATACGTCTAAGAAAGGGGGGCAGGGGGTGAATGGAGGAAGGTGGAGGGGGGAAGAACAAGTTCTCTGTAGATAAAAGGATTAAGAACTACGGAAAATATTTCCATAACCATGCCAAAGAAAAAGAGACACATTGTTGTATTTTGCACTTCAGCCAGAAGTGCAATCAGTGCTTTGCAGAATTCATGCAGAAATATGGCTGCCTAAGAGAGTGTGCGTTCTAGGGTGATTCATATCAGCTAAATAAAGGTAATTAAAGATATAAAGGACTGAAGCAGTAAAAACAGGACTGAGCTATTTAACCAAGTGTGACAGCTTTGCATGACTGATTATTCATGAACTACTCCTAGGTAGTTAAGAAACATAAAATGTGATTCATAATCTCTAGAAAGAAAACAAGCTATTTATTAAGAAACCTAACTTCGTGCTGCTCCTAAAACTAGTATAAATATTTTAATTTCTGTCTATAAAATTTCCGAAAAACATGAATAACCCATTCATCCGCACACCCATTGGCGTAAGGCACATACATCTATTTCTTAGCTGGCAGTTAGCTGGTAGGCACCAATATATGCAATGCAAATGCATCTTCCAAAAGCATTATGCAATCAGTTATTATTTCTACCTAATTCTTACCATGTATTTTTATGGAGATCAACTCTATCAACTAAGGAATGCTAAATCAGCAGGCCTTTATAAAAGAGAAATGATCCACCATATTATCCTCGGATCAGACTGAAAGCCCTACTCTTCCCAGGTACGTAATTGTGTTGTACACTAAATTATGATCATAAAGTGTATTAAAAACTCTTCATTAACTCTTCACATGCAGTAATTTCAGCTCATTTACTTCATTAGTTAGCTGCTAATACTGAGTGCACTGAAAGCACATGTGCATGGGGGGGTTAATGTGAGAGCCACTACAACACTATGAATTACCAGCTCACTGCACAGCACCTAGAAAATCCCTAATTACAGCTCACAAGTTCATAATGAAACAAATGTATATAATTCTACAGAATGATCTGTTAACAAAAAAAAGTTTACACTAATTCTTGTTTATTCATCTGGCATCACATCAGGATGAGAGATAGGTGCTCATTTACATGTCATTTGGGCTTTTTGTTAATTGTTTTTAAATTTTCCCTGCGCTTTCTGCTGCTAAGCATGATTATTTCTCTTGGTTTCTTGGGATTTTTTTTTTTTTAACTGATGAGGTACAGTATATAAATATATATTAGAAGAAGTCATGCCATTATAAGCAAGCTTTATTATGAGCCTGTTTTGAATTAAACATAAAACAAACACCAGGAAATTACAATCAAAGGTATTTGCCATAAAATAATGTTGCTTGACTATTGAATGCTGAAATTGGATACTGCTACAGTTGCCAGTGCGTTTGCAGTTGAACTATTCAGGTATTATGTGGAAGGGATTTTCCTAGAATGTCCACCTGAATCAAACAGTAAATTTCACAGGCTAGCTTAAACACGGATAGTCCAGTTTTTCTTTTTGGGTAAAATCATGGAGCAGCTTCTTCAGGATCACTTTTGGAATTACTGCATTTTAGTCAGGTTTTCCTTCATCCTATGCTACTCATATTGAAGAAGAAAAATAAGATACTTTATATAAGCACCAAAAAAACCCCAAAGAAAAGAAACCACCCAAAACTCTACCTCTAAACCCCCTTCATATTGATTTCTACATTTGTTTTCCATCTCATTTTTTGTTTCAGTACTTCATTAATAATTTATAGTAATATTTCTAACATTCCTAGATTTTTTCTATTTTGATTACAACTACAAAGTTTCCAGGAACAAAACAAAGCTTATATTAAAAAAATACTTTATGTCATATGAATATGAAAATTACTTTTTAAAATGGAGTGGCCCTTCACAAGGTTGCTGCTATATCTGACTCCACTGCAGCCTTACTTGCTTTTCTTTGCCACCAATTAATAGTTGCAGCTAAAAGAAAAGGACAGATTTCGCAAGGACTCTGCAGTGTGATATTCAGCTTTCTCTCCTTTCACTGGCTAAAGTTTTGTTTCTCTTACTATAGCCTGAGGATCAATAGTCATAATAATGGCATATATTCTCATTCTCCTCATGGAAATTTTGTGGAATTTAATGTCCAACCATTCTGTAAAAATTTTAAAACCCCTGTGCAGCTCTGCTACAGCAATATCCCTCTTTAAGAATCATTAGGATGAATTACAACATCCTACCAAAAAAAAAAAAAGTATTTATATATGACTTGAAAATATTTTTACTGGACTTTGCAAGATTTCCTCCCTTCACCTGTTCAAGATGACTTATCCACAGAGATTAAATGCAGTTTTGAATCTATGTCCTTGGATGTACTAACAGCTGTAACACGGTGTAAATAAAATAAAGGCTGGTCTACTTCCAGAAAAACATGCACAGTTATGCAAAACCTAAATTAATGTTATGCTTATAGGATTAGATGTGGAAGATAGCCGTGGAGGTTGTCTATGCTGCCTCTCTTTTTGTGACGGTTTGAAACATCTAGAGACAAATGCAGTCACTACCAAGGACAGTATCTGTGGTTTCATGTGGTACCTGTCACTGGACAACAGAACTTCCTGTGTTCTGAGCACCTGCTCTGTGTTATCCTCCAAACCTGCTTTGTTTCAAGAGATCTTTGTAATAGTAGAACAATTAGCCTCAGTGTTTTTATACTGCAACACTGTCAGCCCAAGAGAGGAAGATACACAATGCAAATGATGACCTGAGGACTCAGGAATTTAATATGCAAAAACACCACATGCAAACTTTGGTGGGTAGAGATCCCTGTAATATGTATGAGTGCTGGGTTTAGAGCAAGATGGAGTGATCTTGCTGGAATAAATCATAAGTGTGGAACATCCTTCTCTGACCCTCTGGATTCAGACAGCCTGGCTCTGAACATGCAACACTGACCCCAAAATTACTATGTGGATAGCCAGAAATACTCTGGAAGAAAGCCAGAGGTCTGGGTTTTAGCTGGAGTCAAGGCATTTAGGCTACATGACATAAACATTGTCATTGCATGATAAAAGTGTCCATGGCATCTAATAAACTCATTATCTGTTTCACGTAGGTACTCACTGCTGTTATTATTCTTGTGGTTAATAGTAACAGCACTAATAACAGTCTGCCAATCTTAGTAGAGACTGGGCTTTGCAGGAAAAAAAATGGCAGAGCAAGTCTCAAAGAACTGATGCTGGACATGAAATTTCAAATTTCATTTATTTATTTATCTGAGGGGTCATGTGTCACTGCCACACATTGTTTTAAGGCAGGGTAGCATAAAACAAAAGCAAAAAAGCAGCTCGTTTGTCTTTATCAGCATATGACCTGCAGAGCGTACGAAGCTGACACGCTGCCTTTTCACTGCCCCTGTTGCAGGGCAGTAACAGACAGACAGGTGTGGCAGCCCATCATGCTGCTAATCTCTTTTATCAGCCCAGCATGAATGGGTAGAGCTCATGAATCAGAGTCCAAAGGGTGGATGTGAGAGAATTATCTTGCTGCTAGCTGGAGAAATGGAGGTGGCATTTCTCCTGTAAGCAGGATCGTGTAATGCACACTGGTCCTTGCCCTCCAGAGTGTGGGGGCCTCCTTGGCTGGGAAAAAGAAGGAGCAGAATAAATTCAGCACTTGGCAGGGGAGAAGAACCTCAAATTCTCATCAAAAAGGCAAAACCCACAGTGCTGCAAGCTCACCAAGGGCTCAGCTAAACAGTCAGCCTTCAGCCCGCGGTGCCAAAGAGCCAGATGGTTTTGTCACCCCTGCTTCCCTAGGACTGCAAAGCCCACTCAGTTTGCAGATCCTTCCACTATGTCCCTGCAGGCAAACTAAACCCTGCAGTCCCCAGTCCCTCTCTCCATGCAGACTTCTAGTGGGGAGCAGCCCGTCCTAAAACATGCTGGGAACTGCTGGAAAAGGGTGCCAGGGATGTTGTGAAAGTGTAATGGCATAAACAATAAAGCAAGGAGTGTTTCTTCACTGTTCAGTTTAGCAGCTCAGATATAACCACAGAGGCCATACACATTTAGTTCCCATCAGAGCTTCCCAGAGTGATTATGTCCAAGTGCCAGCTCTGTGCAGAATGGACCAAATCCACCTCTGACACCTCATTCTTTTCAGCAGAATTATAGGAATTTGGTCAGATACAAGAAACATTGCTGGCTTGAACTGCCCCAATTTTTGAGCCTTTACTGGAAATATCCACTGGGAAAGAGACCAGCTACCGTAAAATTTTTCATCATTCTCTCCCCCAGCTTGGGTTAGATGTGCTTTCTGAAGGGCTCCAGACAGAACTCTTTGCTTTTTTATCATTACTCTTTTGCTTCAGCTTGAAATTAAAACCAAAAAATCGTTAAAAAAAATTTTTTAAAAATAAATTTGCTTTTTGAAACAGATTAATGCATAATGCTTGAGTGGGTAAAGAAAAAGGGGATTTTTCTTTTAAACAACTTGCTAAAATTAATTTTGCAGTGAAATTATTCTTCCCTCAACTCTATCTTTCCCTCTTCAATTGAACTTACACTGAAATAACACTCTTAATCCCCAAGAAGCATCAATATTTTTGCTGTAAAGCATTGCACAACTTGTGGTGTGGACTAATGCCATGCATTAGCCATGAAGCAAGGTTTGACGTAGCTAAAGAACATCAAGTACAATACCGTGTTTTATCAAAACCAAACAGCAGAACAATGCACACAAGGCTCTCACAAATATACCAGATCCATCAGATTTCAATCTGATAAAGTCAATACAGAGAAGAAATATAGGGTACAGTCTGTCTTCATTAACACAGAAATAGGCACAGCAGTTCCACTGTCCCTCTGCAGCACGCTCTTAACCCAACAGACAGGGGGACCAGCCTCTTAGGCTGAAAAGTTGGGAGTTTGGAATGCAAAGATCTGTGTTTTTCCACCAGAGTTCATGTCCCTCAGAAATGCCACAGAAGGGACTTGCCCTCCTGCAGGCAGACAGACCAGGCAGCATTTTGGTTTCTTGGAGCACCTCTCCAGAGACCTTCAGCAAGGAACTGACCTCTATCCCCATCTCTGCCTGCAGCTAAAAGGGAGGCACCCACACAGTTAATCAGTGAGCTGGCAGAGCCTTAACATCCCTCCTAAGCCCTACTGTGGTTTAATGTGTCCCTTGTAACGAGGATGAAATACGTTAAAAACAAATGTAGGGTGAACAGCAGCGAAAAGGTGGAGAGCAGGAGAGGGGCGGGCTGAGCCCTGGCCATCGGTGTTGAATCTGGGTGGCTCAGCAGTGCCACAGCACAGCCATCCCTCTCTTCCTGCACTGGCTGTCGGCACCAGGAGCACCCAGGACACCGGGGGTGCATCCCGAGGGCGTGCAGGAGGCAGCACAGTGGGGGCAGACCCCAGCTGCTTTCACCCAGAGCGTGCAGGCCTAGCTGTGGTTGCACAGAGTGCTGCACGGGCTAATTGCCGTGGGGTTTATCCCATTTCCCAGCAGGGTTTGGCTGTTGGCCACACACACACAATTTAAGTGCCACCAGTATCTGAGCACCCGAAATGGAAGCTACCTTGGCTGCATCTGCATGCCCACCTGGCACACTCCCTTATCACATGGGTTGTCTACCTTGACAACCTAGGTGCTTATGTGCCCATGTGCCTTTCACTGCCCAGTGCAGAGGCCAAAGATCTGATCAGGTGTTTCAGTTTGTCTGTCAGGGTGACGAGCAGCACCATCCAAAGTTGTGCAAGCCAGCCCGAACACCAGAAACAACATCACCCTTAAAACAGAGATCCACCTAACGATGTGAGACACGAACCCTGCTAATTAAGGAGTTACAACAGCCCTGGGCAGCAGGTGAAAAACCACGGGGGATGGATTTCTGCTGCACTGCGCGCTGTGCACAGGCAGTTCAGCAGAGCAGCTGTGCTAATTGTGTGGCCAGCCTGCTTCCGCAAAAGCCTGCACCCAGCCTGGTTGCTCAGGATGACCCAGGGCACCTCAACACTGCACCCTGTCCTGAGTCACACCTGAGCTGAACTTGCTGGCTATGACATGGGGGAAGTCCCAGCACATTGCAATGATTTTCTTAAAACACAGCTCTTACCGGCATCACCATGTTCCTCACTAATTTTTCTGCTCATTTTTGGGGAGATGTATGAGATGCATGTTGCAGAGGGCCTAACTGCACTGCATAACCCAGCACAGTCCATGCTGGGCTACAGCATCCCTTTGGCGGACACCACAGTGTTTGTGTTACACTCCCTAGAGCCCCATCTTCATGGTTTGCATTCTGGCTCACGCCTATGGCGAGAGGCCAGAGAGAGGTGGGATGGAAGGAAAAGCATTGACTCCCAGCACTGAAGCTCAAATAACTCACCACTGACAAGTTTAATTAAAAAAAGATACATCCTCAGTGTTAGGTACACGGTGGTTGAAAAAATTAAGAGAGTGAAGTGTTAAAGTGAAGATAATTAAAGAAGCAAACACTGCTGAAACTTGTGTTATGACTAGTTTACAGTAGAGCCATGGTTTTTCTTAGTCCAGTAAATATCCTAATTTAGACACCAATCCAAACCTCATTTAATGAGATGTATGGAAATACTGCAAACAGAGCCTGTCAGTACGCCTGACTTTGAAGAGGTTGAAAGTTATACTGCAGGACTGGTTTTCCCCACCATGTTTTCCCTTTCAATCATGACTGAAGCCAGATAACACAAAAGGTAAGTTCAAATGTTTTTAAAAGGAAGAGTTCTTAAACCCTTATTTCATTTGTTATGGGTGAAGATCTAGTCTCCCTGAACAGGTTTGTTCTACGCAGCAGCCAAAATGAATTGTTTTCTCAAGTCTCATTTTAAAGGGCAGGGAATGGACATTTTGGGTTTTCATTAAAGAAGAAATGCACAGAGACCATAGGCTGCTCTGATTTGTGGCTGGGCTGCCTGGTGTGCGTTATGGCTTGGACTGACATGAAGCCATTGTGACTTAGAGTAAACTAAATAGGGACCATAAATGTTTAAAAGGCCATTACATAACTGAACAAATGGGCTGAAAATCTTGTCTGCATGCCTCTCCCACACACATTAGCTGGGGATGATGGTTTCACCTGAGATTGAATCTCATCTGTTGCCGCTATATGTATTGCCAGGCTACAGCAAATATTACTAATCACATCTAATTATTTTTTTAAGAACAGTGAAGGAAAACAAATACAATCAGATAAACTGACTCCTTTTGCAACTTCACCAAGTGTGCTCTAGCATCATTACTTTTAACATAGACAAGAAAATGCCAGATATAAAGAAAATTACATATTTTATATACAGAAACTAGAGGGGACACTTACCAGGACACAAAGGTTTGCCTCCCAGGCACTTGGCTTAGCACCCACATTTCAAGGTAACCATTGGGTTATGCCACCAGCCACCAATAGAGAAGCCAAGCGTTTTGCAGCTCACGTGGAAGGAAATGTAGGGTCAGAACTCAAGGGACTGGGAAAGAAATGCCTTCTGCCCAAAGCTGTGCCCTGTCTCCTCTGGGAACATGCATGACTACAGCCTGTAAACCAAGGGAAACAAAGTCACTGCAGGAAAAAAACTGCAACTACTTTTGGCTACCTGATTCAAAGCAACCACAGCATTGCTGAGCAAGCACTGGGGCAGAGGGACAAGCTTGTGTGACCTACAGGGACACTCAGCAAGTGCCCAGCCTCCACCAGGTGGGATATTGTTCAGAGGCATTGGAAAAGCCACAGAGATACACTCACTGCTGGGATATTGTTCAGAGGCATTGGAAAAGCCACAGAGATACGCATGCTATTCCTGGGCAGCGCCCCAGTGACCTGCACTTGCTTTCCCAAATCTTTCCTCCAAGCCTTTAAAAAGCAGTGGTTTGCTGGTATTTTCTTGGGAAAACCTCTCAAATGCTCGATCACCTATGTTTATTTATAAAATTCTTCCACTGCTTCAACTACCTCAAAAATTTCACCCATCTGCCAGGTTTTTGTTTAGACTATATTCTTCTATACGATGAACAGAAATGTATCAGATTAACAGAAACAAGCCGCAGGAATGTCCTCATCCTGGTGCTGCCTGTGCGGCCTGGGACAGCCCCTGCTCTCCCCTGTGCCAACGTGCAGATCTGCCGTCAGAAAAACATGCTGTTCTTCACTAGGCCGGGCTCAGTTATGTGTTGGGTGCTGTGATGGTGGTTGTGAGGTGCTCAGTTACCAACAAGTCTCATTTGGGGATGTTTTTTGCTTTAAGTTCAAGCATCAAAGTGCATAGCCTGGCATTTCTGTGCAGCCCTTCGTGTCAGCTTCTGGGAAGGGTTTAATGTTTCTCCATCAGTCGTGATGACTGATTCTCCATGTGCCTCTACAACTCCACTTTACAACAACAAAGTAAATCTGTTATCAGTTAATAATTAAATAAATATTAATCTAAGGTACTTCATATGAATGCAAATAGCTGTTTGTGAAGATTTCTCCCATAACCAATTTGGAATGCCTCTTAATTTTTATTTTACCTGACATCTTCATTTCACTGACAAATTAAACTGAAATACAGACTGAAAAGTTATATCACATCCCAGATTCTGTAAATGCTAGAGAAAACTCTAAGTGGGAGAAGTTCCCAGTTTCTGTGCCACAGTGAATTTACAAAGCTCTCAAAACATGGCTGAACTATTTGGTATGGCAAGAGGCAATCCTATCGATTCATGGTTAACAAATTGCCCTCTTTCCAGAGAATCGAGATCAAAGTGTGTTTTCCTTAGAAATTTAAAACCCTGGGGGTGGTGGATAACTGAGCAGTGAGTAATTGGGATATGGAATCTTTCATCTGCAGCGGTGAACTCCTATTCACAACTCATGCTAAGAATGACTAAAACTCCTTGTGGGATAGCGTCCGTGCGGTACCATCGTCCCTGGTGCACAGAGTTGGTGCCTAACAGGACTGCCATCTCCAGCACCATCTCCCCAGCCCTCCTCCTGCATCCTGCATTTGAGAAGGGGCGAGGCAGGAGCTGATTTTAAAATGACAATGAAATCTACAGAGAAATCATAAGCAAAACTTTACCTTAGCAGTTTCTGGAAATAAAACATTTCATACCAAAATATCATGACCGCTTCTGGTCTTGAGCAGGGGAGGACAGAGTTAGTCACAAACTATAGATTTTTTTGCCCAGAATGATGGAAACATTCAGAGAGTCTTAAAGCTGTGAATATCATAATTATAAGCAGATAATTCTGCCACCTTTCCTACATTGCTGAAATCAACAGTCTACCCATGAAGTGAAACAGCAGTTCTCTGGGAAATTTTATATTTGTGATAGCTCTGCTTTCTTTTATCTTTTAAATACTTTTCATTGACCCTTTAGGATTTCTGTAACTTTTTTTTTTCCCCAAGAGTGAGCATATGCAAATTATTTTTCTGCTCTATTTCCTTCATTAGTAATATCTAACTCTGCAGGCTTGTGTATTTAAATCTGCACCTATAGCATAGCTTATGGTCAAGATGCCAACTCTTCTTTCACATACATTTAATTTCCTGGGATGAAATGCTGATTCAAGTGGACTTAATAAAGAAGTAAATCATTTAAGCATGGAAATGAAGCTGTTGCGTGTGAGAGATCTTCTCCAGTCATCTCACCAGTGCATACCAATGGTGCAGTTTAATCTCTACATCTTTTGTTTGGTCTGATTAGGCACATCCCAGTTCCTATTAGGCATCAGGAAGAGAGCAAGTTATCCTTAGAAGATAGCAGCATGAGACTCAGTCCTTGCTTCCTGATATATCCAAGTCCAACATCATTTCATGTACCCGAGGAGGACAGTACCAAGTGCCAAATCCATTTTGCTGTGGTCTGGCAAGAGCAGTAAGATGTTTCCATCTTGTTAACTCTTGGGTCATCGTTTCTCTTTTGATTTTGCCCTGGAATTCTCCGAGCGCCAAGGTAGAGAGAGGCTTGTTCTAGGTAATAGAATTAACTTACTAGTCCTAAGTAAATTAGTCATTAGCACTTATCTGTTGTTGCTACAAACTGATCTGATCTGACACCACAGCCAGCATGGGCTTGCTCTTTCTTTGCATAGGATTTTCACTCTTCCTGCAGCGCCGTGCAGAGTGTGCTGCTGACCTGCGACGTTTGTCTGCTGACTCTCCCAACACAGGCGTTGCACATCCAAACCCACATGCAAACACAAAAATTATTCATTCGCTACAGACGATCCTCAGATAATTGATCTTACTAGGCTGCAGGCAGCCTTTTGTTACTACCTTCCTACACAGCGAGTATCACTCAGCTTAGAAGATCGACACGAATGCATTTTGTTTCTGTCAGGTGCATTTTGGATCGCTAGATCTCCTTTCCGTGTTGCTTTGTTGATAGTGATATGGAAGTTTGATGGTAAGATTTCTCAGCTTCTTTTCGCCTTAGCTGAGAACTCAACTGAAGACTAAAACTGGAGAATGAAACCAGAGAACAAAAGTGTTGCAAAGGAGATGATCTACACATGGTATGTGAAAGAAAAAAAAAAAAAAGCTCAAACTCCTTTAACTTGTTCTGTTTCTTTTGAAACAGATTCCACATATTTACCTTTCACCGGTCTCTTCCACTGGTCAAAAAGAAGAATGGGATTGGCTAAAAGTTTTACTTTTTATGAAACAAAAGCCATCTAGGCAGGATGAATGAACTTTTCTGTCAAACCAGAAATGTCTATGTTACCTTTCATTTTTTAATGTTGAGAATTTAGTTTTTTCTAGCAAATAAGCAAAACCCATTAAACCTTATTTTCTAACACTTTCAGCAAAAGCATTTGACTATAAATGAGTGCTTCATGAGGCAGTGCAGTGCTCCACGACAGCCTAAATGAAAGGCAAAGACAATCCCAGCCCAGGGCAGCTGCTTGTATCTGGCAGATGCATTTGCATTCAGGATCTATTCATACGTCATTGAGGAAGTTGATTCAGCTCAAGTCTACACAGGTATGTACATAAGCAACTCAAAAACACCAGCTAGAGATTGGCTTTCTTTTGTGTGTATAAATGGTGTGAGGATTATTGTACTTCTGTTTCTGACAAAAAGATTTTGAAGACAGGATTGAAAGGTATTTTAGGACACTGCACCAGGATGGGTTATGAAATTGTGTTATAGGCATACAGGAAATTTTTTGTTGTATCTTTTTGTAGATAGGAGGGCAGTTATCTGCAGCACACGATGCTGCCAGTGTAGCATTACAGACCAATCTAGGTTAATGCTCCCCACAATCTAATGAGAACAACAACCTCTCAATTTCTTCTAACATTTGAACTTTCATTATCACTCACCTGCAGGGAAACAGTACACAGTAAACAATTACCTAACAGGTTAGAGAGGTGAGGCTCAAACATGACTCAGAGTAGGTCATTGTGAGCTGTTCTCCCACTTGTCCTCTGCAGCCAGTTTGAATTTTGCACATATTTGAATTTAAAAGTTTTGTCCACATGCTACTCCTCTGTCCTGAAATGCCTATAATTTCTTGCAAAATATAGAAAACAGTGACCGAATACAACAAATCCTAACAAAAGCCAGCTTTATGAACTGTCAATGCATGTAGCTTGGTCAGAAGATTTCGAATAAATGTCTTTTCCATGCAGATATTTTTGTTTCATCAGTGTCTACATGATTCATGAAGACATATTGCAGAATCATAAAAAGCCAAGCTGGAAAAGATCTAAGATGATGCCAGTTCATCCCTCACCCAAAAGAAAGATCATCTGCACTTATGTAATTCCCCAAGATGTTGGTCTAACTTGTTCTTACAAATGTCTGCCGTTGGGATTCCTATCCACACCATCACAAATCTCTTGCATACATGTAACCCAAATTTCATTCGTTATAGTTTTGGCTTGTTATTTCTCATTTTGTCTCACTAATAACGGGGAAAGATTTATCTTTTTTTTTCCCTCACAACTTTTTACATGTTTGAAGACTGCTACCATCCTTCTGTAAAACAACCCTAGTTTTCTAAACTTCCTTTGCAAAACATCTTTATTAGTTCTCCAGTCCTCCTTTCTGCACTACCGGGCAACAGGTTTTGTTTGGCTGGGGTTTTTTTTTGATTTTAAAAGAAGTACAGTGTCCAAAGCTGAACATGTTGCTGTATCTAAAGCTAGTCCCACTTCTGCTGAGTAGGCTGGAAGGGCAGTGTTGTTATCTCACAGCTGTCACACCTATTTATATGTTCTCATCTATTTTTTCACAACAGCATGGCACTGCCAACTCGTTTATAGCCTGTGATCCACTGCATTCCTTCTTTCTTCAAAACAACCATCCAATAAGTCATTTACTGTCTCATATTTGTGCAACTTGCATATTTGTGCAACATATTGAGCCATTGCTCTTGCTTTTGTTTGTCTGGAATGGCCTTTTACTTATTTACTTATCACTTCTGTAGTGCATCATCGTTGTTTTGAATTTTCATCCTTTCTTTCAAAGGGCCAGCTGGCGTGACCTACAAACTCAGCAAACTGACTCTGTTTTTTCATAAGCTAAGTCATTAATGAAAATACTGAATAGTACTTGGCTCATGAAAGATCACAGTGGAGTCACATTTAATTCAACTTAGTTTGACAGTGAATCACTAATAGCCACTCTTGGAGTACAATTTTGCAACTAGTTTGAGCACAGTTTAGAGTAATTTCATTAGGACCATGTTTCCATACTTAGTTTATGAAAGTGTCTATGAAGCAGTCAAAAGCCTAGCACCGAGTAAACCTAACATGTTCCCTCTTCTGTTTATAAAGAAATGTCAGCCTGTCATACTAACACAGTGGAAAAGTGGTTGGGATTGTGCTTGGAAACCCATTGTGGCTCTACAGGTGTTTTGCAAATAGAGTGTGTGTAGCAATTTTGGAGAAGCTGAAGTTACACTTTCTGGCCTACATTTGACTTGGTCCTCTTCTGCTCCTTTTACAGTACAGTTTCTGGATTTAACTGTTTCTGTTTACCATAACTCTGATTTTCTTTTTTTGAACACACTATTAACAACTCAAAGATTGCCTCAAATGCCTTCCTAAGCCCTTTTGAATAGATTTTGGAAAGAACTGTTGATGGGAAACTTTCAATTCATATTCTTTTACCATTACATTCTGAGGTCTCCTTTTTTTCTTTTCTGATCTTAACTTGTGTGGGTAACACTGATCGGGAGTCCAACCAAATTTCCAGTGGGAAAGTTTCAAACGTCTCTCACTATTCCAATACATACAGAGACAAAAAAAGGAAAAATAAAAGAAATCTATTCCAAACTGAAAAATAACATATTTTTTTACATTGTAATATATTTTTAAAAAACATTCAAGATATTTTAAATAAATAGTATGTTAAAATTTTAGAAGCTATAAGTCATGGCTGCTTTTACTTATTTGCAACATGCCTTCTGGATAAAAAATAAGCATAAAACCAATCCAACACAAAAAACCATTGTGATTAATTTAAGAACCTAGTATTTCTTTCCTGGTTTTCCTCCGAGACATGCATCAAGGAAAACCTCCAAGCAGCAATTTTCCACTTTCATATCATGCTCAGTACCTAGGCTATAGTTTCTACATGGTGAAATAAAACTGACAGGCCCAAAGTAGAGTTAAAGGTTTATGAACAAAAAACTCCAGAGACCATTACCTGAGCTGTCTCCTCTGTGGATTATACTGGGTCCCTGTGGCAAACTATTGTTTTCTCCATATTAGTGCAGAAAATAAAGCTGTATAATAAAGCAAAATGCATTGCGGAAGTGGTCTTTTCAAATATATCACATTCCAGAAATAATTCAGTGAGAATAGGTGTTGCAGCTACTTCTCCCACATACACATTTGTCATAAGCCAGCTTTGTGCTTCGGCTGCAATCACCTGAAGCACTGAGATTTATGTCTGAATACAACACGGCACAGTGATGAACTGCAGAGTCTCTGTCTGAAATGGTTGACATCATCCACTATAAGATTCCTCCAAGTGACCAAAACCAAAACAGCACTTTTTATATTCCTTGCACACAACAAAGTCCCCTAATAAGTAAGCACACAGCACTCCACAGAGATATAATCACGTCACCCTGTTTATCAAAAGCAGAATTTAGGAGAAACACATTTACAATTACACCAAAGGAAATAAGAATGAAGCCTCCAACTCCATTATCTCAAAACAATAGCTGGAGAAAAAAAATCAGACATTGCCAGTGAGAAAATGAGAGGACACATGCCAGAGTGATTGACAAGTTTGGACTCCATCCATAGGACAATTTCTCTGGGAACCCACTCATGTACGAACACATGCATGACACAAGGGTCATGGGTACATTTTCACATGCAGGTAATGATCCAGTCATAGTTAGAATTTATGCTTTATTGCAAGTGATAGAGAAAAAACTACCTACCCAAGAACATCTTAAGATAGTAAAACTTGTGAACTCTTCCAATGCTATCCCTTTCCACTGCAGTGCATGTACCCGCTTTTTCACCAGGACATGGCAAGAAAAGGAGGATGGGCACTGCTACTGCAGCTACTCCCCACCTACAAAGAGATCCACCTTCTGCTACCCAAACATTTGGACCACAGACCTCTTAGTACCTCAAGCTCCTTAAGTAGGATATAAAAGGACACTTGTAGCTATCTTGCTTCAAAGAAACCCATAAATTTACTCAGAGTCATGTTTTCTTTCCTAACTTTTCCTGGAAGGAAGTAGCAGCATCTACTGCTGACAGGGCAGTTCCCATCTCCCCTTGTCCACCACCTGAGACAGAGAAGCACTACTGTGTCTCCACATCCCCTCTGTGCCCATGCTTGTGTTTGCAGAACAGATGTCTGGCCTGGACACCACACCCAAAACCAAATGTGTAGTTGCTGCTCAGCATTAGGTAGGAGATGCATTTTTCTGCTTTGCTCCTTTAGGCAGATGTGTAAGCCCTGGGAATAATCTAGCCAAAAGAAATTAATTGTCTGCAACCAAGCTTTTGCAGGGGTGTGATGATCCATTCCACTTGTGGTTTCTTTGGGTTTTTTTTTCAACCAAGCATTTTCAATGGGCTGAGGAAAGAAGGTGTGGGAACTGGCAGAGGAACTGAGCTGTGTGGGTTGATTGCAGAGTATTTAGAAAAAAAATTATTTACTAGCATATCAGGTGAACACAAATAGCCCAATCCCAAAAGTTTGAAATGGAAAAAATATATAACAGGTCAGAGCTATCTTATCCCTCTGCTGGTACCAGATTGTTATCTGCAATTTATTTTCCATCTTGGTTTTTCATGGGATAGGTGATTGCTCACTGCCTCTGAAAATCAGGCCCTACTGGTGCTCAGTGATGGGGCCTCAAGCACTTCCCTTAGGAGAGATGAGGTAATTGTTCTCAGATATTAATAGGCAAATGCAGCATCCAGAGTTCAAAAGGACTCGATGCATCACACTGCAATTTCAGTCATAACAGTTACAATGGTTTCTAATTCCAATTGTGCACTGCAGCATAGTGAGCATGGAGCAGCTCTGCAGACCAAGCACTTCCAGTCACTCAACCTGCCCTTCGGAAGGACAAGTTGCACAGTCAAGAAGTTATTCCCAAAATTCATCTCTGCAGTTCTTCCTTTTTAAAATGATATCCCACCACTTATAACCTATCTCTTTACCTTGGTGATACAAATAAAAACACTGAGCCCCCCCCCAACCCCATTTATCATTAGTTTTGATCCCCTTTCTTCCCTTACTCATCAGGCATGGATGTCAGAGTTTCAGAGAACCTTGTGACTCATGTGACCTCCTCACATCCTGTGAGGACACTCACTAGTGGGAGGTATCCTTCTCAAACTAACACCCTGTGTTACTGACTCCCCAGAAAACTCGGCCATGTTGCTTGGCAGAGGAAGCTTGCAATACCCCTGGACTGCCACATTTTGTGTAAAGAGAGTTTCGTGCCCCAATCTCACCGGTCCCTGGAGATTTGTGCTTTGCTAAGCATACGAAAACATTCTTAAGGCCAGAGAAACATCATCACAAAAGTAAAACACAGAATTATCTCATTGACATACAGAATTAAAGGAAAGGTATTGCTAATTCATATATTTATACACATCCTAGGTTCTCCCCCCCCCCACACACACACTTTCCCTGTTCCTCTCTGTGAAGCAGGTGATCACTTGAGGTTTCACAAATTGGCTTACACTGATCTAACTGAAAGGGTTGCTAAAGGGGTGGGAAGTCATCTCCCTCTCCTGCTCCTCTGACTGCAGCTTTCCAACTCCTCCCTTAAGGTGGGACTGATGACCCTGGGGCCTCAGGATGTGGAGATCCAACAAAAAGACTTACCCTTTTTCACTTCAGAATACCTTTCGGGTCTGGCAGTGCTGGTACAAACACCAGGCAACAAACAGGCACAGAGAAACAAGACAAGGGAACCAGAGCTACCCTTTCAGCAGGATTTCAAGTCAGCTTGAACAGGCTATGACTATTATCTGCAATCAAGCTCAAGGTGTTTCACATGGTGGCTGAGCTGGGACACATGTTTGTGATAAGGCTCAGTTTCCAGGCTTGCCTTCCTCCAAGCTGAGGAAAGGCTTGCTGATGTACACCCTTTTTGGGGTGGGGGATCTGCTTAAAGCCTCTGTGGCCACAGGTCCCCAGGAACTCGTAACCTTGATATCCAAACAAAATACCAGTTTTTAATAGCTCTCCCACAGTGTTGCTGGCTGTTACAGTGTGACTTTATTTTCTGAAACATAAAGAGTCTTTAAAAATGCTGATGACCCTTGGGCGTAGCTGCATGGAGTTATTATCTTGTGAAACCATTTATTTAAGGTGACAGCAAAGCTTATTAGCTGGCTTTGTTCTTAACCTGAGTATAAACAAATGGGTTATCCATGCATAGTGAATTAAATTCTTTCTACACACCAGAAAAAAAAAATAAAAAAGATGTTTTAACACCACCGCATAACTTTTCATTGTACGTGTATTTAAAAATTACATTTGATGAAAAGTCTGGGGAAGTAGGAGGGCAAAGTGTGCCTGTCTTACAGTGGCAGCAAAGTAAAAAAATAGATGAGCTTTATCATCTAACTCTAAACTTTATTGAAAGCAAATATAACTTTTACTATCCCTTCACCTCCAAACCTGCTGCAAAAGTAAAAAGTGTCCTTAAGACAAATGTGATTGCATGACAGCTGCTGGATATGCCATGCATCCCCATGCAGAGTGCCCTTCTCCATGAAATGCCTCCTGGCATGCCAGTGATTTCAGTCTGAACATGCTGAAATGTTTCACTCGTGAACTATAAAATACTGAAAAATATTGGTTTGGCATGAATAACTGGTGAATCATCGGCATTTGTAATTGTTTGGGGGTATGGAGGTAGTCTTGCCTTATTTGTATTCTGGTTTCACATGAGAGCATTGATATGAAACAGCAGTAATTGAATCTGATAAGCTTTGGTGAGCCTTTCCCCAGGAGAGGAGGTACGATTTAGAGAGAGATACAGGAGTACAGAGGGAATTCTAGAAGGATGCATGGAGAGTTGCAGGTTGCCTCACATCACAACTCATAGATTTTACATACTCCTAAAATGAGTGATCATCATCAGGCAAAGCTAATTACCTGAGACATTATGATTCTATCTGCTATGAGCAGGATGAAATTCAAGGTGATCTCCCCCCCTTTTTTTTTAATTAATTGTCTGTCTATTTAAGCTTTCTTTGAAAACACGGGGATCTTAGACAGCATAAGATTCCAGTCTGTGAGTATTTGGTGGTGAATGTTGTTTCTCCTTCTGTCAGTGTTTGGGCACAGGCTTCACGGGATGACTGTGTTGAGGAGTACCATAGTCCACAGGAGGCCGGGCAAGATCAGACCTGTGGTGTGAACCTCCATCCTCTCCGAACTTCAGTGACTCCCTAAGAGAGCCCCTGGTTATGGATTTGGGTTGCACTTTTAAATCTCCCCACCTTGGCAAATTACAGCCGATAAAGATGTGAGCTAGAGCCAAAGGGCTGGTTTGGTCTTAGCCCATGAAAGCCGACTCAGAAGACAAACACCTTACATCCCTTTCCAGGCAAAGAGCAGTTTCCATGGGTACAGCCAGCGATGTTTCAACCACACCACTTGGGAAAAGGGGATGTGAGAAAAAACTGGAGACAGAAGCTGACAAATAGAGAGCAAAACTGGCAAGACTTGAAGAAGGGACAGTCCCCTCTCCCAGACCACTTCAGGATCTCCAGCTGGCAGCTGTGTCATAGCATCCTCATGGCAGCATCACCTCCAGGAACTTCGACAGGCCCAGTAACCCTCTGACCTTCCTGCAGCACTCACAGAAACATTTGGGATGCATTCTTAAAAGTTTTCAGCCTCCCTCTGCCTTGGCACATCTGAGAAATGCAGATGAAGGTGTACAGTGGCACTAGACCTCAGTACAGAGTGAGTCCTGCAGCCTCCAGAGGCTGCAACATGGATTCAAACACAGCACTTCCTCCTCACCCATAGGTTGCTATGAAGCCATCCTGCAGCCTTCCCTGTGAGCTGTGAAATACAATAATCCCCTTGCCACACAATGCTGAAGGTTGCATTATTGTCCAAAGCTTTCAAGACACAAACAGGAGCAGGTTTTAAGGTGTTGTGTTCAGCCTCTCGACATACTCAGGTATAAGAAGGAGGCTTGCACAATCTTCGTGCTCTGAAGGTCTCTTCACCACTCCTAGAGAGAGACGGGGAGGCTACTCTGCAAAATTCACAAGATGTGTCACTGATACTGGTGTTTATCCCCAACTTCACACCTTGTTCCCAGGGACAGTATAAATGCTAAATAAGGAACCAAAAGACTTAGAAAGAAGAAGCTACAGTTTGCCTATTTGCTTTGAAATACCTGCTACAACAATACAGATCATCCATCTCCTTCTTCATTCCCCTTGTTGAGATTGAATTATTGTTGAATTTCAAACCAAGATGAAAGCAAAGACATATTGAATACAGAGGGGAGAAATTATTCAGCAGAAATAATGCTTCAGTCATTTTTCATAATTGAATTTTTTTACGTACACAAGATGATGCAGTACACACAGGCATATTGCTACAATTTCTTGCTCTTCCTAAAGTTATAATTAAACTTGTAAACACTAATTTATGTTTAATTTTTGCAACCAACCTCTGATGGAAAGACTATAAATAGACTGACTTGGATGTTATTAAATATTTTTGCACATACAACCTTTGTATTTCCACACAGAACTGTTTGGTGCATTAAGACCTGGTAATCGACTCAGTCTCTTCCTCCTACTTTATTTGTTTCTTTCCCTATTATTTTCTCTAACACTCAGATGACTGAAGGAGCAAAATATCTGAGTAAAGGGTGATCGTTGGAGAAAATTCATGGCTTGCACAAAGTTTAGGACTTAGACTGCGTTGTGCAAAGCTTCATCAGCAAGGGAGCAAATACTGAAAATCCAGAGAGATAACCTATCTTTTAAATCATTGTAATTAACCCATTTACTGGAAGCTATTAGTATTGGTAACTCTTAATCACCTCTTTTCTCGCTAGTACCAGATTTCACTTATCTGAAGTAATTACCACTTGTCCTTGATGCAGACATGCACCCAAATTTGTATCACATAAGGATGTAGGTAGGCTCTGTTTACAGCACTCCTCTTACTTATTCTCAGTTTACATAGGATTTGCAAACTGAATTTTGCCTTGAATTTTTATTTCATGTGGCCTTAGACTGCAGCTGAAAGCTGAAGTTTTCCTTGATTTTAAGTGACAACCAAAGAAGAGTTTTGGTTTGCTTGGGCTTTTTTTTTTTTTTTTTTTTTTTTTTTTTTTTTTTTTTTGTTTTTTTTTTTTTTTTTTTTTTTTTTTTTTTTTTTTTTTTTTTTGTTTGGTTTTTTTTTATTAAGTGTGTGCTTATTTGCATGTTTCCAAACAATATTCTCATCTGCGTTTGTCTCAAATATTGGCCTCAGCTTGCTTGAAGCAAAAGCCCCAACCATTTACTGGTAAACCAGCTGTATGCTTATTTAAATCTCAGTCTGAACTTGCCTGAAATCTACTTCCAATTACTCTTGAAACCTAGTTTGGGACTCCCGAGTTCTCAAACTATGACCACCCTTTCAGGACACTGATTTCGCATGCTAAACATGAGGTTTGTACCTGTGTTCAAAATTCAAACCCATTCTCCTATTTATATGGACATAATATTGGAGCCCCTTTGAAATTCCAGGTTCAAATATAGGCTGATTCAATACAGACTGAACACTTCTAGAGCCACCATCCTCGAACACCCATATGCATAATTTCAAAGGCAGGGGAATCACTCCCTTGCTTAAAATTATGCGTGTTTGCAGATTATGGTGTGATGGTGTGACTTGTCCTGTTGCGGTGGAGCTCCTGGTCGAGATTCCAGGCCAACTCCAGACGTGCTGGCACGGCAGCAGGCCCAGCTCTCTGTGTCAGACTCGCTGCTCTGCGTCACCTCGTGCTGCCAGCCCGGGACACCCAGCAGGGCAGCACAGGGGCTGCAGGGTGGCCCCTCGCAGGCCACACACGGCACCCTCGCCCCCGGCTGGCACAGCCACAGCCCCTAGACTGCAAAGGCCACAGGGGTCTGCCTTGACTTGCTTTTAATTACAGGCGTTTTCACTTTTTTACCTCAAGCTGCAGAGTAAATCAGGAGAGATGTCACCTTTTCGTAGCCACCACTTAGGTGGAAAAATAACACGAAGGACAGGATTTCATGGTTTTAGCTGCTTTGCTTCAGTAAAGGAAATGCTCAGGGTGAGTAATGGCATCCTTAATCAGCCTAGCCCTTGCACACACTTCAAAATACCTTGAAGTTAAATCAGTGCTGAAGTAAGGCCTTTGTTAAGTTTAGCAGCCAAACAAGAAAGGCAATCTAGCTGTGTTGACATAATCCATTTCAGTGAGGCCTGTGAGACATAAAACAGGTTTGGAAATCCAGTATCTTCACAACAGATGGGCTATTCAACATACTAGTAAATTTAAGCTATTGGATCTTGTTGTAGTTACAGCAGTCCTTTGATCAATATTGAAATATTCTTCAGTACTGAAAGAATTCACATTAGTCACTTCCAATCACAAGACATAAAAAAGGGAAGATAAACATTAATCAAAAATTTCTTTCATGAGTGTTTTATTTGAATTTGTTTCATATTCACAAAAATAGAAACAGTCTTTAGAACCATTTTGTGAATACATTGTCTCCAAGCTGAGATTTACAATGGCAATAGTGAAATATCTAACTTGGATTTGTTTCCACGCGTAGACATTGAAAACGATGCTGTGAGAAGCAAGCAGGAATTATGCAATGTGCTGCAGAAAGAAAGACGAAAATATAACTAAACATTTTAATGTCTATGTAGTTCAACAGCCTACATACAGTTTCTCAGGATGTTTTTAGAGCAAGTTGCTCTAACTTTGTGCAGAAAATATTGAGAGTGCTCATGCCAACCCTTTGACATTGTGATTTGCATGTAACTGTATAAATACAATATACTTTCCTATCTAGAGCTTTATACATATGAAAAATTATGGTACAATAAAAATCTATACACATGGTGCTACCAGTTCAGCAGCTGCTAACTTAAAGGATACATCTAAAAATATGATTGCTCAGCCTCTGAAATACAAAATAAAAGAGCAATCAGAAATGCTTTTTGTTTAAATAGCAATTTACATAAAAATTCATCTCTTCATTTTCTCCGTTTGCTTAGGTCTGGTAAAAAGACTCTCTTTGGTTGGTTGCATCTGTCCTTGGCAAGAACTGTAGTTTTAAACAGTCCTTTGTGTTTGTCTTAGGCAAAGGTTAATATATTTGTAAAACAGAGTAAATGTTGGCTGGCTTCTATTCCAACTTTGTGCTATTGTAATGCTGAATGACAAGTACCTAGTACTCTGCAAAGTTCTGCAGGGTGGAAACAGAAACTTGCATGATTTCCACGTGCTGAAAGATGTGACCGTGGAAGACCATTTATACTGCACCCCAACGTAAACCACTCTCTCAATTAATATAGTGTGCTTCTAAGCACAGTTTTATCTTTCAAAACCTTTAAAGGCAGGTTTAGCTGCTGCTCAGCAACCAAGTGGTGACACGCATATACCACAGGTTTGTTTTATCTCCCAAGAAATTTTGTGAGCGATCAGGTAGACAGCAAATTCATGAAGTATTACAATCCATTGGTATAAGATGCATGTCAACCTGAGATTAGGTACAACTGCATTGCCAATTTGTGATGGTACCACTGATCTCAGATTTTCACCCAAGGTGTGGAGGTGGTGTGAAGAGCATGGAGCAAAGGGCTACAAATAACCATCAGGGAAGGGGAAGAAATGGTCTTACGAGCAAAGTGAAAGTGCTCTTCTCATCTGGTGGCCTGATTCTTGTTACATGAACTACAAAATGATGGTAAAGGAAGTGAAATGTAGCAAATTAAGCTAAAAAAGGAAATTATTGAGTTGCGCAAAAGCAAGCGAGGCTAGCAAAGACAGTAAAAAAAAAAAAACAAACAGAGATAGACTGGGAGAAAAAAAATGCTTTGAAGTACACAGGCTTATTATTTGATTTGTAAATAAGATGAACCTCTCTCCACCCAGGTTATGAAAAGTAAAAATTGTCATGTATGGGTAATTGATGGTGACAGCTCTGGCATACACAGTGTAGGAGGTGGTGTTATTGTTTAACATGCCCTACATGTGTAGATAACAAGTTAGGCTCTCATGTTTGCCTACAAATTGTTGCTAAGCACGTTTTATACCCTTTATATTGATACTTCTGTTGTCTCTTGGTTTCATCTCTATTTCCTTTTAAGACAAACAAAAATGGAATATCCTGCAACCTCCAGCTGTATCTTGCTGTATTTCAAACTAATATGGATTCAAACCCAGGGGATGCCTGAGGAAATGGATATTGGATGGATTTAATATTCTTTTCCTTTTTTTTTCCCCCCCTTTTTTATTTTTTTAATCCTGGACTTCTCAGTCCCTGTTATTGTTTTCCAAATTCCCCATCCCTGAAAAAGTGATTTGAAATTGATCTTGGTTTCACCTCTGTTAACATCACGAAGACAATCCTGTTTCTCAACTCCCACATCTCACGTACTCAGTGACCTGGTGAAGTGCTGCCTCCTCTAGTTTTTATTTCCCTATGTTCTGCATATGCTCAGTGCTGGCAGAAAGCATTTGTGACTTGGAGAAATGAAAAGCTGCCGCTGAATGCTCAGTGTCTGTATAGCACTGCTAGAGGTGAACCCAAAATACTGACCCAGATCTGAATGTCCCTAAAACCTCAGTGTCTTTATGTTGATGGGGTTTTTCCTCCAACTAAGAATCCCAAGCACAGCTGACAAATACAAGTACAGTATAGAGTTAGACTTGAGGAAAGCAAAGGGAACTAATATTTTACACACAGTTTAGCTTTGCATTTCTCAAAGTATTTTTGAAAGTATCTGCCCAAATGAGACTTGACCTTCCAGGAGGACCACACAGCTTGAAGTAACTGGGGAGATTGCTTCCTCATGCCATGGGATTAATAAATGTTCTGCTTGCCCACCTCCTCACTGCTTCGTATGGCACAGATTTGAAAGCTTTAATTAGAAGTGCAAGAGGGTGAGAGGACTATTAACATTCCTACTGGGAAACCAGTGCCTTTTAATAAGTTTGCCCAGTCAGAAAACAATCTTCCTTCAATAGCTTTTGGTCACCAAGATTGACTCTCTTCCAGCAGTTCATCCCAAAGATATTAGTTAATAACAAATAGCCTTTTTCCTGGCGTGAGATGAATGCTCTTTGGAGGTTAGGGAGGACACTGAGAACCAGGTAAGGTCTGGTCCTAAATGTCTGCCTACAAAAAAAGGTTGCAATGGTGGAGGTAGTATGGGCTCTCCAAATAAATTCCCACAGCCACCTTACAGAGCCACTGTTCTCGTGGCTGGGATAAGCCAGCTGAAGAGGAACCCACTGTCTAATTCAAGAAAAGCAGCTGAAAGCCAGCAAAGTATTAAAACACTCAGAAATCAGAGGAGGGAAGGAACAAGTGGTATTGGCCAAGGAAAGCTATAAACCATCTGACTATGGAAGAAGGCTACTTGGCTCAGAGATGCTTTACTGTTTCCTCCACTTATCGTTGCCTTCCAAAGTGGATTATCATATTCCCTAAATGCCCTAGAATTTAGCTCCTTCCCTTTCTTTGCATGACTCAGAAATCACATTATGCCTGTATGATTTAAAAAAAAAAAAAGAGGAAAACTTCACAAGAAGGGAAAAATAATCATAATTCTATAATGTTAACTTATATCACAGAAAACTGTGTACATTTTTTCCCCATACAGGACATACTTCAAATAAAATAATTTTAACACCAGTAATGATAATGTTCTTTCTTCCCGACAGAAGTAGAATTGTTTTTTCACCCCAGTTTGGTACATAAATATAAGAAAATAGTCTTTGAATATTTACATCCGTGTGTTTTAAATGTTATTTCTTGATATATTTAATTCTCATTTTCTCTCCAACCACGGGCATTCTTTCCAAATTTATATACTAATCTCCGACCATCCACGCGCTCCAGGATTTCTCTTTTATAATAGTATCTGTTAAAATAAAAACAGAAAAATATATAAAAATAAATTCACCTATGGCCCTAAAAGGCCACTGCCAACTAGACAATCCCTTAGCTAGCCTACAAGGTCTTTTATTTTTATTGAGAGATATATATAATGCCTAAGATCATTATAATTGAATGACAGAGAAGGAAAAATGGATGCTTTCTTTTTACTTTATATTAATTAGCTTCTTAGTTTGAATTTCACCATATTTCAGGTCAAAGCGTTATTGCCAGATTTATCACACACTCTTATGAGATTTCATGGGGGTTTTTTTCCAGATAAACCAGGATCTGAAAATCAGACCAGGAAAGAACCTCAGCTTCCTTTTAAAAACACCTTTTGAAGTTCCAGAGATTATGGAAAAATTCTCAAAATGTTAAAACAAAGAGGAAAGAAAATCCTAACCCCTGTTTTAAGACAATAGATGTGGGGTATGTCTAGTTTCTGAACATTGCTGGAAATAACAAGGTCTCCAGCCATTACTGGGCCATTTAAACACTCTCATTTTATTACTATGTGAACTTTCAGGTTTCTGCAACCATATTCCCTTCCTACATTGGTTGTTTGGATGGAGGGAAACAGAATTTATATATATATAAACAATTATTTGTGTTATGTATATTACATATTATATAGAAACAGGAGGAGAAGAAAAGACAAAGAAGAATGTGACGCTACGATCTCAAAATTAGCGTGAGAGACTGTCAAAGAAAGCAACTGGTGCTGTTGACAAATAATTTTTAAAAGTCAAACAAATTCTCCATCCAGTTGGTCTGTGTATGTGCCACAGTCTTCCTCAGCAACTCCAGCTCACCTCATAGCCCGGCTGAGTTTCTCGTAAGTCATGCTGCTATTGTTCTTCTTCTTTCCCCACAGCTGAGCCACAGCTTCAGATTTTAGAAATCTGAAGACACCTTCTGACCGGTCTTCCCACTTGATTAATCCTGGGTTTTTCTCAGGATTGAGAAGAATATCTCGAATAAATTCCCAAAGATGAGTTCCTCGAGGATCTGAAAGAGGAAAGGGGCAGGAAGGAGTGTCTCAACAGCTCTCTGGGCTGTGCTTGCAATTTTTATGTCCTCTACAGAGAGTGAACACTCAGGCCATAGTTTCTGGAGCACAGGACTCCCACCTCAGAGATATACAGGTAAAAAACACTGGCAGCCTTTACACTGGAGGTAAGCGTCGGCCTCGGGCAGTCTGAGCCCTGTGGCAGGCAGGTAGGGGCCCCAGCAACCAGGGGAAGCAGAGTCCAAACCACCCACTGCTTCCTTCTGCCTTTGGCACTGTTTCTGCCCTGAAGAGAACATGTTTAAGCCTTCCCCCTCATCTCATTTGCCATTTCTCCTGATCCCCGTCTACAGCACGGCATGTAACCTGATATTATTGTGTGGCACATGAAACAGCCGAGATTACCGTGAAGCAGGCACCGAACCTCCATGCATTTGAAAGGCAGACAGAAGGCACAGGAGGTGAATTGCCATTCTGCATGAATCAGTAAGTAAGAAGGTGGAGAGTGGATAGAGGGATAGTGACAAAACCAGCCAGCCAAAATCGTATGTAGAAGGAGTATTAAAAAGTTTGACCATGGTGTAGAAAAGAGAAAAACAGATGTCCAAGTTCAAGAGGTAGACCTTCCAGTTTAAGCACAAATACATCTCACAGTTACTATAAAGACGGCACCAGAAAGTCCAGGTCAAAA
>VZTA01012412.1:72116-84132 GCA_013398855.1 Mohoua ochrocephala | reverse complement strand
AAAAAAAAAAAATCCAACAAGTCAGATGAAGTAGTTTACAAATGAATAACAAACACAGGGACAAGGTGAGCCACAAAGATAGCAGTCCTTTGGTCTGACTTCAAAAGCATGCAATTAGACCAAATTAAGAAGGAAACAAGCTAGTCAAAGATGTGAAGGTAACTTGAAAATGGTATACAGTGCAGTATAAGTAGAATTAGATTTCAGTCAACTAATCCAATATTTTTCTTTATTATTATAATTGTTTTCTGGACCCAGTAAAATGTGGTGGACCTAGCCTATCTGGATATCAGTAACTTATGGTCATGGTACAGAGCAGTACTGAAGAAACTGGAAATGAAGGGGATTAGCCCATTCTGCCGATGTTACCCTGTTTTGTATGCCCAGGCTGTGATTGAGTTCGTAGAATCACGGAGTATCTCAAGTTGGAAAGGACCTACAAAAATCATCAAGTCCTCCTCCCTGCTCCTTGCAGCATGTCCTAGAACTAAATCACATGACTAAGAGCATTGTCCAGACACTCCTTGAACTCTGTCAGGCTTGGTGTTATGACCACTTCCCTGGGGAGCCTGTTCCAGTGACTGATCACCCTCTGGGAGAAGAACCTTCTCTATTGTCCAGCCTAAACTTTCCCTGGCACACCTTCACTCCATTTCCTCATGTCCTATCACTGGTCACTAGAGAGAGGAGATCAGCACCTCCCCCTCCACTGTGCACAGATATAAAATTCAGGAGTTCTGTTTGGGCAAAGGAGCAGAAGAGAGTAAGAAGAGGAGTCAGGAAGAGACGTAATCTGGAGGTCATACTGAAACAGGATGAACCCAAATACCACAAAATGCAGTGGAAGACCAATATTAAGCTTTTCTGTTAAAATCAGGGAATTGCACAGGATGCAAAAGACACGCACGAGATATTTCAGCATAAAACAATCTCAGTACATTAACAGAACTATGTACAGAAATCACAATTATAGTAACCTGTCTTCAGAGTCAGGTTGAATAAAAACTAGCAGAAAATGTAGGCGAGGGGAGTGGAAAGACTGTCGTATCAGGGGATAAGAAGGTGGCAAGATTGAGGGACAGGCGCTTGCTTGTGATGTCGTGCGTGAGAAGCTCTGCAAGGAGATGCTGAGCAGGGTCTGTGGTGTGTGCTGCACCTGGCAGGCACAGGCACGAGCATGACTGTGCCCACGCACGGGCCCTCCTGATTTAATCCTGGGTCTTCCTCATCGTTCATTTACTCCACTTCACCAGCCCAGCTCAACACAGGGTAGAGGAAGCTGGTTTTTGATTGCTTCCCCATAGGCCCTCACTGATAAAAGCAATTTGAAAAGTTTAACAATACTGAGTGAAAAAATGACGTAAACGAGCAGCACTAGACAGTCAGATCCTTGGAGAATTCAATCACAAGAATGATTTAACGAGTTTTGCGTTCAAAATGCTTCCTCTTCCCTCCCAAACAGGATCTGATTTTCATTTGTTTCTTTTTCCTTCAATCAACTAACCAACCATTATAAGCGTGGATGTTGACTTACTGTGCTTCTTGGTGTGGGACTTCGGGGTATGATCTTGTGATTTTTTTGCGTCTGAAGAGTCTGCAGAGAAAGAAAATGAAGCCTATTTGTAAATTTGATTAAAGGCTTTCCATTGACTAGCAGGTTGAAAGAAATAAAACCACAAAAAAGAACAAATATCTCTTCTAAAGATAATCACTTTTCGGAAGGTAATCTAAGTGAGGAGGGAGAGTTTTGTTTTCTGTACTATATGTTAATCAGCACACTTCTCAAAGAGACCATTGATGAATAAAGAATGAATGCATTTGGCTTTTGAAACCTAAATTTGATTAACAAATACCTCACCTCATGTTATGTGTGAGAGAGAGAAAAATAGGATGATCACATCTGTAAAAGGAATCCTGAATTGTCCCATTATCTTAGTCTTTGCTGAAGCATGTATCTTTGGGGGCTTATTTGTTTCTGAAGAGATGATCTAATGGGAAATGTATGTGCTGGTACCAATGCACAGAACACCTACCTGACTAAAACGTAATGAACTGGCAAAGCGCTGCTGCTCAGGGGGGCAGGGTGGGGGAAAGGGGCTGCGCTGGTAGGAGTTTTTGGCAGCGGGACAAGCATATATTTTTTTGTGGCTCAGAGCCATAGGAACAAGCCATTTCTCATCAATGGTACTTTATCACCTGCAGCCAGCCAGAGGAGGAATAGGGTTTCTGGCACAAGCATTTCTTCAGAAATGAAAAGAAAGAAGTTCCGCCTGTTCACGGCTGTAACCTACCTCGCAGTCTGCACGTTCAACCCTCCCGCCCCCAAACCACCGCAGCCTGGCTCTGCTCTTGTACTTAATGAATAGCTTTCATCTGATTGCTCTAAGTCTCACAAAATCTGTGGGATCGACCTGAGAGGGAGCCCCTTCTGTGTTTGCTTTTCAGCCTACCTTGTCCCTGAATCCCATAAAGCAAAGCTTAAGGTCCCACGCATGTTTTCCCAGCTTCTATGAATGCACAATTATCATACTTTTCATGGAAACCAGGAATTTGCATGGGAAAATGACTCACAGGAAATATTTATTTGCATAGAAACTTGTCAGATTTGCACAAGCTACTGCAATAACTGCATGTGAAAAGGTAGATGCAAAGTTATTCACGCACTTGCTTTATTCATACATAACTGGAAACATAAACTGAACAAGACCGTGGGGATGGGCCTAACCTCTGCTATTCCGAGCCTGATAAATTACTGTCCTTGACCCCCAAGCAGCAAACGTGCTCTGAGTCATTTTGCCTTCCCACTCTCAAAAAGCAGGAACCAGCCTGAACCTCGCTCAGCTTGGAGGGGGGTGTGGTGTGGGGGAAGTAAAATGAGGCTTATTTCACTGCCTTTCCTCAGATTATGATTCCCCATATGTTATTAAAAGCCTGTGGGAACTCCAGGTAAGGACTGCAGGACCCAGTTCTTTATTTGCCCTCATATAAATCCTTCTCATTTTAAAATCCCACAATTGGCTTGCAAATGTTTGTTATGCTCCACTTAGCTGGAGATTTATTCTTGGAAGTTCAGTTGCCTTCTGCCTAGCCAGTGATTTATTCTGGATTTCAGCTGTGTAAATAGCCTCCTGCTCTGCCACAGCTCCTACGTGGAGACTGGTTTCAAACACGCCATGTTAGGAGGCTGGGGCCTGACAGATGAAAAGAGTTATGATGCAGTTTCAACAAAGCCGTCTTGCAAAACTTTTGACAAAAGGTTACACATTATTTGCATATGATTCAGGAATGAGCCATTTTTTTACGGGATATACAAATTTAGTTTTTACAGGAGGCTGTGCCCTTAGCGTGCCACCCTAGCTCTAGGCTTAAGCAGTCAGCAGATAAACACACCGTGCCAGGATCCGGACAGGTCCCCAGCCCTGTCAGAGAGCCCTGAAATCATGGTAGCCATCCTGTGAGAGTGGGCGGAGGTGGTGGAGAAAGCAAACAGGGTGTTTGGTTGGGGTTTTTTAAGGTTTCGTGGGTTTCTTCTGGTCAATATTTCTCTCTCTCCTTTTTTTTTTTTCCTTTAATTCGTAGCTGAGTGCATTAGTTTGAAGCGTATGTCACTTGGCAAACCCAGCTCTGGAGGCTGGAGGTGCAGGGGATGGCGGGCACAGGGGCTGGGGCCGCTGCCCACACGCAGAAGCACAGGGTTGCCCCCATGGCAAGGCCGCGTCCACAGCAACGTGCTCTCGTTTCTTATCCCCCCAGGATCCCCCCACTGCTTTCTGCCTCAGATCTCTACTTAACGGCCTCCTAAGCAGAACCCGCCTTTCCTTCCCCGCTTTCTTCCTCCCCTGCCATCTCTGCTTTACTCTTTTCCCACTGCCTTGCTCTCCCACCCCCGGCCGGGTGCCGGCCCCTGGGACAGGGCCCACCGGGCCTTCGACGCGCGTGAAGGGACTGCACTTTCACCAGGTACCACAGCACAAGGGTTGGCTCTTTCTCCTGCCCTTCAGCAGGCAGATTTTTACTCTCCCTCATGGAAGGGAGCGGAGAGAGGCTGCAGGAGAGAGGCTGCAGGAGGAAGCCCCTGTGCATTTGGGCACGGGGCTCGGTGCCTGCCCCGCAGCTTCCCTGGGCCATCCCGGGCCTGGCCCCAAACCCAGCAACCCACTCAGCATGAATCACAGCTCACCAGGGAACACGGCCGCTTCTGGGGAGGAATAGGGCACTCGTTTGCCCATACCCTGCTACACCACAGAAAAACGTGGTGCAGCTGGAATGTCTCGTCTCTCTGACACTAATGTTTACCCCTTTGACTCAGTCACTTTAAAAGATATGCGGAGATTACAGATTATTTGATCATCTTTCTCTTGACAGAGAGAAGACAGAAGCATTTCTTTAAAGAAAGCTATTGTAATAATGACAGCTAATAAATCTGTCAGAATCATCCTTGCTTAGTTTAAAATTACTGGAGGCTCAGATGCAATCCTACAACAGAACACCACAGAGACTATTACATGTTGGTAGCTCTGGGACAAGTGACAAACAATTAAAAATATAATTACAAGTTTCTTACCAGAAGACTGGTGACTAGGTGTCATCATGGAAATCTGAGCACGACAGAATGTTTTACTGTCCAATAACTCTGGGAATTAAAAAGAAGACGTTTAAACTAATAGCCTCAGACAACAATAAAGCCATCTCAGAATGCATGAAGTATTGTGATGTTAGTTACCTACTGTGCTACCATAGCCACTGTCATAAAGATAATTCTCTTCTTTCCAGGACACCATTAATGATGGATCTGAAGGCAAAGGACCAAAAGGAAAATCAGTTCTCTTTTTCAAGAGAAAATTTTTTAGCACAGAGGTAAGCATTGAGCACTGAGAGAATTAAGAATGTGGAAAAAAACAAAAAAAAAAAAAAAAAGCTGTCAAGGGAACCAAGAAGTGAAGGAGCTATGTACAAAATTATTACCTTTCACTTAAATTATGCATGGAGTTTTGCATATTCAGGCAAATGTATTTACACAAAGCACTGACTTTTAGAAATAATGTCGTATGCTCTTCCTTTTCCTGACTAATACATCATTTATGCCTGGCCTTGGAGGAGGTTTCCTATGCCAGATCAACTCTAATTCTACCCAATCCAGTCCTGAAGTCTCAGCCCCTGATGATTATGACAGTGCGTTGGAGCCACAGAGATGAAAGCATTCTCAAATATCTAGTAAAACAGAAGGATGTTTATGATGAGTATTTATTTCTATAATAGTAGAACTCGAAAGTCCTCTCTGAAACAGAGCTTCATGTTTAAGCACACAGCGAGAAACATCAAAGCCTAATCCTAGATGAAGGGCCGTTTTATTCCAGGCACACCAAGTCCCCATCCTCAACCTAAAAACCACCTTCATCATCAAAGCGGAATAATTTTTAGTGCCCTTCTGGCCATATGGATCAATATAAACAGAGCAGAAGCATTGTCTTTATGACCTGTACACTCGTCTGGAAATTACTTCCTTCACAGTGCATTTTTAAGGTCAGAAGCCTTAAAAATCTCTTTTTCTTTTGAAACCAGGTCAGAAAGGATGAGATATAAGGTTCAAATCTAGGTTAAACCTAATTTTTTCATGTTCATATAAATGAAATCAAAAACCCCAAAATGAGTTACAGCTAAATCATCATGTTTGGCTAAGTTACCACTTATGACATAGGAATTTAGCAGGCATGCTAACTAATAGCTGCATGTTTGGGCACCCAGAGCTTGCATTCCTACAATAGCACACACCCTTTGCTTGCTTGGACACCTGATCTGCCTAATGTTGCCTCTGAAAACAGGCCTTACCCAGCCAGAACATGGGGACAGTGTTTACCTTCCCATTTTGGCCTTTTCCAGTACCCATGTCTTCGCAGCTGTGATGATTTACTGGAGTGAGCCGGGCTTCCCCTCAAAACCACCAGCCCTGTCCCTGCTGCCTCACGAGGAGTAACTTTCCCAGCAGCCCTAATCCACAATTCCTGCTCCCCCATATGCAGAAACTAAACCCACTCACACTGCCCCTTGGCTGGCACCGCCAGAACCCAACCAGGCCACTCCTGATTCAGCACATCCAGGAGAACCATCCACCAGTTATTCCTTTCCGGGATGTGCAGCTGAGGTACTTTGCCCTCATCTCTAGCAGGAGGAGGAAATAATATTATACCAGGATCTCATAAATCGGGACTTAAAGGATTACTGGAGTTGCCTCTATGGAAAGCCGCGAGGCTGCCTCATGCACATCTCCCGTACCACGCAGGCACAGGCTAGGAGCGGACTGCAGACTGCAATCCTTGCCTGCTGCGAGGAGAAGGTGGAGAGTGTCCCTGGCTGGAGAGGCTGGGCTCCGACAGGTTAGCTGGATAAACAGGCTGACAGTATTTGTTGGAGGTGCCACATGCAACAGATCTGTATTTGTTCTGCCAGCAGATATCAAAATGTGGCTCATGGACACACCTACATGCAAAGAGGCTGGGACTAGTGGGATAGAGAGTGTGTGGATATGGACAGGCGTGATCTGGCAAAGGAACCAGGAAAATAATTGTGCCTAAAGAGGACGGTTGAACCAAGCTGAAGTTCTTTTCTCAGTAAAACAAAGTCCTGGGAAGAAAGGGATCTAGCTATGAACGCACTCAGAAAAAGAACTGCAACAGGAAAAACGCAGATTTGATCAAACCAAACTACTGTCTGAAATTCAGTTTCATTGAAACATATGAAGAAATTAAAATGTAACATTTTGTTTTCTCTTCAAGCAGTTTTTTTTTGGAAATCTGCTCCGGTTTCAAACATTAACAGCACTTCACAACAAAATAGTTTTTCTTCCTTTCTTTCTTTCTTTCTTGCTTTTCTTTCTCTCTTTCTCTCTTTCTTGCTTTTCCTTTTTTTCTTTCTTTCTTATGAACATATTGTTAATAGTTGTTTTGAAATCTGCTGTATTAAGCATAGAATGAAGTCCTCTACAAAGCTGCTTCCATTGAGCACCTCAAACTATTCCAACTCTGAACATCAGTGTAGACTGCTGATACTGCAGAGGTTTCCCAGGAAAAGTGGCCACATGCACATGGTATTACCTGAAACTTCAGAACTAGGCACTGACTGACATTTGTATTACTTCTTTGATTCTGCATGATACACTTTCCATTTTATTTAATGCCATTTCGATTTGCCTCTCTTGGAAGAGGGGTCCCCCCTTTTCAAAAGACAATTCACTCAACTGCTACTCACCTGTTTGCTCTGTCTTCACAATGACATTATGAGATTGGTACATGTCACTTCCACACTGGCCTGCAAGAAAGCAAATTGGCAGATAGGAGCTAAGAGAATGAGCACAGAGGAATCAAATGTATTAGCTCCAAGCAGCAACTTCTACACCTGTGCCAGAGGGCTGATTTTGGAGCGGGAATACCCTCTCCTCTTGGTCCTTCAGATTTCTCCCTTAAGTGATATCTAAGAAATTTAGCAATACAGTAAATGAGTTATAAACCGAACAGCAAACATATAATCTGCCAGGCAGATCTCTGGGGAACGTAAGTGACTTCTGAAGATCTCAGAACTCAGACCACTGTACATGTGTCTCTCTCTGATATCTATTTACCGTTCCATTTTAGGTGCTGGAGGTTGCTGTAAAGCAGTTGTCCTGCTGTCCCAGCTGCCTGAGTGAATTCCTGCAGGCTCATACTACACAGATGTTCCCCATTGATATCAAACTCCTGGAAAGGTATGCAGTTGGCATCCAGTTGGTTGGTATCAAGGAGGTGCTGCAGCCACTCCCAGACTTGAAACTTAGTCCAGTACTGCGGGTGTATTTCATGCCACTGGGTTCCATAGAAGCTACTGGATACTGGAAAAGAAAAAAATATTCACTGTCTCTGATAGCATAATAGTCATCAACAATAAAGATCTATAGCCAAATTGCACGCCTTGGAAGCCTAAAGATCTAGACGCTTTTCTCAGTCCACAAGTCATATCTAACACTGGCTCAGTAGCTATTGCTGGAGAAGATATTGTGGGGTTTTTGGCCTCAGTTTTCCGACTAAAAATTGGGCATTATTTTATTACACACCTCTTGGCGGGTTGATTTTTAGGAATTAACTTATTAGTGTTGGCTAAATACACCAAAATTCTCTGAGGGAAGATACCTTACAGAAGCACTGTTGAAAAGGGATGTGTGGGAAAATTATTGTATTGCATCAGAAAATGATGGAAAAGCCTTGCAAAACTCTCATAAGGCGACGTAGAAATTTTCTTTGAATAAGAACTTAGTAGGGGCTGAATATGAATTGTAGGGTTAGAAAAAGGAAGGTCAAAAGCACTCCCATGCTGCTCCACAGCAAAAGCCTATCAATGTGGGCCATGGTTTCGTGACAGAATTGACATTCTGATGGATGCACATTATTGCTGTAGTCACGTAAGGTGAATGTAGTTGTAAAACTCACTTTTAGTTATGGAAGCTGCCTAATTTTCTTGTTAGAATGTCTGAGTCTTTTCTTGGCAATCTCTTAAACTGCTCTCAGTTGTATGTCGCTGCACGACAATAATTTACATGTGCAAATGGAAGAAATTGTACATGGGATATGATCATTATGTAAGATAAGAGCAAAGGCAGGACTGCTTTGGTCTGTCCTCACAGAGTTCAGTGCAATTTATTCCCTGGGAAAGGAGGAAAATGGACTAGGCTAGGCAGAGGTGACGGTGAGATAAAATGTTCACAAGTGCATGAAGGGTTTAAGGCTGAGGGAATGAGAGATTACAGAAGGAGGAGAGACTGCCATGGCCTAGCTCTGCAGTGGCCCCACTCCAGGATATGGTATCAGTCTGTTCCCAGTCTCCTCTAGAAAAAAATACTGACAAGAGTGGATATTGCTAGAGGACCTCAAGCACCAGAGTTGGCACATTTTAGGAAATCACCTTAACTCAGGTGCACTAGACCTCAGGTCTCTTCAGCTGAGATACAGGACACAGTATTACTTTCCAGGTAACACAAAAACAATCCTCGCAGTTATTTAGCTTTCTTAATCAATATTAACCAACAAGGCCTGTGTAAGTAACTTCAGGAGTTTGCAGGACTGTTCCTCATCCTCCTGTTGAAGGATTTGGGGAATGAGTGTGGAAATTATTAAAAGTGTGGTATGTCAGAGAAAAAAGGTTTGCTGGAGCTGTCAAATATCCCCTGAAAGGGAGGTTGATTTGTATTCTTATCACTTCAGAAGAGTGAAGTGATTTCAGAGGCCATTATAATCCTAATGTTAGCGAAGATACTTTAGTGAGAGGAAAAAGTAGCATAGGTAAAAATAAGTAAAGTGGTGAATTACTGCACAGGCTGGTCTGAGCTTTGAGCTTCCTGTCCCTCTAAAACATAAGTGAATCCTGAGGAGTTTCACACTGGAAATCTGACACAGACCCCCACCATTTCCATCCATGAAATCCTGTGGAAAAGTGAAACTCAGATAGGACTTTTTTTCTGTATGGCACTGTTATAGACAGACGGGCACATTAATTAAGCACACGTTGACATATTCCTGCATATTTAGAAATTACAAATAAAAAAGCATAAGCATTTCATTAAGTAGGAACTTTAATTGTAAGTTTTGTTGCAGCATTATTTGGATTAGAAGGATAACTGCAGTATGAGATTGTTTGCTTAGATTTCAAGTTTTACCTGTCCACTGAATAATGAAAAGAATTTTAAACTTATGTCAAGCACTATACATAGAGATATAGGTTTGTATATATATTTTTTTACTGAGAGAATCTATATGAATACATTTTTACATACACAGACATATAATCAGAAAACAGTAAGTAGAAAAAAAGAGAAAAAATCACAAGCCACAAGCTATCTAGTGCTCTAATGCCAGTCTAATTAGAAAGCTATCTAGTAATTTGAGCTGAAAAAGCAAATACAGTAAAGAAGCAAAAAGACTATTCCCCTGGAAAGCCGTGGGGTGATTAGCATTAAAGAGTAATGTTGGTTCAAGAGGAAGCGCGAGGGGTAAAGGTACAAGAGAAAGAATTCTGGACTGAGAAGAGAGAACTTTTGGCTCTTTCAACACGACTAAATTTTAAGAAAAAGAGCCAGTAAGGAAATGAACAATAAACTGGTCCCTTTTGCAAGTTCGGCTTTTTACAAATAAAGTAACAAATGGAAATTTTTCTTACCAGAAGTGAAACTCCTGTAAATTAGTACTACTGAAAAATAATACTTGTAACATGTTTAAAGGTGTAGCAGCCCCTTTCCCCCGGCCTCCCTAAAAAAGAACACAGCTCAGAGCAGTTGAATTCCTCCTACCATTGCATGTAGAATATCCGTCTGTCCAGGAAGGCTGCTGGTGGAGTAGATTGCTGCTGGAATTGATACTCATTCTGCCAGCTCCTTCCAAAATCATGATCTGTAAGTGAATCAAACAGCTTGCTTAGTGAGCGGTGTCTAGTCCAAGAGGTAAATGGCAAAAAAAAAAAAAATCTCCACTGAAGGTGAAGCGAGGAGGCCAATTCCATTTGTAAAAGAAGATACAACTGAAATCAAGAACATGTTGACACAACCCCTTTTCCACTGCCACAAAATCTCCTTATGATAAACATTACCATGATTAATTTGCATATGCAAGAAGCAAGTTTCTACAGCTGCCCATCCATAAATGAATAATCTGTAATCAGAAAAGAAGCCGAATGAAAAGACAAGGATCCTGACAGAGCAATACATGAAAACTGCCAAGCTTTGAGAAATGCAATACCAAATAGTTTTACTCTTTTTTTCTGCTTTAAAGAGAAATATGATTTAAACATGTTCTTCTTTTTTCTTTTTTTTTTTTTTTTTTAGGAGAGAGAAAGAACTTTTCAATAATTGCAAATGAAACTATACAGTAGACTACAACCCATGCTCAGAAAATCCTTCACACAGAAGGATACAATACACATAATGTTACAGGGAGGTAGCCTTACAGGGAATATCTTGTCAGCTGACCCAGTTTCTTATCTGATCTGTGTCAGCAGTGTCTATAACACTTCTCGGTAACAAATATCACAGATCATACATTTCAAACCACAAGAAAAATCCGATGGTCAAAGATCTTGTAAATGAGACAGCCACTGTTATAACAGAATCAATATTTTGGAGTGACACCACCCACAAGACAGTATTTCCTCTTTTAAGCAGACTTTCTTTTCCATGTATCTTGGCATTAGCACAATGAGTAGAATTGTCCTCTACTTTTTTATACTTAAAAAAATCCCTTACTTGTATGATATTCTAGAAAAATATTCCATTTATCCCATGCTTAATCATTCCAATGAAAGTATACAAAATTCTCCAGTGATGAGTATTCTTGATGTTTTACATTATCTTTCAGTGGTGTCAAGTTGTAAAGTTTAAAAACATACATTATACCAAAGATATTATTGAGGAGATTGGAAAAGCAATTTGTTAAATATTGTAAAGGCTTTGGATTGTAATTCTTATATACACAGGAAAAAAAAAAGAAAACCAAACCCCTGTTCGAAAATATTGAAAGCCGCAAAGTCTGTAAAAACAAACCATTAGACATCAGGATGGCATGTGCATGCAACTAGACTTCACCCTAGAATTAAAAAGGTTATGAAATACAAAATGGACTTGTGAAGGGTAAAGGCACTGGTGTTGGCTGTTTATCCACTGAGGCCAGTGAAAAAACATCCACTGAGAGCACATCTCTTCTCCGTACAAGCTCATGCCAGCAACCTTTTTGGTAAAAGAGTCAATTGAAACACTTACAGCCTTGGTTTTAAAGGAGCAGTCTGAAATGGACCTGGATTGGTATTTTCCTCTGTCATTTAAAATAAATCATGTAACTTAAAAATTACAAGTATCTATTTCTTACCCCCACCCCTCTACCCCCCTATATATTTAGAGAGGGAAAGGGGGAGAGAGAGGTTACTGACGATTGCTTAAAAAGACAAAGCCTTAGGAAGTTTAAGGAAGTTTATCACAGGGAATGGTGCTTTACAGTATAAACTAGTT
>VZTA01012412.1:0-72101 GCA_013398855.1 Mohoua ochrocephala | reverse complement strand
TTTTTTTTTTGTAGCTACACAGAATGGCAAAATCAAACCATGGATGATTTCACAGTCGCTTTCCACTTTTAGTTCTAGCCAATCTGTGATTCAGTGACCACCAGCAAGGAGGATTTAATTTCTCATAGTAGGTATGTGGGGTTATAAAATATTAAAAATTGAGAGAGATACTTCTTGTCCCATTCTGGCCAAATGAAAGATGACTATCATACCAGTCAGTACATTTATACAAGTTAGAAGACTTTTTTTAGCCCTGTGTAAAGGCCAAGTGGCTTAGTATTGTAAGTGAGAAGGTGTGAGGAAGCATTTGAATTCAATATGATGATTATAAAGGTGTTCAGCCCATAACATATATAAATTATATACTCAATGTATAAGAACTTTTAAGCAACAATGTATGTTTGACCGTCAATACACACACTTCTGAGGCTGTACAGGTTGATGATGTATCGAGTTATTTCTTTAACTTTGGTTTAAATCATTAAAGACAATTAGGTACGAATGAATGAAATATTAATGAAAAAGACCTTATTACAGTATCAAATAGAGGTGAGGTAGAATACCAGCTATTCGGGGAAAACTATAAAACTTGAGAATTAGGAAAACACACTTAGAAACTTAGTTTGCTGAATTCACTTCTTTTTAAAAAATTATAGCACGCACTTCATAGGCACTTCATAACTTAAATCCATTGATCTGAAGTCACATTTACAGAAGCTATCTCAGAATTACAAGTACTGTGTCATGTGGTTTTGTATTCCGCAACTTCTGTAGTTTCTGGAATTCTACACAGATTTCATAACTTGTGCAAAAGGCATACAGGTATGTCTGGGAAAGTGTGTGCATATGAACTGAAATTATTTCTGTGTAACTTTGTCCTGAAAATTCAGTTAATTTTTTCTTCTTCATAATTAATCGGGTGAATTTCCAAACCAAAAGATCCGATGACACTTTGATTCGGCAACTGAAGCTATAGATAGTTAAATAAACCAAATCATGTGTCTTGCATAGTTTTTCTACTTCTACCCCAGCATTAACTAAAACCAATGCACGTCAGAGATCTGAAAAGAAGAACTCTGACAGCCTTTTCCCGAGACTTGGATTTTAGTTATTTTCCTTTAAAATGTTCTCTCCCTGTCGCAGTCTAGCAGACAGTCGCTCTTCACCATATCCCTGAACAACATTAATATTCTTTTCAAATAATGTCCATGGAACTTGCTTTACAATTTAATCAATCAACACATCCCTGTTTTGGAAGCCAAATAAATTATCTCAACCAGAATAACTAATTCATTTCCAGTATCACCTGTAGGAACAATTGTGCCTAAGAGGGAGAATTTACAATATGACATTAATCACAGGAAGAGGACTGGATTTAGCTTTAACCAAAGCTTTGCCAAAGTTCTGCGTATTACTCAAGGAAAGAATTTTTTGGTGTCTTGAAAATTGTCAGGTCACCTCCTTTATCTTAATGCAAGGGTGTTCCTTATTTGGAAATCATTCTAGCACTTTGTTCAGGAGGAGTATAAAGTCCTACTAACAACTTCCACACCTTTGCTTGGAAGCATACAGCATTATGCTCAACAATATATTCTGTATGAAAAGTAAACGAGGATTTTCTTCATGTGATCCTGTATATGCCTTTCTTTGCTAAAACTTCATGGAAGATTTATGCTTATAGCAGTGTCTCATCCCACACTTGAAAAGATTTTGAGTCAGGATATTGGAAGCAGCGCGTTCCTCATTAGTTCAGGGCCAAATGCTCGAACCTCCCCGGTGTACAGACAAACCTGGTTAAAGGGTGTGAAACCTCAAGGGGAAGGACACATAAGATGTTCAGTTTTCTTTTAATTATATTCCATGTATCAAAGTGAATTGTGGAACTAATGAAGCCTGGTTTCCTATGAATGTGTATCTTGTGGTTGGATTCTCTAGTGTCTAGTAAGATGCGAGTGCTGATTGAAGTTTTTCCCACGGTTGGGGCATTCATAATATCTCATTGTCTCAAAGCAGTGAGCTCAAGCGTCACTCTTTCTTTCAGATCGAGTATTAATGGATTTTCCTTCTGTACTTGGCAGCCAGTTTTCATTAATCCTGTAAAAACTTCATATCTCTGGGACTTCTACCCCCATATCAAATTTAATTAAAACTGGCGATGAAACTCAAAGATTGTTACGGGCCAAATGTAAAAGCCAAAAGACAGAATAACCACAAAAGCCTCATTTCCTCTGGAAACCATGTTAAAAGGGGATTCTAGCTGAGCTGAGATTTTGGCAAATAATATAAAAAATCTTGAGATCTGTCCCTCTACTATGACATGGTACATTATAAATGAAATCACACATGAAATATTGTATGAGTACATAATCACATGTATTTTTATACACATACACACGTCTCTGTCTGTGCACGGCAGGTGTCTGTACACACATTCCCATTCTGTTCCCCTGAAGAGGTGCCGTCTCTGGAGTTGTAACACTACGCAAATAACACTTTACTCAACCAGCACAGTTAAATATAGCTGTGCACTGGTGTTCAGCAAAATTCTGTCTAGAGAGAGAGTCCTATTAGGAGGGAGTAATACATTTTTTAAAAAATTAAAATTCTTTCACCTACATTCATTATATCAGGTGGTATTCTAAGACCCAACCCTGAAGGCCTCTCTTAGTGAAAGCTCTCACTGGAGTCCGAAGGAGCTTTGGCTGAGCCACAACCCAGCAACTTGGCAGTAGCAGGAGGTCATTTGCTCTGCTCTTCTTCTCTTCCATGACCACCTGACCACTCTGAGTAAACAGCAGTAATGGAAAGAGCAAGGAGCCATGGCCTGCCTGTGGAGCAAATCCAGCACTGCAGAAAAACATATTTACAAATCCTTGAACCTTGAACACTGTATAGTGCACTCTATGCGAATTATTTTATTGCACTACAGGTGTGCTCTGAAAATAAATTACTCTGATCCCCATTTCCACATTCAACCCAATGAATCTTAACATCCATATAAGGAGTTTCTCTTTTCTTTGAACCAGAATCTTTCAAGAACAGCTTATATTAAATGACACAAAAATTTCGAACACAGGAAAGGCAAATAAGAGGTACAAAGAAAGTGACTGAACCCTAAAGCAGTACAACCAGAGTGATTGTTCTGATATCAATTTGTATGGTTGCTCATGGACAACTCTGATGTGAACTAAGGGGGTGTGGAAGGGGAGCCCATGGGGGAAAGGGGCCCAGAGGGGAAGAGGGCCCCCAGCTGTCCCTCTGGTGAAGCCGTGCACTCTGCGCAAAACACAACAACGACGTCTAGGGCAAAACAGACTGAAACTACTAAGCCATGACTCCACCTGTGAGCTATGCAAAGTCTAAGAGTGACTTCTAGCTGAGACAAGCTCAGTGCAGCTCCTCCTGGCGTGTCCAAAAGGGTGGATCTCTTTTGGCATATTTACCTATGGGATTCTTCCCCATTTTTCCCCTTTTACCATCATGGCTGAACTTCAAATGTAGATTTCACCTGGGCCTATTTTCTTTGAAGTGTGTTATGTACACAGTGAAGACACAATCCCTGCTTTTCAGGGCTTGGAGTTTATGGAACAAGTATCTACAGAGTATGTTAAGTATTTTAGATCATTACTGCATCTTGGATTACAGTCAAAGACTTACACAGTAATCTAAAATAAATAATACCAAGTGATAATTGCAACCGAAGAGTAACAAAATCTGGATTTCTAATCCTTTTCTTGAAAAATCAAAAGACTACTAAGTGGGCAGAGTTTTCAAGACATGACAAAGGACATGTACGACACAGCACGTGGACTTGTTTTACACACACGGCTACTTCAGAAACATAAATGCCTTGTACTTGTAATGTATATGATCAATTAGCTGCTTTGCATTCCAACCAGCTATTTTACATCTCCAGTGGTGGTAAGGGCCACTGGAATATATGAATGTTGAAAGCCTGTTTGCATGTTACTGTGAGCTTTGGGTCTTCTGTTATGGGGTTTTTTGTTCCCTTTCATTTAATGCGCATTACTACCAGGGCTCCAGGGTCCTAGTCTGAGCCGGTGTGTCTATACATACAGTTATGGCTGACCCAAAGATTGCCCTATGAGCTTTATCTGTCTAATTTGCAAAGGTCTCAGGTTCATCCTTCGTGTCTGTGCCAGACTCCCAGATAAGACAGCATCCTTGCCATGGCTCACTTTCAGATGTGATCTTTTCTGCACTGTGTTAGCATCTCTTCTGGCCATGTAGATCCACTTGCAGCTATCACACGCTTCCTTGTTTCCATACCTATAGTGCCTATAGAGCAGAGAGAAGCCTCAAGAGAAACAATCATCTGCAGGCTGATTACTCACAGGCATCTGCTTCACAACAAAAAGCTCAACTTTGGACCACTTTGCTATGGCCCGCAAGGTACCACTGAGGTGACAATCTATGCAGCTTCACCTGTTTGATGATAACCTCAAGACTCACCACTAAGAGAACTGAAAAACTCTTAGAAAGCTTTGAAGAAAGTTCATATGAAGAAACACTCTGATCACACTCAATATTTGTTGCAAAACATATACCAAGCATTTGATGCACTTCATTTTTAGTCCATCTCATGTGCCTTTGGGCCACAGTAACAAAATCTCTTTACTGGATCACATTATGACTATAAAGTTCAAGGAATCATTTTTATTATATAATTTTCCAAATGATCTCCAAAATTCGTAGTATTCAGGATTCCGGTTTGGGTCTTTGGGGCTAATCTTCTTTCCTACTATACCTCTCTGAAGTGCATGTTTCTATGCTTATGTATTTTTGGAGTATACAGCTGTGGTTCATATGCATAAACCCACCTTTGCATGTGCAAAACTGGTGAGCTCTTGGTGAGCTTTCAGAGACCACATTGAGACCTTGATCATTTACTGTTGTGGGCTTTTGGAAAGGAAGACTTTGGTTTACTCTTTTGTTTTCTTTGAACCTTGTATATTAAATGTATACATGAAGGTAAACTGAAAGACCAGAAAAAGGAAGATGAATAGAAAAGGAGTGTTTAACATATACCTACATTACAGATAGGATCATGATAAACAAAATCAAATAAAGCTTGATTGGAATATTTTATTACTAAAGATCTTATTTTCATGATGCACTACAAGGTAACTTTTGTAAGAGATATGTGGTGGTTGTTTTAACATGTTCATATGGATGCTTCAAAATCTTGCATATATATTTTAACTAAAGAGAACCTTGAGTAGAAAAGTCAGGATCTAGATCTGTATCTGAGCTATCCCTCTGCTCCAGGGTTTGGGTTTGGTTCTTATCTCTCTTTTAACGATGTAATTTAAAGACAAAACCATAGTTCAGTTTCCTTTTTGAGAGAGAACAAAGTTCACTTTATGAATGCAAGAAAAAAAAATTACTTGATGATATGCAAAGTTTCATAGGTTGTTTTTCTCTGACCCCTTTTTTTTCCCAATAATCTTCATATGAACTGACTTCAATTTTCAAGGCACTCATTAGTAAAATGAAAATAAAAGGAAGAATTTTAAAAGAGGAGGGGTTTTGTTTGTTTGTTTTTCTAAATCAGAAGCAAACAGAAGGCAGATTGTGAACAGAGAGTCCTTGAGGCATAGATGTGTCTGACGGTGTTAACTACCAAAGGTTTGTACTTCTGCAAATTTTACCCGTTGTCATGTTACTTTAGCAGAGAAAACAGTGAAATGCCACTTAACAAGGATCTGACGTTTCAGATCCGTGCTTTCCTGTCACATCACAGGCTAGATGTGCATCTTCTCGCCATGCCACTAGTTTTTGAATATGAAAAAAAATCATCATTTATTTTACTGTCAAAAAAACTCTTCCTCCTTTTTGCAGAAGTTCTGTGCACAGACCCATATAATATTAGCGAAATTGCTATCATAGAGCTGAGACAAAAGTGAGTCAAGAAAAAAAATTATTTCTTGTGATAGATGTTTGGATTCTATTCACAGTAATGTATTCTTAGAATGTTTGGAACAAGTAGACAGATTCACTAAAAACTGGCCAAAAATAAGGGGGCTATTTTCTTCTTCATTTTTCAGAGTTGGCTTTGACTGGTACATAGCAATGCTTTCATTACTGTCTGCACCACCTCAGCAAGTTCATGATAATTTGGGTCAACCATTTTTTCCTGAATATTTAGAAGTCATTTGCCATAGATTCATCAGGCTAGCCTCAGGGATACAGAGTCTTGGAAACACAATAATGGGAAAAACTGCCTTTGCTCTTTATTCTTCTTTCAGCACTTAATACCACACCTCATGGAACAACTCCACACCTCCTTTCATGTCCTTCCTATCTCTCTGGTACATCCTTCCTCTAACCAGGAGCCAGCTCATCTCCCTAATCTCCTTTTGCTAAACACCTTTCTTTTGCTTACAATACACTAAATATACAAATGGCCAAAAAGCACTCTAGATGGCCCTGTAGCTTGACAAGCCACACGTCTATAATTACGCGTGAACCTCATCAGCTAACAAAATATTACCATCATGTTCTAACACCTTCTCCTTTTCCCTTGGCTCTGGTTCCCCAACCACTTCCCTCTACCTTCCACGACAGCTTCTCTTTGCATTGCTTTAAAGACTAACAGCATATTGAGGGAGCTGTTTTCCATACTGCTAATATGGCCTGTGTGACTGTTCAGTTGTTACTGAATAATGACAATAATAACAGTAATAATTGTGTTTGTATTCATGTTTGGCTCTCATTAGATGCTGACTCGTTGCTGACATAACAGCCACTCAGATATATGCTGCAGCAGCAGCCAGTATTTCACGTGGAAGTTTATTTTAACCACTATCACCACCAGCACTTCTCTTTTGTTATGGGACTAGTCTGGTTTTCAACAGTAACAACCACTAATTTGCCTACTTTCAAAAAAGTAAAAAAAAGCAATTGTCTTTTTTCTCTTTTCCTTTTTTGTAAACTCTGTTTCATATATTTTGTTTCACTAAAGGGCATCTGCCTGGAAACTGCGAGGTTCCTCTTTAAGGCTGGTTTCTGAGTGAGAATCAAACAGAATAAGGAACTTGGGATGGAGACCCAAACCAGCAAAATGTCCCAGGGAATGTGCAAATTTTCCCTTTGGACTACTACTTTTTACATTAATTGATTCATTCAATCAACAAACTGATTGGGCTTCTTCATTAAATACGTGAGGGTCGCAACACAAATTAACTAGGACAGAGAAGCTGGAAATTAAGCATAAAGCATTTTATGCTAAACTATGCAGCTTTCTGGGGATCCAGCCTAGTCGATAGAAGTATTTATTCGTGTTACAACCCACTGCCTGACTAACCACAATATGATCACACTTTATTGCAGATGGGATAGGAAAAGCATATTTCAAAGAGGAGATGGAGCAGAGGCAATGCAGAGTTCATGGTGGGAAGGGTCGTTGTGCAGAGCGGACAGAGAAGGTTTATTTGGCTATTAACTCCTCTACCACATTCCCTAGTACCAAGCTGGGACTTGCTGATCCCACCTAGGGGATAGCTTCGTCCGGGACGCCTGCCTGCCCTGCATTCCTCCCCAGACTACCAAGTATCCCAACGTGAGCCTCTGTTTGCAAAGGAAGTTGTCCCCAAGTGGGTGCCTATCACTGAAACAGCCCAGTGGAGCTCACTGACCCTGTTTCAGAAAGCTGCTGTCAGACCATTACTTTGACTACCACTCAGTCCTTTGTGTTTGTGTGTTTTTAGTAAACATTTACTTGGAGCCCAGCTGTATCCATGCGGTTTCTTCATACTGTATTTGTTGTGGAAAGAGTAAGAGATTGCAAGACCACTTCCTCGGCATCCCACTCCAGTGGCTGCACAAGAGCTGTCTGCTTTACTGCGGGGTGTGGCAGCAGGCTCACTTCCCCCCTGCTCCCAGGATTGTGAGCCTCCCAGAGCCACATGGCACTGGGACAGTACTTTATATATATATGCGACTGCCTATTCATGCTCACTGCCTTTATTAAAAGCAACCAGAAAATGGGGGGAATGAGGTTTCCTTGCTCTGTAGCCACTTTCTACAGGTAAGTCAAGAAGTTGTAAAAGCCAAGAACACCTTCCTCGTCTCCCTCCTGCCTGTGGTTAGAAGAGCAATGCTTCCGTGGCGTCGCTCCTTCTCACCTGGCACAGCAAGAGCTGCCCATCCTGTTTCCATTGATTTCTCCAGTGGTTGCGTTAAACAATACAATGGAGTATTTATGTGTCAGTGTTAGGAGCAGGTTATTAAGTAAAACCCACCGTAAATAGAGCCGTTAATTCAGTTGCTGGCATGGCTCTCTGTTATCTCCTCAATACCTCCCAGAGGGTATTAGTCTTACCCTTTCGTTTGAGTTGGCAGCAGAGTTTTTTTTTTGCACCTGCTGCTCCACTCTGATAACAACACAGGTCAGCTTTGATTTGTTGGAATATAAACAAAAAAAGCAAAGCCAGGCATCTGCCTCGACAGCCGGGGCCGGTTTGACGGTAGAGCTTTTCCCATTGGGTTTTTGTACAAATGTGCTCTTTCAATTCTTACCTGAACTCTCTCCTGTTTCACAAACAGTCCTTTGCTACAGAACAACCTGGTGTCAGAAAAGAGCTCAATACTATTCTTTTCCATCAATGGAACCAGTCAAAGTAACACCACGTTCTAAGACTAAAGTCAGAAGTAGTATCATACAAAATACACAAAGAAAAAGCAGCTAAGACACAGTGGTTCAAAAATTACTAGGAAAAAGCAGCAAATGAAGTGTAAACAGTAAAGGAACTTTCTTGAGAGATAAAGAAAACCTGAAAGACTGGGAGGGTTTGCTTTCCCTTTGCTTTCCCATATGAACCCACACACACTCCAACTCTTAATCTACTATTTCACAGGAAAAAAAATAACATTGAGTCCATGAGAAGTAGGTACTCAGCTGGGAACTGAGCTACTTTTAAGTTCTCCTTAAAATTAAGCCTGCAGGGCTCATCTACTCTAATAGCATCTATGGTGATGGAAGAACTCCTGAAACACTGACGACGACGGAGCAGAGAAGGAAGAGTCCACACACACAGCAAAGGCAGTAAATGGCACAAAACACAGACAGGAAGGAAGGAACCAGAATTTCATCCACATTACAAATAGGAAAACTGAGACACTGAGCTGAAATTATTCACTTAAGTCACATAACAAGTCAATGGAGAAGTCAGTCCAACCCCTATCTTCCAGCTCAAGCTCCATTGCTATCCACTGCATCACGTCTCCGGGAAATCTTTCAACATGCAGATGAGTTAGGTTGAATGTGGTTTTTTTGAGGGCAGAGAGAAGGTATTAAACAAGAGAAAGAATTCTCAAGAAAAAAAAAAGAGACCTGTTCAGACTATAACCAAGATTCTTCTATGCATCATGGCTATTATGTGACTAGTAGAGATTTGAATGATAACTTAGCCAAACAATTAAATCTACACTTGAAGTATTAAATCAAAAAAACTGCTCTTGACCTATGTATGATCCTGAAAATGAGCTAGAAATTCCTAAGCAGAGCTGGCTGAAATTCAAAATTTCTGCTCTGTGGAACTGTGGCTATTTCTATAGGGTTTTTTCCTTCCTTTTTTTTTTTCTTGTTTGTTTGTTTGTTTGGGGTTTGTTGGTTGGTTGGTTGGTTGGTTTTTGTTTGTTTGTGTGGTTCAGGATTTTTTTGTTGTTGTTTGGGGTGTTTTTAATTTTCCTTTTTAATCACAATGAAAGAAAGGAATTTTTAAAAGAAAGTTCCCTGGCAATAGGGAATTAACTGACATGTAAAAACCTATATTCAAGTTGTTCAAGTATCAAATGTGCGACTCTGTCTGCCATGTGGAATTGTTTGTAAAAGACAGAAATGTGAAGCACAAAACTAAGGTACACAGGCAGTAATATCACCCCAGAGCAGCTGCGCTGGGAGCAATAAACCCGCCTAATAAGGCTGTAGTGCATATGGTGACCAGGGAACCCTCTGCAGAGCCCAACCACGCTAATCCTGAAATGCAGGCAGCCTCTGACTGTCTCAAAACCAAACCAGGATGTGAAGTTTGTGATCCCGTTCCTTCTTTTTCACTGAATACCTTCATTCCTCATCTTTCTGCTTATTTCTTTTACTTTTTAAATTTTTTGTTTCCTTTTTTCTCTCTCTCTTTAATTTTTTGCCTTTTAATTAGTCAGACTGACTGACCTGGATGAGTAAGTTTCCTTCAACACATCATAATCCCATAACCAGTAAAACAGACTAAAATATCATCTTCAGTTATCTATCTGTGGCACAAGAATGCCAGGTCTTACAGCAACTGCGGAGTTTGTAGCTGGTCTCTAGGAGGGAGGCTGAAGGAGTTAGAAATTGGAAAAACAAACTTGCTCCCTCCAGTTCTTTTTGCTCCCCTGTACTGCTTTGTATCTCACCTATCAATGTAACTGGAAAAGATTTCCCCAACAAAACCAATAAAAATATTTTCAGACTATTTCAAACAACTATCTTCCTCAAAAGTAGATTTATTACCATGAAATTATACCTATTTTAACAATGTTCTGGGAAAGGAGTATTATCAAAGATCCTTATAACAGCTACTTTCACATGCTGGGGAGTTTTTTGTCCTTTTTTTTTAATCTTTAATGATTAAATCTTCATTAGATTTTTAAATATTGAAGATATGTCATAGCATAAGGAAGGCTGATGCCTTGATCTGCTGCTTATAGTTCAGGGTTTGGGGAAGGACAGCCCTGGGCACCCCAGCTCTCAGGCCATGCACGTGTTCCTGCAAAAAAGCCCTACTGCAGCACAGGGCAAAACCCACAGGCAGGGAACTGGGGTTTTCTAGCCTGGAGAAAACAAGGCTCAGGGGAGACTTTATCACTCTCCACAACTACCTGAAAGGAGTTTGGGTGTCAGTCTCTTTTCTCAGGTGACAAGTGACAGCATGAGAGAACATGGTCTCGAGTTGCACCAGGGGAGTTTGAACAGAATATTAGGAAACATTTATTATATTTTTCATCAGCAGACTGAAAAGGTTATCAAGCATTGGAACAGGCTGCCCAGGGAAGTGGCAGGGTCTCCACACCTGGAGATATTTAAAATACACGTATTTAAAATGCACTTAGGGACTTGGTTTAGTGGTAAACTCAGCAATGCTGAGTTAATGGTTGGACTCCATGATCTTAGAGATCTTTTCCAGCCTAAATGAATCTATAATTCCATGTACTTAGAGCAGGGTGTTTGTTGTGACTGTTGGAATCGACAACAGGCAGACAAAGAAATTTACGGGATTGACTCTTGTCCAAAAATATTTAATCATTTAAGATTTTAAAGAAGGAAGGGAAGTTTCTACCTGTTGTTACAAAATATTACAGCTCCATCATTAAAAGTCTTAGAGAGGGTAAGGATATCGGCGAGTCACTAAATGTAGAAAAAACTGCGTCTATTTCATTTTGTACATTCCAATTTTGATAAGTCTATAAGGATATCTTACTTATCTAATCACCTATTAATTCAGTCTTCTAAAACTTTTTCATCTTCCTCTGTCGGGGCAGGTGCCTGGGAATATTAAGAGTCTTTTATGTAAGTACCATGTTAGATCTCACTGCAAAAGAGATGAGAACAGCACCCTTGAGTGTGTCAGAATGTGACTCCCTGATAAAGCCCCTCCAATCTATGAGACAATTGCTTAAGCAAGCATACTTTGAAAGTGCATCATCAAGATGCAAGCTTTTAAATTATTGTGTAATAATAATTATATGTTGCAGTAAAAATCATTAAGAAAGTTTGGGGGTAATCACTATATCATGGACTTAGTCCGATTCCTGACCAGAGCATCTTGGGCAGTTTTACAAGGGTTCTTTACCTATATAGCAACATAAATTAGTTACCTGCTCGCTACTAAATGAAAGAAAATCTGGAACAGTTTTAGAAAACAAAAGCAATTCTTCTTATGACGGCACTAGTAATTTAGGCAATAGAACATATTTTTACACATAGTTGCTTAATCCTTACAGACTTATAGGTGTTCAGGAGACTATTGTGGCTACATCTGATTGTGAGTTGAGAAAATATCTCAAATGTTTATGTGTGTATCCTTCCTCCATAATAGGCAGGAATTTTTATTCTAAATTTTTGTAGATCCTTTAGGTAGAATTACTTTCTTTCCACCACCACAAAGCGATTTTCTTTTATTTGCCCATCTTATTGGTCTGTAACCCGTGATTACCCAGCTCCACTTGGCTGTTCTGTCTACTAGTTCTCATACTCTTCCCTGTGAAGCACATTTCACAAGATCAGCAGAGGAACAGGCAATGATAACCATGTGCAGTGTCAGCTTTTGGAAAGGCAGCCTTTGAGGGCTCTTCCTGAGAGGGAGACATGCAAAATGCCAAATGCCCGTCGATTGCTCCACTGGCTACATGACTCCATGTTTACTCATTCTCACCCGTCTATAGACCAATGACCGACAAATGCCCCAAGTAGTCTAGGCATTCGGTGAGGGATTTGGTGCAAACTGCATCCCCAGAAGAGCTCAAAGGAGCTCTCATATTAGGACTCCTGATGACTTCCACAAAAACCAAATCGATCCTTACTTTTTTTGTATACCAGCTGTGGGAACAAATCTTTCTTTGCTTAGCCTTCCGATCAGCAGCGTTACTCATGAGTTTCACTCTTACCAAGTTTACAATGTACCCTTTTCTTGAAAACTTCCTGAAATACTTCCTTGGATCATCAGGGACCAAAATACATGTAAGCTGCAGAGCGTGCTGAGGTGGGGACAGTGAGGGAGAGACACGGACATTTGTAGTTAGAGATCTTGAAGTGCCCTTGAACACTGGGCTGGCTGAGTGGCTGAAGCCAAAGTGCTTTGCTGAAGATGGTGTTGAACTTCACCAATGCTCACGACGTGCTTATTATTAGGAAAGAAATTCCATGAGTTTATGGTTGAAATTCAGTAATAGTGAGGCTGTGAGATTGGACAGAGACTTTACTTCATTAAACATCACAAACTATGCTAGCTACAAAAATAGTGTTTCCGTTCATTTCCTTGTGTACAGCAAAGCCTTTACATTTCGTTCCACCACATCCTAATACTGTGTGTCATTAGTAATGACAAATGACAACTAAGTTTGTGGCCATTTTCTTTTTATGTGCTGCTTGTTGCAGGAATGCCTATGCCTCAGCAAGAATACCTACTTTACAACTGTAGGAAGGCTGATGAGAAAGAGAGCCCTGTAAGCCCACAGAAAATCCTATAAAGGGAGGGCACATTGCCTCAGATCAAGAAGGGGTCATTCATCTCTATCTGTATCTTGATCTCAGCACACTGACGAATTTTTAAGCCAGACAGGTCTGTCCTGGAGCACCCACTTTCCAACCTGTCTCTCTGTACAGTAGGTCATTGCCCCAGTTCACAGAGATGGTATTCATAGTATTGCAGAAAGAGGTCAGACAATTTTGTGAGGATTGAATCCGAACAAGGTAACAGCAACAGAAAGCATGTGACTGTAGACTCCACAGAACAGATCCAGGCTACATTACAGTTAGTGAAAAGTTTTCCTGGTTGGGTCCTGATACTATATTAGACATATTTTTAAAAAGCGTGGAAGGGGTGAACAAGGAAGGAAAGCTGAGCGCTGATTCTGGAAAGGTGTCATGGCTCGTGGGCAGTTCTCTGAGCTCACTGAGTCAATAAAATCACTAATCCTTTTCTGTGAGAATTGTACATAAATACGCACTTCTTCAGCAGGTGTAGAATTCCATCCTCACTGGGGAGTTTGCTGCAATTTGCTGTGGGACATGCAACAGACTAACATGTCACTCCTGTCCGAACTCAGATGCACCTACAGAACTCCTTCTTTTTTCCTCTCTAATCTCTCTCCATCTGTGCTTCTGGATGATTTTTCTTTATTAGTTTGATCTCTCTCCATTGCAATTTGCTACCTTGCACGTCCTAGACAGAACAAGTACTGATGTTAACAAGAAAATTCATTGGGAATGAAAAAAAATTAAGGAAGTTGAGTGGGAGCTAAATGATTTAATTTTTCATTTGTCCAACTGTCCTATTGTCTGTTTCCACCACTGCTGAAAACCCACAACACCCCGAGAATATCTAAAGTAATAAGAAATTACTATGGCAATGCCACAGGATATTCTCTCAGGTGACAAGAGGATAATAATATCCCATGTTAAAAAGACCACATTCTACTACCTGATCTCACCACGACAGGGGTAATATATGGTTGTCACCCTATAGGTTGCTGTGAAGCGCGACCTAACTTGTGCTGGGGCAAGCGAAGCGATCTTCTGATCTGATGAGAGAGCCTTTAGTATCAGGACTTGGGGAAAATATGTATTTTTACCATTCTTACAGGCTTTACAAGGGACACTTGGAGTAGAAAAAAAATGGAAATGCTAAATGCAAGGAAACAGTGACTCTACTAATGATAACCTTGTCTCTGCATACAGGACCGGTGCTCAAGGGGGAGAAGGGTGTCTGGAGGATGGCGGCTCTAAGAAAGCCTCGGGCACACTTCATAAACCCCTGAACTGGAATTCCCAGTATATTGACTCATAATATCTCTGTTTGGCACTGCTGTTCCTACAGACTCTGACCCATCCCGACATCCAAATTTCACAGTTAATGTTGAAAAATTAGAGGAGAGCACTGAAGTGATTAAAGGATGGAAAAGCTTACAGTGAAACAGGCTGAGATCCTTCACTGTACTGTAAGTTTCTCCATGAAAAGGAGCAGCCTTTGGAGCTCAGACTACCACAATTATCAGAGACTAGGCTAAGGAAGGACTTATCCCCAGCCAACTACACAAGGAACAGAAATTTACTACCCAGGGGAACTTCACAAAAACCATCAAAAGACAACAAAATCAGATGGCTGAATGTTAAAGCAAGACCATGTCAGACTGAAAATGAGGTAAAATATTTTTAGAAGAATGGTATTTAGTTGCTAGGGCACTCAAAAATGTTCTGGGGAATTTCCCATCACTGGACTTCTGGACTTTTTTTCAAGATTGGAAGTTTTCTAAAAGACAAGCTCTACTTGAAGTCATGTAATTATCTCTGAAAAATTCTGGCAAGTCCTGTGTTGTTACTGCAACCATCACTTGGTTTTGAAAATTGTAAGGGGCAGGAATTAAACTGTCATTGTGATATTTGTAAGTGAAACACCTTAATCCTGTTGTTTTTCTAGTTTTAACTGCAAACATTTTCTTTAGTTTCTGCATTTGCATTAAATATAAAACTGCTATATTTTCCAGCTCTGGTATTTCCTACAGTGCAAAATCAATGTCAGAAAACTGGCTTAGACTACACCCTGCAAATTTGCTATCAAAGCAAAACTTAAAGGAGTGCATTTTTTAATTTCACTGAAGTTTTCACAAATTGCAGGAAATACCAGTGCAAGTTAGATCTGTTTAACACAGTGTCATGTGAGACAAGTATAAATAAAATGACTAAATGAAACTTTTACCTCAAGGTATATTTCTGTCATTATGAGCTTGTTTAATTCTAGTAATTGTTTAATTCTAAAAAATGGGAAAGATAGGAAAGAAAGGATAGTTGGAGGTACTTTAGAAGCAAACACGACACATATCTAGATGAAGTAATCAAAAAGCGCATTACTGATACAATTCAATAACTCTATAACAACATACATGCAAGTATGTGCCTAAAATGGCTCATGTGGTGAAATGCAAACATTTGTCACCAAGTCCATTACACGTATTTTACAGAATCAACAGAGATTTGGAGCAACTTTTTCTTTACATTCTCTTCTACAACTACTTAAACAATTTTGTCTATACCTTAAGGGGCCAGTTCTGGTTCTATTAAAATAAAATTACCATTGGAACAGAAACAAATTAAACAAGCAAAGACACTGCGGGCCTCACACTATATTTACCTACCCAGTGCCTGAGCTGGGTTCTGTGCAGTGTTTTTGCTTAGACAGAACTAAGATCAGCAGAACCTCCTTCACCAACACAACTGCCAAGAAATTGCCTTAAGGCTGAAACCAAGCCAAATTATAAATGTACTTTAGGCTTTTTTTGTTACAAACACAATGTCCATCAACATTCTCATCACTAAAAGGAACCGAAACACCATCACTGCGGAGTATCTCCCAGTTCTGCGACACAAGCCCTCTCAATAGCATTGGGAAAGTCCACTTTTTCGCCCCTTGTCTTACCGAACAGATGACAACTCTGTTGACAAAAGTAGCAGATGTAGGACCCAGAATATTATTAGATACATAATAAAAAAGATTCTCAGGATCTGGCCCCACTCAAACATAAACACAACAGAAATCTTTAAATAGAAGATACAAGTTCAAACCAGGAAAGCAGAAATCTTTATTGTAACATCAAAAAGCCTTTTGCTTAAATGAGCTTAGCTGCTGTTCCAAAGTAGGAAGGGAGAGGCTTGGTATGGTGGCCAGGAGTCCAGCAGACAATTTTTTTTAAAAAAAAAATTATTTTCAATGGTGTTATTTTAAAGGAAGTGCATTTAAGGAAAAAAAATAAATGCCCCAAACACCTTACCTCATTTAGCTGCAGATTCTGGAGTGGAAATCCTGAACTGAGGCAATGGGAAAACTGTCTACAGAACAGTAGTTTGGGTAAGCACAGGTACTAGGTTATGTCAACTACAGACTCCCAGGAGTGAAGATAAATGGATGTGATACTAATTTTAAAACATTTTGCTGAACACTCGAGCAGCCAATAGGGGAATTCCTTAGGTCACTTCCTGTTCGTTTGATTGGATCTGCAACGACAACAACCAAGATGAGGTTGAGAGCGTTTGCATAAGGCCAGCTCAGTCCTCGGCATTCAAAGAGAACAGGTCTAACCGGGTTACACGCGTGGCTCCAGAACAAAAGAAAAACCTGGTAATGGATGAGGGATTGATTTCTTTGTAGTTGTTTTTTTAAGACCATCCCTTATTTTTTATTTTATTTTTTTTTAAATGGAGGTTATTTCAGGTAGATAGGGAGACCATAATTAGAATGGGGAGAAGCAAAAAGCAGGAATGTCCTAAATTAAAATTAGTCTGGAAATAACATTAGGAGATGCATGGTGTGGAATAACCCCGTGCCGGCAGGGAGTTGGACAGGGTGAGCCCATGTGATGGGCTCAATCCTTTCTTTTATACATTGCAAATCCTGAAAAATGCATGAAAGGGGAGTTTATTGGTCTTTCAGCTTCTCCGGATATTTGAGAGTAGGTAAGAAACAAAACTAGGAAAAAAATCATCACTGTGTGGGTATATGGGGTTGAGTATGAAAGTTCAGCTATATGCAGGTTAGCAGGGCAGAGAATCAGTAGATGGGCTCAGTCCAAAGTTTTCCTTGACCATGTGTGAGTTACCCCTCCAGCCTGCAACCCTGAACCCGAGCGGGAAACCAGGTGCCCAAATGAAAATATGAAGCCTCATCTGTTTCTCATTATTTCACTAGTCAGAAAAGGCACCAACATGGAAATGGTTAAAAATGCAGTAATGTGGGAAGGCTTTGAGGTTTCATTAATTTGTATGCATAAAACAAGAAATGTTAAATATTATTATTCAGTGACTGTTCAGTGGTCTGTGTGAAGTGAATTTTCTAGTCTTTGCTCATTTTTGGTCCCAAGTCTCATCATAAATCTTCCCCTGACAGATGCTGACAAGAGTTCTCAGTGCTAGATTTACCAAGCACAGGGAATGAATTGTCCTTCAACATCCAGAGATACTATTAATTATTAATCAAGGCTCATTGTCAATGTAGGGGAAATATTTCACAAATATTACTTATGCTGAACCTGATTTCAACATAAATAATGGATCTCAGACTCAAGGAATGTCACCTTTGTTCCTCTCATCCCCACTAGCGCCAATTAAAAACTAAGTTCCTTTTGTTCGCATAGATAAGGTGCACCTGTGTACAAGTGTTGCTTGGGAAGATTCAATCATTTCTCACTCAGGTTCCATGGCTTCCATTGATTCTCACCTATCAAAGAAAGTTGTCCTTGAGGAAGAAGGAAGACTGTAAATACCCATCTTGGAGAGCTGTATTGTCTTGCAGGCACAACACCAAGGGTCAAGGTTGTCCCTGCAGACATGTGGGCAACAATTTTGATAAGTAGGCCTAGCACTGACAAGATTTCTCTAAGCATTCATGTCACTGAGTCCAAGTATTTGCATATAAGGTCATGTCTTGGTGAGTATTTATAGCTTTCATCATCAAAATAATGCCTTAGCATAATATCAGCATGAATGATCAGCCCAGAGCAGGAAAAGCTAAGAAGCAAAGGACTAGCAAGCAGTAAAGAGCGCTTCCCTTCCCAGGAAGGATACCTTTAGCAAGAAACCCAAGTCTTACATTGTGCCACTGAGCATAACATGGGAGGGTAAAGAATCACACTGAAATACATCTTATCTATATGCTGCAGAGTCACCACGGCAGGATGCGACCACTGGATCTCAACATAGATAGGGAAAGCAGAATTTTCCTATTGCTAAACAGGATATCAGCAAAAGCAGAAGAAAAATGGTTCCAATGTGGTACTGAGACTGGAATGTCACTTTCTGTTTGTGTGACTGCTGGCCTTTTCTGTTTCAGCTCCTAAGGGCAGAGACAGCTCTTGTTGCTAAGATGCAGAATACTTCCAGACAGACAAAAAAGCACATTGTACCAACAGGTCTGGACAAGGTGAAGCTAGCTTGGTCGGCACACCAGCATGCATTATTTATTACTGTGCTATTTTCAAAGGCAGGGTGCCACACAGGGTGGTGGCTCCCTAAATTTACCGCCCTACCTGGCCAACTATGCTGCCCCCATGCTCCCAAGCATGCTTATTGACACTTACATGTGGTTCAGCACAGAGAGGATTACGGGTGGCTTTCGGAGACAGTCAGACCTTTCCCTCTGCATATCCTTCTTTAGCACTGCAGCCACAAAATTAACATGAATTTGGTCCCCACACAGAGGTGGCAGAGAAAACATTAAAAACTTTATAACTAGGAACTTGGAGGCCACAATCACAGTATGGCAGAAGTGCCAGTGCAGATTCCCAGAATTAATTTAATTATAGCCATCAAGCATCAAGGAAATTACCTAAATCTGTCTAGATTCTTAAATTGGCGTCTCTTACTGTAATGTCTGACACCTGATGAAAACAGAGAACAAATGTATGGTAATTTCTACTTTTTCATTAATATTAATCTCTGCTTCATTTGTTAAATTCCAGTGGAATATCAAAAGGTGGGTATGAAGCTGATATGTAGGTTAGACATGCCAAGCAATTTGAGAATGCAGAGTATGAGATTCCTGCCTTCATTCTGCTGCAGCAAAATCAGAAGTGATTCATAAACTTTGAGGGAAAATAATACACTTTCTGTAAAAACATCACTAGAGAAGCCAGAAGAAATAGGATGGATACTATTTCCAAGCTGTGTTCTCTGTTGTAGGCAAATGCCACCTGTTACTACGGTTGCCCATTACTTAGGCTTGCAAGACCTTGTAATTTTTTCTTCACAGTTTGCTAAATTTTACCCTTTAGCACTTTGGCTAAATTGAAATTTTCCATCATGGACATTTGTTTTGCAACAAAATTTTCAGTAACTGTCATCCATACTAGTATATGTTTTTCTGAAAAACGAAAAAAGGCTAAGGAAAGTGCTGTACTTTGTATTTATAGTAAGAAATATCACTGCCTTTTCTTTGGGAAGCTCAGGAACATTTATGTTTGAAGCACAGACTGATTAAAACAGGCTGTCAAATTAAGAGTGTACTATTTACCATTCCAAATAAAATCCAGTCAAAGTTAGCCGGGTTTAAAGCTTATTGACAAATCAGAGAAACACAAAATCACAAAATGGGCAAGGTTGGAAGGGGTCACAGTGGGTCATCTGGTCCAACCTTCAGGGTCAGCCTAGAGCACATGGCACAGGATTGTGTCCAGATAGATCCTGAATATCTCCCGTGAGGGAGACTTCACAACCTCTCTGGGCAATCTGTTCCAGTGCTCATTCACCCAGACAGTAAAGAAGTTCTTCCTCGTATTCAGGTGGAACTTCTGTGCATCGGTTTCTGCCCATTGCCTCTTGTCCTGTTGCTTGGCACCACTGAGAAAGGCCAGGCTCCATCTTCTGACACCTTCCTGTCACATACTTATAGACATTGATAAGGTCCCCTCTCATTCGTCTCTTCTCAAGGCTGAACAGGCTGGACTGTCTCAGCCTTTCCTGATAAGAGAGATGGTGCACTGCCCCAGTCATCTTCGTTGTCCTTCACTGGACCCACTTCAGGAGCTCCANAGAGGGGCAGGATCACTTCCCTTGACCTGCTGGCAGTGCTGTTCTTAATGCACCCCAGGTCACCATTGGCCACAAGGGCGCTGCTGGTCATGGACAGCTTGTTGTCCACCAGGACCCCCAGGTCCTTGTCCACAGAGCTGCTTTCCGAGAGCTCAGTCCCAGCCTGTCCTGGTGCAGGGGGTTATTCCTCCCCAGGTACAGGACCCTGCACTTGCCTTGGCTGAATTTCAGAAGTTCCCTCTCTGCCCATGTCTCCAGCCTGCTGAGGCCCTTCCAAAAGGCTGCACAGCCCTCTGGGGTATGGGCCACTCCTCCCAGCTTTGTGTCTGCAGGCAACTTGCTGAGGAGGCCTCTGCCCCTTCATCCAAGTCATTGATGGAGAAGTTAAACAAGATTGGGCCCAGTATTGAACGCGAGGGGACACCATCAGTGGCAGGCCTTCAACTCGACCCTGTGCCACTGATCGCAATCCTCTGGGATCTGCCACCTCACCAGTTTTCAATCCACCTCCCTCCCACTCAGGCAGACCCCACTTCTTGAGCCTGCCTGTGAGGATGTTGTAGGAGACAGTGTTGAAAGCCTTGCTGAAGCCCAGGGAGACAACCTCCACTGTTCTCCCCTCAAATCATAATCCACATAATGGAGTCGTGAGGCAGAGCCTCATTCTCTCGGCTTTCTTTTGCAGCAAGTGTTCTCCACTTCCTAGCTTCACAAGGCTTTCCTAGCAGATAACAAAGGCTATTCTTGTGCATCCACCAACTTGAAAAAGCAGATTTTCCAATGAGTCCTCCATTTGGTCCAGCAGCTACTCTCAGTACAGCTGGCAGAGGTCTGTCGGGGGGAGCTAAAGGCTTCATTCATGGGATTAACCCACAGGCTACTCAATGCCGAAACAGCCATCTCTGCGCACCATTTATTCAAAACCTAGAAACTGTGCACAGGGAACAGAACTAAGAGAACGTTATTAATTTTTGACAGGTTGGGAGGCACAGTACTTAGGGCACAGACTAGAGGGTACTCATTCAAAGAGAAGCTGCCCAATACTATGCATACAGGGAGTGGCCCTGAGCTGTATTTGCTGCACATGAATCAAACTTGCGCTGAAAACTTCTATTCATTTCCTCATGAGTTTTCTTGTGCTGTTCATCTTCATGGTATTTTAGGTATTATAGTTACACATGTATTTATCATGTAAATAAACATTTAATATATGGAGATTAGTGTATTACATTGTACTAATGCATTAGCACTAACATTACCGTATTAGCACAAAAACATTTATTGATCTTTATGAATCCCTAGTGGGGTGAGAAAGTAATAATTTATTGTCCCTATTTTAATGCAGAATCCTAAAAAGATCAAGACAAAGGTGTTTATTAATTCAAGGTATCAATTTTGAGCTGACTGAGCACCATGTATTTAAGAGACTTAGTATTCTATAGTTATGTAAAGTACTAAAAGCACAGCTACCATTCATTCTCATTTCAGAGCTTAGCACTTAGCAGTTCTGTAAGTAGACTCCTTTTCTCCCAGAAAAGAAGGAAAAAATTGATAATTTTTTTAAAATATGAACAAATGTTGGCATGAGTCTAGAAAACAGCCGGAGCATTTTGTCTGCAGTTTTCCAAACGTAATCATTCTCAAGAAAACGTCCATTACAGTTCTGCTGATCACTGTCTAGATAAATTATAAGTAAAGAAAAAAATGACAAGGAGCTTGGCAATGGTCACAGCAGAATATGAGCTTTGCAGACAATTCTGTGAAGATTCAAATTTTAAACCAATACAGCTGCATATTTTAGTATTTCTACAGCTTCTTCACACACACAACAGTCATCAAACAGACCCCAGCCTTCTGTCAGCTGGATCAGATAAACTGAACGTAATTGAGTAACAAAGTTCCTTGGTTCTATATGTTCTCCCCAGGAGAAGGATGTCTCCTGAAAATCCAGATATGCCTCAAAAGGGGTACTGGATAACCTGATGAACAAAGGGATATAAGCAAATCCTCTCAAATTCCTTTCCCAGAAAGCCATCTGCCAAACAGAAAATACTATTTAAGCACCACTTCTCCTGTTCCTGGAGAGGACCCACACCACCTTGACCCTTTGGTCTCCTTGCCATACATCTCAGATCAAGAGTTGGATTTTTTTCTTGAAAACATCACAGTGGTTTCTCTCATTATGTCAGTCTAAAGGTACAGAAAAGGCAAAATCACGTGTAAATCTGTTAATTTAAGGACTTGCAGGAAAAAATTATGTAATAAACTTTTCAAGGATTACTGCAAAACTGTCCATGCTCTGAGAGAGATTCATAAGAAAAAGAAATAGACATCTGCACTGAGAAATAGAATGGGGATAGGATAGAAAGAAAAAAAAAATAAAAATGACATATTAAGTTTTCCATTGAAAAGATAAGGGTAATAAATGGCCAGAATGAACTGTCAGGGCAAACAGAAATTGCTTATACAAACACTGAAAGAAAGAAATGCAAATCCTGGAGATAATGTAGGCTTATAATTAATTATTTATTTGTTTTAGTCTCCTCAGTGTGCAGGTCAAACCAACTCAATGTAACATTGTTGCACACTGTTAGGAATAAACTTGTATGAGAAATTAGGAGAGAAAGATTAATGTAATAATATCATAAATAATGTCTGTGGCAAAGATGTGTAGCACTGAGGAGACCATTAAATCCAGTGCAGCATCAGTTATGTTTTGCATCTGATTTGAAGGAAAAATGTTAAAAAGTTTGTGAGGAGTCAACGCTATCAATTGGTAAGAAACTATTTATAAGACTGTCTTTTGCCCACATGCGCTGACACAGTTCCATGGATTTCTATGAGGTTTTCACAATGTATATCTAATAGTATTTTTAATATAGTTGTGTATACTGCCTTTTCAGGACTCCAAAAGATTTAAAATTTATTATGAGGCAATACTGACTGTGCAATGATGTCTCAGAGGAAAACTTCATAACTATGCAATAGAGGGTGTTAAACAACAAGCAGGGCAAAATGACCTAATGGGTCTTTTCTATCTGTTGTGGTTTGAATCTCTTAGCAAACACTTTGATGCTGCCAGAACCAAAGCAAAATTATGAGAACATAAAGAAGGCAAACACAAAGTAATGCACAAAGATTAAAAAAAAAAAAAAGGAGCGCAGATATTGTGAGATAAACCTTTAGTAGGGCTCAAATACTTCTCCTGTTACATTCATAATCCAGGACACGATAAAACCACAAAGGACCAGGAGAGGCACAACCATTCCTGGGTGTTGCACCTCTCACTTCCAAAATTTGGTGACTATAGAAACAGGTTGGGCTAGGACCGCAGAGGTAGGAACTGGAGCACAGCTATAGAACTTAGAAGAGGTCTTGCGTCATGTGGATACTTTGTCATTGTAGTACAATTGTAAGAAAAGTGGGGGAAAGCCCTATAAGTTGGCTAGACAGGAGTTCAAGTTCACTCCTGCACGTAGGGTCCTTACCAGTGACTGTATTTCACTATTGCATTTGAGATACAGAATATATCAAACATTTTAGGAAACCTGCAAGTGGGTAAATGGCTCCCAGCTACAGAGTGCTGATTCTTACGATGCAGCGTGTCTTACCAGAGTAAACTTTTCCCAGTTTAAGGGTATTGGATTCCCTAAGAGCCCTATGGAGTCTTTTAAAACCTAAATGGTTTGAACATTCCTAAACTTAAAAACTGTTCAGAGAAGAGAATTTGGGTTGAGCTAATCTCTAGAAGAGACCTACAAGGAGCACGCATAATTTCTGTTATGTGCTGGGAAAGCAGAAAATTAAAAATTAAGGACAACAAGATGCTAAAAGAACACATTAGGAGCCAATAAAATGGGATTGAAAAGGAATGGCAGGGCCATTTACATGAAAAAATGGCAATTGTTCACACTGTAATCAGCCACTTGCAAGGCAGTCACCCGTGTAATCCATACAGCATGGGAAAATGAAACACAGATGAGGAGTCGAGGGCAACCTTGGACACAAATACCCATGTCCAGATTTAGATCAAAAGCAGTCTAAGGACAGGATGGCACAACACATGTCCCGTCTGAGAATACAGAGACAGACAAGTTGAGGTGCAGAGCATCTGACTGAGAGATTATGGATTTGATTAGTTATGAGGGATCTATGGTAGCAGTGCTACTCCCCTGGATTGCTCAAATAGGAATATGCCCAACAAAGGCCCATGACGGCAGGAATATGTGCATGCCCAAGATCTTCAGTGTGAGCTTCTCACTCTTCATGACACTGAAGAGTGGGATTCTGGATGAGTGCATTTTCAGGCGTGTCTGCGTGCGTGAGCGAGCACTGCATGACTGAATGACTGAGGAGGGGATAAACTGAGAAACTTCTTATGCACATTTCTGTCCTGGTGTATAAATGTGAGCTGAGTGAATTTCAAAGAGTACATTCATGCATTTGGGAAAGGATATTAAAGAAGACTCCAAGATTTCAGCATTTAGAGTCAGGCAATGGATGTATCTGCCATTAGGAGAATTTGGAATAGCTTCACAGAAATGAGTGAAGGGGGGTCTAAGAACTATATAGGTACAAAGGACAATAAAAACCCAACCCTTCATGGTTCGAGTTAGCCTTAGGAGTCATACCAGAACAGATCTTTTGAGGGCATCTCAAAGCAAGCAGCTACCTGCAAGACAGAGATGTGAACAATTCATAGGCTAACTTCCAATCTTTGTGATTACGAGAGGATTTCCTTTGCCAACATCTGAGCAGGGGAGTGAGGGTTAACCCTTGAACATAGCTATAGCAGGCAAATCTTTAGAAACCAGTTTATCCCAGTTCCAGTAACTACACAATGTTCAGTGCCTGTGAGATGCAAATATCAAGTTTATGATTAACTGCGTTAAAATTCCATGGAACTGCAAGTACTTTTATTTGTTTGTATAATGAAATTGAGACAATGCACCCTTTCCTTACTATGCTTTCACTTTGCTAACATTTAAAAGAAAATCTTTCACTCGATACATGTGCTATATCCCTGTATGTCCCAAGAGTTTTCTTCAAACCTTTTAGTTGGAAGGGGAGTTAGTTATCACACTATCTGCCAGGGAATATGCATGTCTAATGCGTGCGTGACCAGGGGAAATATCGTTCTAAGGAAGATGGGGAGTAGAATAAGCAAATATTTAACACTGACCTCATTGGAAGTCAGCTGGTTCCCACTAAAAAACTTGCACTGTGGAGCAGAGACTTTTGCTGAGCAGGAAAGAGGGAGGCCTTCAGAGGCCTGGGTTATTCCTCTGGGTCCTGTCAGAGTCTTTCAGCAATTTGCCTCTCGCGGTCTCTCTAGTCATGATGCTAAGGAAACAATGTAACACTATAAAGATGAATGCATTCCTGTTCCTGAGGCATTCCAAGTTTCAGTGGATATGTCTAGAGATTAAAACTCTGCGGAGTTTATTAGCGATCCCATAAAGGAAAATCTTGGATATACCAGACTATGTACCCGACTATTGTACTAGCACTTATGCTAATTAAACTTGAGGGGCACAGAAGTTCAGCCTTTATCCTCGGAGTTCTGCTGCATTAGTATTTGAGGTGGGCTGTCCATGTCTGATAGCCCTAATATTTTCCAGATGCCTTTTACTCAGCAAAGATTTCATGTTTCTAATCTTTACATCTGGCACGTTTTTCCCAGATTCAAGCAGATGTATATCACTTTTTCCAGGACAAGGGGCCAGTGTAATTCAGTTCTGTGGGTGTTTGCACTGAGGAGCTTCATCTGCCTCTTATAAACTATCAAATCTGGAAGGTGACCATGTGAACAGTATCGCAGACACTGCAGTGAGGCACACTGACATGAAGCTGGCACCTCATCACCCCTGTGTAGGGTTACTACGCAACATTGCATTAGTCAGAATTAATGACTTGATTTATTTAGAAAGAAAAACCTTCTCCCAGGTTTCTCCCATGCCCTTTCTGAAATGGCTTTTAGCAGCTGGCATTCTGCATCTGTGGGAGGAAAGAATGAGAAGAATTGTAGTGACTTTAGTAGGATTTATTCTGTGGCTTGCAAACTGGGCTCAGTGACCCACAGCAAAACAGCCCTGAATTTCAAAGGAGTGAGTCTCTCCTTGAACCGCTCCCTAAGACAGCGAAAGCCTTGGAGCTGGAGCTGTGATCTCCAAGAAACTCCATCACTGGTCTCATGCCCTGCAGGAGATCCTTCTACTTACATGCAGACATATTAACAGACAGCAATGCCTCTTGCAATCACCCCAGCGGTGGGAATCAGTCCCCCACTGATTAAGGACACAGGCGGCTTTATCATGCACCTCCACACACATACACATTGCAGAAATGCCTCTCCAGAGCATACCTGAGGGAAACACCTATTGGGGCTGCCACATCTGGAGGAAAGAATAGACACAGGCTTTCAGTCAATTTCTGTGCTAGGAGATTGCACCATTGCTACTAAAATGGATTGGATATTCTGTCGTTACTGCCAAGTACATAATTCAGCTAATGGTCTCGATGGTCTAATCTAAAATGGGAACAGGCACGAGATCTGTAGATCTGAGCATTCTTGCATATGGACAGAAAGAGCACAAAAAACATATTCTTGGGTCACAACACAGAAAACACGGGAAAATATGTTAGTAGCCCCAAAATTTACAAAAGAAGAAATGGAGTGGAGAAGAAAAGGAAAGAGGTGGAAAAAAAGGGAAAAAACCCAAGGAGTTTCAACTTCATAGGAAATGGTACAGTCACTTTCTATATTTTTTTCTTCACCATACATTTGATTGTATTTATTTGCTTTTTTATATTTATAGATGACCTGTAGTGGTCCTTTCTGACCTTAACCATTCTGTGATTTCATAGGACAGTTCAGGCTCTCATGGACCTCAGAACGTGTCTTAACCTCCTGTTCAAACCAAAGTCAGGTAAGTGATCAGACAAGGTTGCTACAGGCTTTAGGGCTTTTTTTTGTCCCTTTAAAGCAGTTTCTTGGTCAATCAAGTGTATTTTGTGAATTGAAACTACTGTTATAACTATCATTGTGACCAGTTTATCATGTAGACTAGTTTTAAGTGTTCCTCAGAATGGTACTCGTACCTGTTCCTTTACAGACTCTTCAGAGATTTGTCACATTCTGGCAAGAAGTTTCATCTGGCTCAGTTTTGCCCTGATCATGTTGAACCATATACTGCAGTTATAATCCACTGTCACATTCCTCTCACCATATCACTTCATCTTCTAAACTGTACATCATATCTCTTTTCACATCTCCAATAATACTGTAGGAAGCGGCACCAAGGCACCATGAAATCCACTGTCCATAAGGACACGAGTTGAAAGAAAGTGGCCACCTGTTCATGTGCAATTGTGTCTAGTAGAAAAATAACAGAAGCAAATTCCCCTGAAAATAATGGTTAATTATATGTATGTCCAACCATTGTTAAATATTACCTTCAGCATTTTTCTCCACATAGCATAGTTGCATAAAACAGATTTCATTCCCAGCACCAGGTCTCATCCCTGGAAAATCAATGGCAGTTGAGGCAGGTAAGCCATGATATGTCCGTGCATGGATTCATTGAAAGATAAAACAAAAAAGAAATTATACTAGAACTTGAAGGCATATCAGCAATCTTACTATTCCAAACATTCATCATATTAATACTATAACATATGAATTTGATGTGAGTTTCTAATGACATAATTCTTCACGGAATGTGATTTGTTTATAGTAATAAGAAATACAGGATGTGTCATAGAATCCTGGCGTAAAATAATTTGGTATGCAACTTCTAAGTCAGGAACGTAATGTTCTTATTTGCTGCCACTGAACTGTCATTATTAAAATAATGAAAAAGATGGGGGAAGAAGGGGAGAGAGACTGGCAATGATCTATTAAGCACCATTTGGTAACTATTGTTGTTCTTTGAGATGCAGGTTGAAAACCACAATCTCTGTGTAAAACAAAGACCACATTTTAGAATCACCATCAAGATCGGATTTCAGTAATTCAGAATTCAGACTGAATTTTTATTTTATAAATAGGTATCTTTTATATATATATATATATATATATATAAAATTTTGACTGAAATTTATCTGAATAGAAGTGACCATTTGAAATATTTGAAAGGGAACAAAAACTTTAAACTATACCATGTTTTTGTGTGAAGAGCCGAGAGCTGATAGAGAAAATTATTTGCTGTTCACTTCTGACAGAGTACACTGTTAGTAGCCAGGCTAGCAGATTCAAAAATTCACCTTCACTGGATTTTTTAAATGCCCTATTAACATGGACTCTCATTCCCAGTCATGGGTTTCACAGCCTGGTAGCCTGGGAGCAGAGGAAGGAGCCTGAAGAGTTCAGCGCTGCTCTGATGATACTCAGTTCAGCCCTGGGGCTGGCTCAACTCTTAAGTGCTACATTTGCTTATTTAAAATCAGCTCCTCTTTACTAATATCCAGTGGTGTCACTGCAAATAGCTACATCACCTGGCATTTTTCAAATTGTTTCAACTGCAAATTTTATAGACAGATGAGTCCCTTGGACAGAGGTATGAAAATAACAAATCTCTTATACGAAAGGACAATAAATCATGACTCAGGTGACTCACTCCCTGCATAGAGCATGGAAAATGAAAGAGTAAGCCCTTGAATAAGAACTGACTGAGACCTGAGTGAGACCAGTTACTGAGATAATTAGCTAAGGTCTTTTCATTTATACATTAATGAACCAGAAGATCAAAGACTTTGGCTAGGCCTGTAGCCACGACTGCAACATTGTCTTGCTATGCAATAATGAACTCATTATTAGCTGCTTTCATAAATTACATGTGGTAGACTATTTTATTTTTAATACTGTATATAAAGCACAAAAACAACTAGAATGTTGTTTTAGAAAATTTTAATTGTTAAGCATGCACTTTCATGTAATAAGCACATTCTTACTTTCAGCTGATTGCTGCTCCCAATTTTGTCCTTTCACTGGAAATTTCCTGACAGGTGGCAAACCTTCTCTTATTTTGTGGAAGAAAGGGGAAATAAGTGACTGAATGACCAAAGTGAACTTGAAGTATGTTGCATCACTTGAGAAAAATCTGTAAAATCTACCTCAGAGGTAGGAGAAACAGAATAACATGCTAAGATTACGTAAGACTGAGAAAAGTAAATATTCTAACACTCAACTTCACCCCATCTTTTTGTGCCAGCATGTTTCTGCCATTTAACATATTGGGGACAGATATGTCTGGACCCATGACTGCAGAGTTGATGTTTAGCTTGGGAAATTATATATGTAAGGCTCTGGAGTTGATCTTGGGAAATCTGGAATGTATTTCTCTTTCTGCTGTAGACTTTCTGCAACACTATAGGCAGGTTATATGATTATGTATCTTTCAGGTCCAGATCTGTAAAACACTGTATCATTTTACACAGCTGCTGAGAGAATAAATGTATAAATGTTCACAATCTGTAGTTGAGAAAAGCTTAAAAACACACATCTGATTGAAACTTCCAGATAAAATTGCAGCAGCTCATGAAGGAAGTTGTTGACTGTTACTGTTGGCAGTAAGACGTGATCTGGAGAAAAGCTTTGTCACAAATGGACAAGTTATTATTATGTGGGCATGTTAGTATATGCTCTCTTTTAAAATGGCATAAGAAAGAAAGGTATTTTATCTGTTGGCAAAGTTTCTGATGCAAAAATGATATATATATTCACAATTATTTATGACCCACTCAGAAGATCTGACACTGCTGGGGAGAAGTTTAAGCTTAGGCATTAAGCCATCAGTTGCTACAGTAACAGCAATTATTCACTGCTCTGGGACATAGGGTAAACCTGACACATTGATTGCCACCCCCTCCTCTCCCCCCTGCCCCCTAAATTTTTTTACTTAATGATTTACCTTCAAGCCGATGATCGGATGATTCTCAACTCGGATGAAAATAAGGGCGAGTGAAATCCCAACATCGAACAGTTTATTCAAAAACTCTTTTAGCCTGGAAATTATCCACAAGGTAACATTTTTCCATGTGCTTCATTAATTTGATTTGCTCTGAAAACTTTTGTCAACCCCCACAGTTCTCACCGAGTATTCACCAAAGCTTTTGTTTTCAGCATGACTATTCATAATGTCTTATTCATCTGTGACCTCAGTAACATGTTATGGTTGTTTTTCTCCCTAACTGGATGACTTGAAAACCCACAAAGAAGAAGGCTGCAGGAACACTTCCACCAAAAATGCTCGTGCATGTCAGAGCATGTCATTGCAGAAGTGCAGCTCGGTGGATGTTTATGGCTTGTCCCTATTTCACAAACACTATAGTAAACAAAATGGCAAAGCCAAATGCAAAGCCCAGCAAGTATGGTCCTGGGTTGTTATTAAAATATACATTCCCAAAGCCCTTTGAATGACTTCAAAGTTCCCTTGAGAAAGACATGGAGAAACTCATCATTGCTTCACTAATGTGCTGGACCTGTAGAGTACAGTTTTGGTGTGCTCTTCTTATGTCCTCGAGAGAAAAAGGGATGTGGCTGGGAGATCTTCAGCTAGATGTATTTCCCGAGGAAATGCTCACAGCCTCTAAAAGGATGCATCAGCCATAGGAACTACAATGTCCCAGTGGGTGCCAAGGGGCACTGTCACTGCCAGTGCTGCAGAGTGCCTTCTACACTGCCTTTGGTAGTCTTTTGAGAGGATTTTAGTGGTGAATGAGAACTTGTTCTAGACATTGAGCTCTTTTTGGTAAGCAAACAGAATGTTTACTGTAGTGTCTATGAAAAAAAAGAAGAAAAAAAAAAGAGCAAGAAAAGAGCCTCCTAACACCCAACACCCAAATCTAAATGCAGGGGGCAAAGTCAGAAGATGTGTGCCACCAGCTTCAAGGACACCAGCAATCGATACCACGGCTCCATGCCAGGAGCACTGCCCATCTGAGCTGCATAGCTGGAGGCTTTCTGGAAAACACATTCTTCTTTTGTCACTTCAGCTCTGAATCACAGATGTTCCTTGGTAACCTTTTGGAGGCAGAGTCCTCTCTTTCCTCCAAGAGTCTTGCTTCACCCCACTCCAGCACTAGCTTTGGTAGCCTGCTAATTTCGGAGTTGAGATAGAACTAAGATGTTAGGTCATTGCCATTGCCACTCTCTTTGTCAGTGCAAGACTAGCTTCATTATATTATGTGAATCTATGAAACATCAAAAACAGTTTCTCCCTGTAACTTTTAGCCCATTAATAATCACTAAGCATCAGGAGTCCAAACTGCTCCAGCCTAGCAATGGAGTTATGCTTCCACGGTCCCCATTTGGCTGATTCAGGGAGGAAGCAGGATCTCTAGACTTGTCCCAGATCTTAACATTGCCTTTTCTTCTGCCTGCCCATGCCTGAAATTGGTAATGAGCAAGCTATTCATTCCTTTGCTCTCAATACAAAGCATTGTATTAGCTTGCTGTCACTTTGAGTGCTAGCTTATCGCTCTCCACCTGCAATTAAAATGTCTAAGGAAGGGCAGCACAGTTTTAACCTGCGTCTTGAGATAAAACCACTTTTTTGTTGGATTAACTCTTCTGCACACACACTGCACAATTTGCATTCTTGCATCACAAACAAGTATTTCCTGCAGTCCTATTGTCCCATCCTCATCAGAATTGTGACTGTTTCTAAATCAGTTTTCACACTGACCACTCAATACTCGATTTGTCCTCTGGCAAAAATCATTCCCAGAGACATGTGAATCAAGCCATTCTGAATGGGAAAGAAGGAATACATTTAGCCACAAATACTCTAAACTTTTTTTTTTTTCCTCTTGGGTAGTGAATCAGATGAAAGCATAAATTCTTCTAATAATTTTCCTTCTCCTATAAATGCATCATACTATCAAGGCAGCTGGAGAGGGAAGATGAGAACACTCCTATGAATTGTTTCTGAAATGAAGCAAACTTCTAGGTAGAAAAAGACCAAGCTGAAACAGACTTTCCAATCCATACTAACACACAGATCTTGAGCCATAACATTTACTGTCATTAATCCATGAAATATTTGGCACAAACACATGCAATGGCTCTATCGCTAATCATAACTGTGGGATTATATCTTTGCTCCTTTTAGCTTAAAAGTGGATCTGCCCATGAAGGTTAGAACATCCTGGCATTTGAAAATGTGGGGCGTACAAACCTCACAACAGATGACATGATCTGATGCATCACCAAGACATCAAGGAAAATAAGGTTCAGGGTGAATCTCAAGGTCTGTGCAATCAGTCACCATTCCTGAACAAGGGCAGACTGTGAAGAAGCTGTTTCTAGGACTCTACTGCTTGACAGTGAGTAAAGTATAATGCTTTTTGCTATTAAAATTAAGTATCCACAATTGCATTTTGTGCACAGGTAGTGAAAAAACATGTAATCTTTAGAAAAAAAGAAGGAAAGTAAAATTTTTACAGTTGAAAACTTTTTTTCCCCACCAAACAGTGGGGGAAAAAGGAAAGAAGTAGAATGGAATTTGAATTCAGCTCTCAGCAAAAGTCCTAACTGGTTTTAAGATGGCTCTTGATCTATGGATGTAAGGATTTATGTGAATTAGCACCATCCAACAGGAGAGAATAGGACTCAGCAGTTACAACTCTTAGGGTTTGTTATAGTCATTTGGTCTCACTGAGGTTTTCTTTACTCATTTTGATTCTCTTTTAAATAGTCTGTTGTTACAGAGTCTCTAAAATGCGTTATGGAATTGCAAGCTAAAGGCAAGGCATACCCATTCAGCAGTGACTCACGGTGCAGCCTGGGCAAGTGTCTGTCTCAGTTCAGGAAGAGGTGAATGGGGCAGTGATAGTTCAGTCTCATAAAACACTTCAAGAACTTCCAACGAAAAGGAGTAGCTCTGTCACTACAATCTCTTACCTGCCTCCTTCCTAGCCCAGTAACATAGTAAGAGCAAAGGACAAAAATCCTGCAGAAAAGAAACTCTCCTGCTCACCATCTATTTATGTCAGACGTTGGAGCCCCCACCCATCCCTTCCTGGCACATCTGGTAAGTGTATCTCCTGCACAAGGGCAATAATGCACCATCACGGGGGAGTGGGAGGTAGGGTGGGGACTGGCAGCAGGATAAATATACTGAGAGGGAGAAAGGAATTAAGGGAAAGCCTTACAGCAAAATACATGTTCAGTTTTTTAAGGAGTTTTCTTAATAGCAGATCCATGAAAAAGGCAGAGGAGAGGGCTATGGAGGGCCGTGAGCAGGTTGAGGGTACTGACAGCTGAAGGACAGGGCTGCAGCTGGTTCTGCTGTGTCCACTAAGCATCCAGTGGCTGGAGGCTTGTCAGGAGTGTTACTTGTGGGTCAGTGCCTTTACTATTCTGTGCAGTGTCACTCCACACATCTAAAAGGGCAGAGAAAAAGCCATGGGACATTATCTAAACTTTTTATGCTTTTAGTAGAGATAAAGATACCTTTACAACATCCTTTTCTGGCCGTCTTCCTGGTCCTAGATAAAAGTGGAAGTTACAAGAGTACTTTGGTGATCTGCTTTGAGTGAGCCAAAGTGCCTTGACTCTGGCTGGTGCAAGATCAAACCCTCCGCAGGGAGCAGTGTCAAGGTAAGTGCAGCAAGTGTTCTGGAAAACACAGGATGCAGACACTGTAAAATCAGTGTTGTTTCCTTCTTGACTCAGCCTTTGTTTTTAATTTGGTATTGTCATCCACTTGTTTACGCTGATACAGGCCTGGTCTGGAGAAACCAATCCACGATTTCCAAAGAGCTAACACATTCCATCACAGGTCATAATCCCACGCTTGATTGATACATCATGGCCTCTAACAGTCATGCCGGTGTGTGGAATTGCACCCCTTTCTTGGTTTGCTTGTCTCAGACAGTGCCACAAAGGTGAATATGTGTGCTGGTAACAAAGCACTAGGCTGTACTGACGCAATGCGATTGGACTCAGCGATATCACAGTTTCATAATGCAGAAGGCTTTGAAGAACCAAACAGACCCCAAACATCCACTGAAGGACAGCCGCAGGTCGGAGCTGGGAAAGCAGTGCTGGCCAGAGGCAGACACCCAGAGCAATGCATCCAGGTATACAGGGTGGGTAGAGACAGATGCAGAGGGTCTGATCCGGATAGGTATTACTTGATAGGAAGAACAACCTCAGGACAAGGGAAGGAGCACCATCTGGTGGAAAAGAGGTCAAAATTAAAAGCAGTGATTCTCCTGATCTTTTTTTAATCATCACCTGGTAAAGAACAAAGGAATTACTGTCACCTCTAACTCACTTTGCACAACTCTGGGAAGCCCCTGTTTTGCTCTTCACGGAAGATCAGATCTGTCTCAATGTACGTAATCTGTGCAGCTCATCACATGACAAAAAATGGGTCTGTGAGTCTGGGAAAGCTTGAAGTTTTAGGATGTTTTTGATCCGAATTCTTCACCAGAATCAGATCCAGGTACGACGTGTTTTTTTAAAAAAAAAAAATCTCCTCTTTCTTCTCACTTGACCATTTCCATTGAACCTGTGGTGTCCTTGGGACTCCTACTCATGCGCCAAATATAGTTAAAACTGGGCAATAGTTGAAAAAGATCCAAGGAGGCGGACAGGAAAGATGCACATGAACTTAGACACACACAAGCTTTCTCAGGAAACAAGACTGCAAAGAGAAGAAGCCAAATGTGAGCCATTCGCTCATCTGGTTGTTTTGCAATGAATGAATCTCAGTCTAGTGATTGCAGAGTATTTCTGCAAGAGTGTCAACATAGCAGCAGAAGGATATCAAGCAGCTATTTGGTACACAATTTAGAAAAACTTAAATGGAACATTCATTAGAATTAAGGGAATGTGTTAGAATTCAGGTCAACTCCACTGATTCTGTAATTTGGAAAAGAGAAACCATCTAGGAGTAGTTTCAGAGTTTAATATTGAGCAAACACCATTTAAAGTTTCTATTATAGTGAAGACCCAAGGGTCACCTGAAAAGAAACTTCAAAATCAGCAGCTTTGCAAATTACATTAGAAGCAGGCTGTACCAAGTTTCTTAAATTGTTTCCTCAGCTGAGGTCAGTTTATTTTCCTCACTTTGATTTTAACAGCATTTAGCTGTCTTGTGCTCTGGCCAGCCACTTGCTTACTCCCCCTTGGTAGGAAAAGTGAGAAAACTCATTGACTGCAATAAATGCAGTTTAATAGATAAAGCAAAAGCTGCACACGCAAGCAAAGTAAAACAAGGAATTCATTCACCACTTCCCATCTGCAGGCAGGTGCTCGGGCATTCCCAAGAAACCAGGGCTGTGTAACAGGTTCTTGGGAAGACAAACACTGTAACTCTGAGCATGCCCCTCTTCCTTCATCTTCCTGTGGATTTACGTGCTAAGCATGATGTCGTACGACATGGAACCTGACCAAAGGTGGGGTCAGCTGTTCCGGCTGCATCCTCTCCCAGCTCCTTGTGCACCCCCAGACCACTCCTGTGGGGGGTGGGGAGGGGTGAGGAGCAGAAAAGACATTGGCCCTGTGTAAGCACTGCTCAGCAGTAAGGAAAACATCCCTGTGTTGTCACAACTGTTTCCAGCACAAATCCAAACACAGTCCCATGCCAGCTACTCTGAAGAGAATTAACTCCATCCCGGCCAAACCCAGCACAGTGCTCTTTCAGGTAGAAAAGAATATTACACAGACAATATTCAGTCAAATACAGTTATGAAGTTTGTCCTTGATAAAAGGACTGACGATGATACACACTATTGGATTTGCTCATAACTGTTAATGATACCCAACACTGCACGTACGATATCAAATCTATTCGTAGTTGCACTCACCAAAGTGGTTTTGACAAATAAATACATGTTTCTCCAAGCTATCTGTATCTCACCATCTTACCTTTGCTGTTTACCATTCTGGGAACCACTTACACAATAGTAACAATTGCACAAGGAAACAATTGCTTCTATGTTTTCACAGTTCTAACAACAGACATCTGCAGGCTTTTAAAATCCACCCTCTAATTCATTTTAGGGGTGTTTCTTTTGTATTTCTGTATTCCTTCACTAAAAAATCAAGACCTCTGTTTTTTGGTTGTTTGGTTTTTTTAACTGGCAAATCACCGTTCAGTGGATGAAGCATTCTCTTACCTGGATTATAATCTTGGACATTTTCTACTCTAAGAAACTGTTTGCCCATCCTGCTATTACCACTTAACTTCACATATTTGAACCAGGTAGAATTCGTCACTGTCTGTTTTGACCAAGAATGTCATTTCACATAATATTCTTTGGAAGTTCATATATTTTCACAAAATATTACAAATTTTGACAAAAAGGAATTTTCTGGTGGAAAAAAAATGCTGCCCTGGCAGATTCCTCACCAGCACTGCATTCAAGTACTTACAAAAAAAATGCAATGAGCATCTAAAAAAAAAAATTCCTAACCTCTTCCTGGGAACTTGGATCTTTTATCTCATCAAGGAGTCATAAAGAGGGTGGTTAACCCATGAGCTGCATTCCTCACTGATAGCCCTGACCTGGTTGGAAAGGCAGGATACATGGTCCCTACACCTGCCCATGTAGCTTACACTACATCTGCCAAGCAGCAACTGCATATTCCAAGGAGAAATTTCCAGAGGTAATAGTGAACTCAGACCTGGAGCCAATGCTAAGAGAAGTAAGAATTTGACTCACTTGCTGAAAGTATTTGATCAGTCCAGCCTGCTTCTTGTTTCAGCCTGGGACCCATGCCTGCCTGAGTACATTTAATGTAGTAATCTTGCTTTTTTGCAGATAATTGTGGATTCAAGACATGTATGTGTCCTCTCAAAGACATTCTCATCTTTTATTATTTTTTTTTTTTTTAATGGAAATAGAATTTAAACAAGGAGCTACCTTTTTCCACTCTGCAGTTAAACAAAAAGTCTTCATAAGTTTAAGATAAGTACAGTTTGGTTTAAAACTTCAGGCTTCGAGATTTGTATGTAATGATGTTATGATCTCAATGAACACCGACTGCTTGCTAATTGTATTCTTTATTGAAAATTCTCTATCTAAATTTAGTTTGAAGTTTCTCAGTGCCACAAGATGTATAATTCTTTCTTTGACCACACTCTTATTCTTCTGTTTGTTGTTTGGGATTTCTTTTCCCTAAGGAGCTACTAAGAGGGATGGTTGCAATGTGAGTCTATAGGTTTCATGTAAAGCTACTGCAGAGAGTCAATTGATGCCATTTGTAGATAATTGATTAATATGCATGGCAAGTTTCAGATCAGAGTTCCAGAGTTTGTGAAGTAGTAACATGCATTGGCAGGTAGATAGATAGATAGATAAATAGATAGATAGATGACAGAATTTTAATGGAAGGGTATTCAAACCCTTGGAGCTCTACAACACTTAACAACATCCTGAATGAACAGAAATGAGCCTTTGACATTAATAATTCTCCTCTGTATTTTATCCTTGTTCTATAGGTAATTCTAAACAGGACTTTTAAGCAAACTGAAGTATCCAAACCTGCTTTCTGTTGAGGTTTACAAACATATTCTCCTCTGAAAATTATAGGTCATGAATAGTTACTGTATTCATTTCTAGAAAAATATTGCAATGATAAATGAATCGCTTAGATGACACCTACCTTTCTCTACTTAATAATACATGTATCTTAAAGGAGTTGATTTATCTTAATGGCAATGACATTCTAAAATGTACCTCATCGTGTGCCTAGGTGAAGGAGGACTGCAGCCAGACTAGGCACTGAAGACTTTTTCTAGGCACAATTTACAAATAAAGGGATTGTTTTTATTTGAAAACTGAAATGCCTATTAGAAGTCCATTAATTGCTAGAGATTCCTTCTAAAAGGTAATGTTCCCAGCTTTACAAGAAAAAAGAAGAGATGGCACAAAGAATAATATTAACTGGGGACTAAAAACTGAAACAAGACAGACAAGTGGTCCTTGTGGCTGTAAAGCTTACACTGTTGAACACTGCAGAAGTACTATCTGATAACAGCTGTATCCCACTCTCATATGCTGTCAATCTATGGGACAACTGATGCTGTCATAATGCAGACTCTTGCTTATCCCAAAGGGAAAACTGAAGGTTTGAAAACACCATTGCAGACCCCAGCAGTAAAAATGTACAAACACACTTTCCTCATTTTCAAGGGCTTTGGCACACACGCAGGATGGCAGCTCCCCATTGCTCCCTGCCTCTGCCCTCCCAGGGCACCTCCCTGGCAGCTCTTCCCTTACAGAAATGTACAGACACTTATTAGAGCAAATGTTCTCCAAGCACGACAACTGATTACTATCTGACTTGGCCTTGGTACAGCCTGAGCGTGTTAGGACCTGACAGTATTTCAGTGTTGTGAAAGGAATTCGATGTGCAGTGAGGACATGCCTCCTAAACTTCACTGAGAGTTGGTTTGGGAGAGATCTGCAAGCCAGCATAACAGAAAATTAATGCATGGTAATCGGAGGAGTATGGCATGTGTAATCCTAGCTGAGTTCATGTGAAAAGGAAAACATAGCAATTGTTGCAGAAACTACCATTGTACTTGCTAGTTCCCAGTTCCACTCGCTGGCTTTCTGGCTGACCTCTGACTCTCATCTGTCTATTCAGGAAAGCGGACATGAATTAGTTAAGTGTGTGAAGTTGTTATGTATATCCTAAAGCAAGTTAAACCTCCAATTCAGTGTTCTCACAAAGCCTTAAATTGCTATAGCCCAATCCTCAACAGTAAAATGATGATATTTAGCTTTCTTTTAACAAGCATAATTTATCCTACCCTCGCTGTCATTCTATCTTCTGTCAAGTTTTTGCAGAGCTCTAGTCATATACACTTGCATTCTGATCCTTTCAGAATGTGAGGCGAATAAGGAAGTTCAGAGGTGAATCCTGTGTGAATGCAAAAGGAAAGCCAAATGCCCCTTCTGCCGTGCCTCTTCCCTGCCCACCCAGACCATGCAAATGTTCTTTTAGGATGTGTGAAGGGTTCAGGATTGTTCTTCATGCATAAGAATGTGCATTTGTCTGTTAATCCTTCATGCTCGATTCCTGAAATGTCAAAAGCTTTGTTTGAGCCAACAACATTGGCAGCATTAAGATTTCTGTACTGCCCAACATTCCTGAGAAACAGCAGACACAGAAATGTTCATTTCTTTCTGGAAGCTGTCTAGTTAAGGGTTAGTTTCAGCTGATTGCTGCTCCTATAGCTTACATGGTCATTTCATGGAGAAATTCAACAAAATGAAACAGGAAAACAGCCTAAAGTGACCTTTCCAAATAGTTATGGACTACCACCATGTTTCTGTACAGAAAAAATTACTGCTACCCCAATTTTCAGTATTAAACCAAAGCAAAAGGTCAAATGTGTGCCTTTCTACAAAGAAATGCATGACAAGACAAGAAGTCAAGGACAGGTGTCCTGGTTGCTGGCTGCTTTCTCTGGTCCCCGGGCTGTACTTCGAGCTGTCCTTCACTGCTTTCTGAATGAAACATGCATCCCTCTGAGCTTCCTGAACATAGTTTGAAAGGGCTTTTGAAGCAACGCTTTGTGCCAAGGAATTAGTGTGCAGTGTTAATGGTGTACTGGTTTAGGAAGAAGAAAGTCTTCCAGTGGAAAGAGGCCTACTTATGTGAGGCACCATCTAGACAGCCTGATTTGGGCAGATCCATTGCTCTTTTCCTGCTGTATCCTCCAGCTGAATTTCAATCGGGATCAGTGGACATTTTGCCCTTCTATGTTGTACCAAGGAAGGTGACAACAAATTTTTGGAAATCTGACTGGTTACTTGGTTAGTCCCATTCACTTGCAAGTCCCTTGGTGATCACAGAGTCTTGCAGGATTTAATAACTCTCATAACTGAGTTTTCCAGCTAAGACTGTCATGACTATTTCCACTCTGTTTCTTGTGCCTCAAGTCATGAACATTTCACGAGGTTAGATTAGTATCAAGAGAAAAGCCTAAGAAAGATTTTACGCTTTTTATGCTAAGAGAGACCTTGTGTTTCTCATGCATGGATAGAGAGAGAAGAGTTTATTTAACTGGAACAGTTAACAGGTCTGTGGTTGAGAGATGTTCGCTTTTCTGGTCACTAAAACACATGAGCTGCCTTTGCAGGCAGTGGCAAAGGCATACACAGGTTTGCGTAGCAACTAAGAGGTTACTTTTCTGTGCCTTTGAGTTTCAAGGATTTTGAAACGGCTTCAAACACTTTCTGAAGTTTCATCTTTCATTGAATCCCTTAATCCCTCCAAGCTTGGCACCGTTTCTCGCTCATGTTTATATTTTAATCTCAAGTTTCTCGCTTGAGAGCTATATTGTTTAAACCTGAGGCTATCAGTGATGGTGCATCTGGGAGTTTTGTTACAGATTTTCCAGCAGCTTCTCACGATTTGGAGCGTGTGGGTGTGTGTGAGGGGGGCGCTTGTTCAGGGAGGATGCGCACGAACTCTGCATGAGGCTGATCACAATCATGGTAGCTCATTTTAGCTTTGCGTGTTTTGTCACTGGGCCTGAATGCTCATGGGGTGGCCTGAATGCTGACATACAAGGTGGTACCAAGAAACCCTCCAGCCTGTTAGAGCCCTCTGGGTATTATCCACTACTGTCTTTTCAGGTGGGCAGTGATGAAGTCCCAGCAAGAAGTCCGAGGTCAGTCAAGAGAGACCTCATGGCCTAGTTGAAGCATCTGGAGGGCAAATGGTGTTCTCCTCTATCCTGCCAATTGCAGAGAATAGTGGAGGTAGAAACAGGAAAATCACACAGATGCCTACAGCCTCACCTGGCTCTGAGCCTGCTGTTAGCAGCAGAATTTTTGATCACAGGTCAGTTTACACCACACTGAGCTTTCTGGCAACAGACAGAAAAAAGGGCTCTTTGCTCAGGAGTTAGCAGCTAACTCAGATTTGAAGAAGGGGAGGGGATAAAACTGGGATCAATAGGGTTACGCCTGGAGACAGCGTAACACCTGTAAGTTGTGTGTTACACCACAACTTCTGCTGGTTTTCTTTTCCAGCCACCAAAATATGTCCAAGCATGCTGCCTAGCCTCACTAGGACCCAGAGTCATCTTTACTCATGGACCATGCTGGAGGCATGCAAACACAACAATGTCTCCAAAATTTGCCTAGCACAGGGAGCTTCAGCCAAATCTGCCACAAGGCAAACTGTTCCTCAGACCAGGTTGCTCAGGACCCCATCCAACCCAGCCTTGAACACTTCCAGGAATGGGAGCATGGACTTTGCAACTAGGGGGACTCAAGCTTACAAAGCTACAGAATCTGCAAGGTGTAAAGAAAGGTATAGCTTTGTTCAGACTTACCTAAAGTCCCATTTATTGCATTATACCTTTCTAGGCTCAGTGAGTAGGAACAAAAAATTTGGCCTCAACTTAAGAATGATCAAATATATTGTTCTAAGACACAGACAGATTTGTTAAACCAAGAAAACTATTGTGTGCACACATCTCTAAATCAGCCGTCCGTATTGTCCCACACTTTTTAAACAGAAAAGTGAAAACATTTTCAGGGAGCATCAAATGATGAGTAGCACCAAATGCATACAGATAATGGTCCCCAGGTCAGAACAAATATGAGATTCTTTACCTTTTGATCCTTGCTGTACTTGCTTTTACCTGAGATCCTTACTTTCACGTAGAGGTTGTAGTGAGGTGGGTGTCAGTCTCTTCTCCCAAGAAACAAGTGACAGGATGAGAGAAAATTACCTCAAGTTGCACCAAGGGAAGTTTATATTTGATATTAGGAAAAATTTCTGCACTGAGATTTTCTTCACTGGCTGTCAAGAATTGGAACAGGCTGCCCAGGTACATGGTTGCATCACCATCCCTGGAGGTATTTATAAGAGCTGTAGATGTGGTGTTTAGGGACATGGTTTAATGCTGGACTTGGCAGTGCTGGGTTAACGGTTGGACTTGATGATCGTAGAGGTCTTTTCCAGCCTAAATAGTTCTGTGATCTCCTGTGTAGATAGACCTCTTCATGAATATTGGCCATCTAGACTTCTGAGAGAAATAGGCACTTTTGTTTTGCATTTTTATGGGCCTTGTAAATTAAGAGATGAAAGGTATTTTTAAATGGTGATAATTTTTACAGCACTAAGTTGATCTCTTCTACTGTTTTCTAACCCTTGAGCTGTCTCAGATTGATCAACCCTATTGTTTCCTAACTCCTCTGACCTTAGTCTGTGGGGGAATTCCCATCATATTTCAAAGGTCAAAGACACACCCTTGATTTTTCTTCCCCTTAAAAAAATAACAGAAGGTTGTGCAAAGCATTTTGACTCTCATTTCTGGTGACATGACAAAAATGGCTGTCACTCCACCTGATATTCCTTAGCAGGGATATATCTGCATACTTTTGTTTGTTGGAGCAGCTGCCCACTCACAGCATCTGAAACTGGGAGGTGCCTAATGTAGTTAGAAGAAGAGTGGGATCTAAAAGTACAACCATTTCACATCCCGGTGAACTGGATTTTGGGTTAAGAGACCAGTGCCTGTGGGAAGTCTATGGCCCTGCTTCCTTTCTGTCAAATGGAAGTCAAGAGAGAAAACAAGTTCTCCCATAATGTAGTAAATCCAATTTCTTGAGTTAAAAAGTGCACAAAGTCTTTTTGGCATCAAAGTGAATCCAGCAAAGCATCCTTTTCTGTAGAAAAGTCAAACCCATGCCGTCGGGCTGGCTGGAGAACCGAAGTTTCCTTTCCGATCCATCTCCAGCTACAAATGTAAGCAGCTGTTGCCAGACAAACTCAAAAAGCTCAAGCGCTGCCTATTCTTCACCACCAAGGCTGTAGTCAGGCTTTGTTTTTTCTCAGTGCTTCTTTCTGTCACCAGTTCTAATTCTAACACTAAAAACATTCAACACTGTCGTCTCACAAAAATTTCTTAGAGCAGAAAATGTGCAGTGTGTGAATCTTTAGCATGCAGTGATCATACCACATGAAGCCAAGGAGAATGTCAGTGGTTCCATCCTTCTCCAGCTCCACCCTGTCTTGGTGCAGACAATCTTTAGGATGCAAGAGAATGGTATCTAAGAGGAGGCCTGGGAACTTGTGCTATGATGCAGCCTTGTTTATACATGTTCCTATTTTTTTTCACTTATGGACTCTCCTGTCTCTAGTCAGTAGCACTGCTTCTGTGTGGGATTACATTTTAAAAAAGAAAAAGTGAAAAATCTGTACCTTTTTGGGGGATAGAAAACTTGTGGGAGTAGCTGCTATATAAGTCGGCAAAAGCCTGGATAAATGCTGAGTGTGGCATGATTCTTATTTAGAGGATTTGCATGTGTAGGGGTGAAGATGTGATGCAGTGTATTCATGACGTCCTCTGCTACGACTGACCTTGAATTGTTGGTGTTGGTGAGTTCTGGATGGAGGCAACAGGGTTAATCAAGTTTCTCTGTTTCTGTAGCTGAAAGAAAGGAAACTAGATTAGTATTTATGGTATCATCATCCCCACACTTTCCACATCATATAAGTCAAAGTCTCAGGTCACTTCTATGATGGCGAGCGATAAAAAGTAATAACAGGTTATAAACTAGGAAATATCAGATGAAGCCAGTTTAATAGACTGTGAACAAAGTCCGCTTTTGCCAATCAAAATCAGAGATGTATCCGAATCAGAGACATCTCACTGTGGAATTCACTGCGTCCATTTGCATACCCCAGCAGTACTTCTCCAATCGGTCTGAAAAGCTCTGTGATTGACAATTTTATTAAAAACTGTGAAAGATGCTGTCATGGACTAATCCAATGATAACTTCTTCCTGCTAATCTCAAGAGTTTAGTCAGTTTTATTTAAACTTGCAGGCTTTTGTTCATGAGCTGAGCACTAAGGCTCAGGTACTTCTGTGCAAAACCAAGTATATACAGCATGGACCGGGGATGACTTGAGAATTCACAATGCAGAAGCACGTCTGTAAGACTGGATCAAAAGAGAAGTCTTTTCCCACATCCTTTAGAAATGAGAATTTTATTTAAATATCTTCATGGAGTGGAAAGGAAAGGAAATCTCTCTCTTATGGCTCATTTGTTAGGGTTACACCTATACCGATACATTTTTTTCATACAGCCTTTGAGATCCCTTCTGTACAGTGCAGAAACTCCTTATTTATACAGTTATTGATGTTTACAAGGTTATGAACCATTTCCTGTCTGGATTATCCCATAGTTTATATGCTGCTTTATCAATGCAAAAGCCACATTGCAGGAAATCAGACCGTTGCTTTAGACAAGGTGATAAGCTGTTGCACAACCTTACATGTTTGGTCTCACAAACTGCGAACTGAGTTTCTGGAAAGATCTTTCTGCAATGGAGCTGCCACAGTATATATGCGTTTTCCCCACTGGTGCAAGCAAATTCCATCATTCTACCATTTCAAAAGAAATGTGAAGAGAGAAAGATAGAAGAAAGGTAAGCAGAGAAGGAAATTAAAAAAGAAGCACAGAGTAGAGAGATTAGTCCGTTGAAGGACAGCAAGGAGAGTGCAGTGGGAGAAGGAAGGAGGGTCCTCTAGGGCTAAGGCTTTGCCAAAAGGGAGCCCGTAGGCTTTAGTCACATTTGTCAGCCATCATCTTGTGTAACAAGAGGTAATTCTCCTGGGACAGTGTGCTGTTCTAAAATGGCTGGCTGGGACACTGCACCCGGGTGGCCCTCGACCAGCTCCATTAGCCGCATTTCTTGGCATGGCCCCTGTTGTGCTGGGGAGGTAAAATGTGGCACTCCCTCTGAGTCACCTCTCCTTGCATTCACACCATGCAACATCACCTTGCATCAGAGCTGCTTCTGCCTACAGCCATGTCACACCACTAGCGTGAGATGCACGTGACGGTAGCATGGTGAAGCTCATGAGGCACCCTGTCAGCACGTAATGGAGCAAAGAAATGCCTCCACTTGAAGTGATTTGTGCCTAAATTTTTTGCTCTCGCTGTTTATGCAGGTGTCCTCAAAAGACTATTAATTAAGATGGAGCTCTGGGGCACAAAAATATATTTCAGTCTACTCTGATCAAAACTATTCCTAATTTAAATTTTTTGAAAGTATGATATTATGTTAGATGTATGCTTTTCCTTCACCGATTCGTTCTCACTACCTCTGGTGTCTCTGATCTGTTGCTTCTAATCATGCCAGGCATCCTATCCATGAATCCTATTCAAATCTCTTAATGATCATTTCAGACCTAATGGGGCACAAAAATGGACTAGAAGCTGTATCTGGACTAGAACCCAGCAGGTTTTTGTGGGTCTAAGAGGCATGGTGCTCAAGCAGACAGAGATGCCACCTGGCCTCAGGTGAGTGCTGTCATTTTTCTAATACCCTACAGTGGTTTGCTGTATGACTTTAATCCAGTTACTTTTCTGCATCCTGGTCTTTGCCAGATGCAAACAGTGAGAACACCGCTTCCTGGGCTTTGAGAGCTCTGAACAAAATTTGATAGCCCTTCTTACATGCTAAGGTCACAAAAGAAGGAGTAAGACTCTACTAAGTTAAGTGCTTAAATAGCAGGTTTGCTTAGGTGGTCCATAAGTCACGCTTGCATAAATCAGCACTGTTAGACAAAGAGGAAAAAACCAATACAGGATGAACTTTCTATACCTGAGAATGTTTCTCCCCCTGTCTCTGGGCTATGCTATGCTATTTATTATCACTGTCATCAAAAGGGGTGTGTATAAGAACTTGAAAAACCAAGCCAGCCTGTTCCATGTATCACAGTCCTGCAGGTGGCTTTATTCCTAAAGTGCTGGGCTGTGGTGCTGTTGAAGCCTCCTGCTCCCCCTTGCTCTCAAGACCTACTTCTGGACTTAAGTGCTGCATCAGGAGTAATCATCTACCTAAAAGTAAGCTCCATTTCTTTCCTGAAGTCATCGTTTATAAGAGCTGTAGGCTGCCAAAATGGTTTTGCTGTGATGATTTTATCAGGCACTCAACTGATGTACTGCCTGCCGTTCTCATTTCTGCATCACCAGTTTTCTCAATGATAAACAACTCACTTTGCTTCAGTGAATTAATGGTGGAGACAAGCATGAGCCTCAACACCTTTTAATAAATTAATAATCTCAGCCTGTATCACTAAATCAAAAGAGATTGATTGTAATGTGAAAGCTAATTTTTAGATTCTGTGAACACAGCACCAGATGGAATAAAACTGAGAGGTGTAAAGCTCTCCTGTTGTTTGAAAAAAACTTGCCTGACTCTTCCACTTTCTGTGTCTCCTAAGTGTGTTTAAGCAGATGTGTGCCTATATAAACAGCACCAGTTAATAGTAAGATACTATTCGATGTGACCCAAACCAATATCTTGTTTGCATAAAATGCATGAAGATATATTACCTTTGCTAACAATACTAATAATTACCATTAATTTCTGGAACATCCAGAGCTCTATATGGGATGTTCGAGAAATTAATGGTAATTATTAATATCTTTCCATATGGATAAAACAGGATTTTTCCTTCCCAAATAACTTTTGCTGCCTGTAAGGCATGTGGTCAAACCTGCTGAGAGGATTTGAAGCTGGAAGCTTTACCCCACACCTGTGAGCTCAAATCTAGTCCTCAGTAGGGACTGAGGTTGCCATTCCATTTCACAAACAGTTTCCCAGCTTGGAGAAATAAGTTGTCCTTGCAATAACTACAAAATCAAGGCCATGACTAGTTCTAAGTTATTTTCTTTTTAAATCCCGTGGCTTTGGAATTTTTTTTGACACCCTTTGCTTGTAACAGTTCATCCATCTTTCCAGATATTATTTCACCTTGAGGATATCTAGTTTCCACGGTTCATGGATTCTGACTTTCATTCCAGACATTTATTTGTGGGAAACCTTACATATTGGGAGGCAGGTATAGAGAGTGAATGAGATACTTTTGAGCAGGTTGTCCTTGCAATCATTCTTAAATTGTGTCTCTCCAATGATCTGTGGAGATATTCTATTCTCTCCCAGATGGCAACAGGCTTTCAGCTGTTTGTTTCTACCCACTGAGTTGGCAGCACCACACAATGCACCACTCCAGCTGTATGAGTACAAGTGTGGGATTTAGTTCCTAAAATGCTCTGCACCTTGGTAATGAAAGCAATGACCAGGTAAATACACATTAATCTGGCCAGAACAAGGATTCTGAAAGGCACCAGAGAAAATGCATCTGTAATAATGGAAGAGTTGCTCACTGCAGAATTGCCAATGTTAAGAGAGCAATACTCTGTGCATTGGAAACCCTATACCAGGCCTTGCATTTCCTGTGAGGAATCCCAACTCTGTTTGAAGGAATTCTTTCCAAATGTTCTGGTGTCAGATCAGATCCCTGTTCAGAAGCTTAAATTAGCACTGCTTGTTAGAAATAGTCTCTCTTCTAAACAGTTGGTTCAAATTCCCAAATAGTCCTGATACTCTTCTCTGCACTCAGGCTGAATCATTCAAGAGCCTCTGAAAAGGGAGGTAGCAAAACCCACTCATGTCAATGAACCAAACTTTTAGTCAGAACTGGGGAAAAAATTAGGGGTGCCTGCAACATTTTTCTCTTCTAGAGCTACCTTTGTTCTTTTACATGACAACACTGCTGATCTTATGGAAAAGACTTTGCATGCTGAGACACAGTTTGAATAATGACAGTCATTTCCTCATGGCTCCTGGTGGTGCTAATCCAAGACCACTGATCATGTAGTGTTTTGTTTCTGTATCACTAAGTTTGACATATGAGGTAGAATATAAATCTTCTTGCTTCAACTAAATGGTTGTATTCAAAGCCCTGCAGGAATTGGGGTTTTTTGAATCATATTGTTTTAATATTCGTTTTCATTCCGTCTTAGAATACAGTTCTAAATTTCATTTGAAATTACAGAAATCACAGAAAATATTTTGTCCTAAAATTTAAACATGCACTTTAAATACTCGATATGATTTAGTCGAAGTTAATTTTGGATCACTTAGATGAATTGCTTTGATTTTTATTAAAGATTTGCCTGTCTTCTTCCACTTTTTTAAACAAACATACAAAAAACCACAAATACAAACCCCACAACACTGAGATTTAAATAATCCCTCAGGAACTTGTGATATCAGCAGATCAGCAATTGCCAAAGGCAAAGCAGCCCATCTGAGGCATTTCGGCAATTTCTAACTTTACTGCAGACTGTTAGTTGTTTTCACTGTAAGGTCTGTGATGCAACAGCTGCACAGCTCTGACTTCATCCAGGTGAACAGCAGTGCAACAACTACACCCCAGAAAATATGCTACATTGAACTCCACGTGTAGCTGAGTGTAAGCTCCCTCAGCTCGTAAGAGACGCAGCTTTACACAACAATCAGGTCAGATGCCTCTTGCTTAGCAAAGATGAGCTGAGGAAATAATGAGCCTTTTCTGACCAAGGTAGGAGCTATGCTTCTTCCTCCGCATGTTTTCTATTGCTCAATTCCTGATGCTTTTAGGCTTTCTAGGAGTCCTTCATGGTTACAGTCATTCCTCTCCTGAATCAAATTTAAACCAGCCTGGGAATTAATTCCCTTGTCATTTCTTCCACAGTAGCCTAGAAATGCATATGACATGTCGAGCACACACAGATAAAGCCACTACAGCAGTGCCACCAGCATTGCACAGGCAGCCCTTGAACAGAAGAGTGCTTTGCTGTGAAGCCAGAGAAGAATGTAGGTCAGCATAATAACATTCTACCTACACTTTCCTCTGGTGACAGTAATAGGCTTAAGGACTGTGATCCTGATGCCTTTTGAAAACCTGTTTTGTACTTGGTAGAAACAAAATAGAAGCTAATTAAAAGAGATGAAACTGTGGTGGCAAAACTGCCTAGAAAGAAACAGATGAAGACCACTGATTTACAGGCTATTGCTGGGCTCAGCTTCTCTTCCAGAAAGCACACTGGTATTTTAATGTATGAGCCCAAAGCCAGTGTCCGAAATATTTTCTGCAAAAATGTGAAATAGTTCTGGGACACTTCATCAGAGACAAGACCCTAGCCTTAGAAGGACTGTCATCTGGGACACTGCAGCCACCCCCATGTTTCCATGGGATGAAATACAGGGTGAGTTTGCCTTTCCATTTCCACATTGGTAATTTTAATGCTTTTTTTTTTTGGCAATCAGAATAGATCAGCATTTATATTTGGGGGCGTTTTTTTCTCATACAAAGTGGAGGATGTTAAAATTTGTGACAACAAAAATATTGTGTAGTTTTTCATTCCTTCTCTTTGTTTTCTAGCACTTGTTGAAAAGAGGAAAATCACCTTAAAAGGCTGGAACAGGAAAGGTCTGAATTCTCTGCTTTCTTCTCCACCCTCAGCTATTCACCATCATCCTGCCAGGTGTCTTCCCCCACACACATCAAGCTGTACTTTTAGGCACAGTTCTGGAATGTTCCTGTCACAAGGGGATGTACTGGCCCTTACGTTCTTGTATGGTGGTATGAAATTTTACCTGCCCCCTTCTTTTTCTCTAAAAAAAACCCCTGAAATCTTTCACAGACCCTTTGGCTGATCTTTCCCTCCTCAGTGGCATAATACCTTGATCATGTTCATAATTTACAAGACAGCAAAGCTCCCTGAATTCTTTACTCTGATATGAGATATAAAAGATATGAGCACATGTGAAAGTGAGGTCTTGGTGTCATCACCTTTAAAATGCTCATCAAACACAACAGTACTACAAGGGGCTTTGAAATGTTTTAAAAGAATGATCTGAGTCTTTCCAAAACCAAAGCAAAAACAGAAACTGGACCAGGTGAGTGCTGTTCCATGAAGGAAATGTGCCATGACATTTATATGACAGTACAAATATTGCCAGAGAAGATATTTATCAAAATCAGATCGAACTTTCAAGCCCAATGGACAAAGTATTTCAAGGTTATTCACTGTACCTGTGGATTGGCAGAATAAATACTTCTGGTTTTCTTTCATATTACCTTTAGGTAGAAGAATAAGGAGCAATCCAACACTCTTGTAGATAGAAAAGCAATGCCATGAACTTTTCACTTGGCTGCATATGGAAACACAGATACAGGGAAAAGGTCTGGACTGGCCTGTGGCAGCTCACAGGGCAACCCCCTGAAACACAGGGCTGGATTCATGCCCAGCCCCACAGGGGTGCTCATCTCCTCTAAATCTGTCTAGTTGATGTTATGATGTTCTAGTTTTCCTAAGGGAGGCTGGAGGCTGTTGGCAGAGGATTAATAAAAGAAGGGGAAAAAAAGAGTATGCCTGATTGAGAAAGGGATCGATTCAGCCTTCTGCTTGTCTTTGAGCAGCCTCTGAAGTTGGGGTTCCTGTAGAGCTAAAGCCTAATTTTGAAGCTTTTTTTTCCCCCCTGGCAGAAGGCCTGTGAGCCTGGTGCTCCCAGCACAGGGAGGCTCCCCACAGAAGCCTTCAGACCCTGACACAGCCGGGTGTGTTCAGTCTGCAGGGCTTATAAAGCTGATCCAATGTCAAGCTCATCTGATTTTCCTTTTAAATGAGGAGGTGAATGAAATCTGAGATTCAAATATCCTCAAGGTATGGGTCTCAAAAGTCAGACCCAGAGCTTCTGCCCACCTCTTGGCTTTGCTACAATGTCACAGTAGCATCCCAGGGTTTAAAACGCAGCATGCAGTATTACATTAATTCTGTATGTGCATACATATGAAGATATTTATAGCATGGGAATGATTCATGAAAGCGACCACAAATTCCTCTGTAAACATTTAGGAGTTGTAATTAAAGTAATTAGAAGTATTAATTACTTTACAGAAGACATGTAAGATGCAAGATCCATATTACAGTTATTCTGTCACAATTTCAAGCCCTTTGAATTAATTTTACTCTGGAAACTCCTCCAGCCTATTTGCATTGTTTTGCACTCTGAACTCGCTGTCTAGACAGACACTCTTCACTTGACTTGTAGTGCTATCATAACCCATTTTGAATTACAATTTCGTGTAAGTAATGCCTAAAATCAAATGTTCTGGGTTCGTTTGAAACTTACACAGTGAATAATGGATGACTGGTCCAAGAAACTGTGAAATACAGGTCAAGTATAAGATGCTGTGAGATGTGAAAATGAACTAAACATTTTCAGATTTCTTTACGCTACTTTCATTCACATCCTTGATGGCTTTTCTTTTGCTATTTCCTGTTCTGCAACTGCCCTACTCAAGTGATATAATAGATACTACAGATAATATATTCGAAATTAATTTAGAATCCTTAAAGCTCCTAAAGCAATAATTCCTCAAGTCTTGTATTCCTGTAACTGCTTAAGAATCAAAACTGAGAGAAATTACTAGTCATCCTTAAAAAGTTAAAAATGCAATAAGAAAAGCCTGTATTTTGATTCTAGGGGGGAAAAAAAGTGCTTGAGTCACAAATTATGCTTGTTAGCTGCAGTACAAATACCGTACCAGGCCTAGATTTTATACCAGTAACAGTTAATATAAGTTTTCTAGGCAAAAAAAAAAAAGTTGATTGCAAATATATACATATTTCCACACATTTTCCCAGTAACTGCATTTCTGAGGAGAGAAGCCTGTTAAAAAATTTGGAATTTAATTGGCTAAGTACTTTTAGGCTATAATTGTCTGACAGGGTTACTTGGAAGCTCTTTGTCCAGTGATGTGTGTTGAGAGTAATACATTTTTCATGTTCTAATTTAACAAAAAAAAAATATTCCCTATGATGACATTAACATTATTTTAGATGAAATGAGTGAAAAAACTTGCTGGAATTATATGAAAAATTGTAATAAGTTATTTTAAGTTATCTATCTGCCATAAAGTGTAGCTAGGTGGCTTTGACTGAGTACTTTCCTATCTAAGAGTCAATTTATTTCACTCTAGGAATACATCACTACTTTTTATTACAGAGTTCTAAATTCTCACAAATTCTGTACTTTGACCTTTTAAAAAAAATTTACTGCAGTTTTAAGAGGAAGTTTTCCTTTTTATTTCCAGGTGAAAGCACTTTCTCTTGAAATACCTCACACAAAATGAAGTACAAAGGGCTGTACAATAGAAAGGAGAAAAATGCAAAACACAGGGCTTGATGTGCTCTGGAGGAATAAGGAAGGAAGACTGCAGTCAGGAGAAAGCAAAGGGATTAGTTTTGCTTGAAATACGTTTATGTGAATTTTTCATTGCAGTTTTTCTTTCTTTTCAAATATGTTACAGATTCTAATTCTTCCTGGACATCCATCCACCCAGAATATTGGAGTGAGCACGTCTGTGAGTGGCTGCAGTTCTGCTGTGACCAGTACAAACTAGATGCCAAGTGCATTTCCTTTTCCCACTTTAATATCAATGGCTGGCAGTTATGCAACATGACCCAGGAATAGTTGGTGGATGCTGCAGGCCTTTGTGGAGAATACTTCTATTTCATCTTACAGAATAGCAGGATGCATGGTTAGTGTTCCAGAAATCAAACTCAAAACATAAAGCATTGCATTTCTGTGTGAGTTTAACAGAAAATGTGGGATCCACATTCCCAAGCACTGAAAAAAGGTAAAATACAGAGGCCACTTAGATACTACATGAGGAGTACTCAGAAATAGGGCAGGCAGACAACAATCTCACTGCAAGCTTTGGCCCCACAATCACACACAGTCCAGGCTCATCTTTGTGAACCAGTCAAATCTCCAACGGGACACAAGCTCTGCTCTGTCCTTTGGTTTTTCTACTCAAAGTGGTCAACCTGAATGCTCCAAGGGAGGTTTGAATTCTGACAGGATATAGAAAGACACAACACATTGTTATTCCTGTAACTCAAAGTAGTGAAGATCGGTCTACTTCTTAAAGAGTAAAGAAGAAATTTTGTTTGATGGTGGTGTTGTGCATACTGCACTGATAATCCACCACATTACTAGTATGCTTAATGATGCACTTGAATGAAAACACTTTTAATTTACTATTTTCAACCTTCTCTTGGAAGATTTATTGCAGCTTAAATGAGCTAAGATTCAAAAACTAAGCTATTGATAGTTCAGTGTAAGTGAAATAGAAGTGCAATTGCTGCTGCAGATACCATTTCTTGCTGTTCACTCCTGCCAAAGATCAATTAGTGTGCATGCCAAGCTTTGGCAATTCTACCCAGCTCTATTGTGGTGATACGAACAAAAGAGTTTCCATTAAGCAGGGAATTTCAGATGGTCATTTCCCTATGCCCTAGCAATGAGAATCTGAAGAGCATTTTAGCTGCTCAAAGCCCTCGATGGCTCAAGCCTTCTCTGGCTTAGGGGAGTATTTGACCAAACTGGAGTTTTATGACTACTGGAAAAGGATTAAAGGCTTAGGCAAGCAAGTCCTGGAGGATCTCGTGGGAGCTGACACTGCCAGCGGCTCCCAGTGGTGAGCATCTGCTTAGTCACAGTGCGCTGGAATTTATCCATCCCTCACTGGTCCACTACCCACCTTTGAACTGCCCAGTGGGGAGTGGAGGTTGGCAAGGCAGAATGAGCAGGAGAGGGTGACCTGGGTACGCAGTGAGCAGGGAGGGGCAGGTTGAAGCTGAAACAGGAGCATTGACAGACTGGGAAGACCAGAGGCAAAGCAGTAACAAAATACGTGGATAAGCTTTATCAAAATGCAGCAGGGTTGTGCAGTGACTGAGACTGTTGTCAATAGGACAGGTAAGACTGGGAGAGGTGAGCAAGACTAGAGACTGTCACAAGAGCAAAACAACCCTGTGTTTAGGTTGGCACTGCTCTGCTGTGGGACTGTGGTGACTGTCATCACTTTCTTCCACCCAGTCAGTGTTCATACATCATGTCAGAGAGACCATTCTGAAGGCAATTATTAGATGTAGGAGATAAGGATGTTATTAAGGGAATTAAAGAATGCAGAGCTGTGAAGAAAATCTCATTAAGAAAATTAACTTTTTATAGTCAGTAGAAAGATTGGACACTTGGCAGTAAACAAACTACAACAGCTCATGAATATCCACCTCATGAATAAAATAAGGCCTGTGAGGAAAGACAGTGGTCCAGCAAGGCCAGACCTTACTGCAACATAATCAATGGACCAAACTTGCTGCACAAGCAGGCTTAATTCTAGCTTCTCCCAGTTTTGTATGCCACACTCACAACGTGAGTTAAGCTCCTTGAATGCAGATTTGTATATGCAGGCATTTATTAATGTTTTGTGAATGTAATTGCTCCTTTAAAAGGTAATACTGTCCTAATAATGTCGACAAGTTCCAGCTCTGTGAAGATCTGATTTCCAGAAATAGGGATAATTTTTACTTAGGGAAAGGAGGGAGGGAAGACTGCAGGAGTAGTTTTCAAGGGACAAGGAGCTGAATGAGAAAGAACTAATCTAACTGTAAAGACAGAGAGAGAAACTGTGATATAGATGACAGCAAAAATGAAGTGCCAAGGGACCAGAGGGCAAAGAAACAAAACACATGAATCATAAGAACAGAGACATACAGACACAATGCAAAGGGTAAGAAAAATACCCCAAAAGTTTAAAAAAAAACCAAAAAACCCCTAAAATACAGATGTAGTCACATTGGGAAGAATAAATCATTTTTGCAGTAAATGAGATGAAAAATTATTTCGTGTTTTTGCAGCCTGCATTTCCTACATCCATTCTGAGGTATATTCACAAGCCGTGATGCAGGAGACCAGGACTTGGCTTTAGACTTCAGTCCAGAAGTTATTCTTGTGAAGAAAATAACTGAACACTGGATATATTCTTCCTTTTTAGGTATTTCCTTTTTTACTGATGCAGAAGTAACAAAGCCATCAAACAAGGACTGTAAGTAAATTTGTTTGTACATAATAAGCTCCATTTAACAGGAAACACTGTATTCAAACATCAGCAATATGTAGCAGATGAAAAGATTTCTAAAAATAAAAAATGTCCCTTTGCTTCTTCTTTAATGTTCTTTAATGCTGAGGCAGTTTTGACTTTCTAGCAGCACAGCACTAAGCCAAGAAATCATTGAGCTGCACATAATGGAGGGCCACATTTGATCCATGCACACCACGTGCCAAATTCCCCGTGTCTGCACGTGAAGCATTTTGAACAGAACATTGAGAAAAAACATGTGTTTGGTTGTGCTGTAGTACATAGAGTTGCATGATAATCATTCACTTAGAATCGTAGAATTATAGACTGGTTAGGGTTAGATGGGACCTTCAACATCACCCTGTTCCACCCCCCTGCCATGGGCAGGGATGCCATTCACTAGATCAGCTTGCTCAGAGCCCCAGGACTTTGGCATGCATAAGAAAACATCTACTAAATAGCTGTCTTCTTCCTGTTTAAGATTTACAGAATTCTCGTTTGTGGGAATTTGTAAGGGATCTGCTCCTTTCTCCCAAAGAAAACAGTGGCATTCTGAAATGGGAAGACAGGGGACAAGGTATTTTTCATGTTGTTAAATCAGAAGCTCTGGCAAAGATGTGGGGACAAAGGAAGAAAAATGACAGAAAGACATATGAAAAATTGAGCAGAGCTCTCTAGTGAGTTACCAGGCAGCAATGTCCCTCATTTCATTTCACTTCCGCTCCATTTTTCATAACCATCCTGAAAACTTGGGGGGAATGATTGGGTAGGTGGTTATTTTCTTCATGTTTTTTCTGTAGATCACGAGATATACCTGGTCTCCTTAGCTTATAAAATATCCATAGGCTAAGTGTAAAGCAATACAGAGTTGTAACTACTGATGACAACAAAATTAGCACATTTTGTCTCAGTTGAGAATTTTACACTATGCAAAACAATCCCCCAAAAATTACTCTTTTTGCTGTACCAGTAACACTGATGGTTTCTTCTGAACTGTCATGACCACTGTAATTCTTGTATCTTTCAAACAGTGGAAGACATCCTCCAGGGCACACGGAAAAGTTTAAAGCTGTTGTTTTAAAGCCTCAAGAGTAATTTAACAGAAAGAGAGGAGCTCTCTGCCTGTAAAGAACACAGTGACTCGTGTACTGTTCTGCTGTCATAAAGTCCATATGAAAAACTTCTCTAATGTGACTTCTGCTACTACTTTGTCCATTGTTTCTTTTCTGGTTTTCCCCAGCAGTTACCATTATAAAACTGGCATTTTGGAGCAAGTGGACAGAAGGCTGCTGGTGTACAAGTTTGGAAAGCATGCCCATGGATGGCAGGAGAACAAGATGAGAACTGTCTCGTGCTTCCTTCTCAGCACGGAACATGCTGCAGCCTGAATTACACAGCTGGAATGGATACTCGAGGGAGAGTTTTTCTGCTCCCTCCCTCCCCTCTGCCAGTCTGGCTGAACTCATTACAGTCTGCTTCAAGACACAGACTAAAGCAACAAAACCAGCACTTGAATTTTGGAGTTGTCTTCTCCTTTGTGATTTCTGCCCAGCATCATCTCCTCATACCTCTTTACTGCTCCTCAGCAGATTAGGATTAATGTTGATATTTAAAAACTACCTGCCTCTCTCTGTCTTAGCCAGTATTTCCACTGGGAAGCATTAAATTCTGCCTCATTTCACTGCCTTTTAAAAGAAATTGTTTAGGTACATTTCCCAGTTAGATTCCTGTACTTTGGAGTAACACAGAAAACTTACTTTCATTTCATAAGAAAAAGCTTTTCTGATCCATTGTACCCTGAACCACTGCATTTCTCAGATATGCTAGAATTCAGTATGTCATCCAAAATGAACAATTCAATCCTCTCTGTTTGTCTGGATTGAATATATCCAGTCAACCAAGTTAACAAATAAAAAAGACTCTATTCTGAATTATTTAGCAAGCAGCTACCTTCCTTGCCTATTAATCTCATCTATGCAAATTTATTAATCCATATATACGTGGTATGTTTAGGTTTTTGAGGAAAAAAAAGCGTTCACTGCAATTATTTATCACTCTTCTTTGTGCTGAGTTGCAATTGCTCACATGATATCAATTCTGTTACACAGCAGAATGAGTGTAATGTTTATTACAAAGAATTTTCAGGGAAAATACTCCACTGAAATTCAAGTTCACTTTCTACAACTTCTCATGCATGTAAGTTTGAATTTTCTTCTACTAATCCTTTTGAAGGTGGATTCAAGTAACCTTTGCATTTGGAAGAGGCAGTTCTGGAAAGGGTATAAGCATTTGCTGAAGTAGATTAATTTTGAAATGCAAATTATTATTTGTGGCAAAGTTTCTCTAGAACTTTTGCCCACATCTATGCAACCATAGTTTTAATTCTTCAAAGCAGTCTATGACATACGGTTTTTCATATGCCAGTAACAATTAATGTGCAGTAAGTGCTCTCAGCTGCTCCCTACCTAAACTTCACAGTAAGTAAATTGGTTAGAATGAAAGATGATATACGAAAATTCAGCTGTGTTTTTTGAAGGCTTCACAGCCGTTTGGTAGTTTTTATGGACACTGGGTTTTACAGACCACAAATTAAAGCAACAACTGTAAATCCATCAACAATTTTAGGCTAACCACAAGTGGCTTTCAGGGCTCTGATCTTGCTTTCCAGTGGACTTCTTTGCAGCATGTTATTCCACACAACCTCAGTTCATCGTTGAGTTCCTTTGTTCTTTAGCCCTAAAAGTCTTGTTCTTGAAAATCAGAAGACTGTGGCCATGCCTACAATAAGAATTGTGTTTTACAGAAAGCATTTGGTTTGAGAACTGGAATTATCAAATTAACTGCTGCTGCAATAACCTTTTAGGTTGGTACCATATTACACAGGTTTAGTGGGCAATGGCCAGGGTGGCTCTTACTGACTGTACACCTGCATCGTGTCCTGGCTTCATCTCTACCCACCAAATGTTACAAAACTCATATTAGAGAAGTAAGGGGGATGTGGGGGGCAAGAAGTAGAGAAAATGGGGGGGGGGGGAGGGGGGGACAGGGGGGAATGACACCACAATGTGTTCATCTCTTACCTTTTGTGTCCCTTTCTGTGTGGATTTGGGAACCAAGTGCCATCCTGTGTACCCCATGGTCCTCTGAGTGCCCTTCTTCACAGCCCGGGGACCCCCATGTACACTTTTGTTCACTTTTCATCGCTCAGATCGCTTTCTGTGCAGACCTAGAGCCAGCAACAGCTCTCTGTCCTGGAACCTTTTTTTGTGGGGAGCAGTTGCTGGACATTTTCCATTTTGGAGCGATGTTTGGTTTGATTTGGTGCCAGGGTACATTTAATTTGATAGGCAAGTGCATCGCCCCATCTAGTGGTGCTGTGGAACAGGGACAGCAGGAATGTAAAGGCCGGCAAGATCTGTCTGTCCTGAAAAATTTTGTGTGGTAGCAGTGCCTGAGTGTTATCAATCTTGGAGCTGGGCTCTGCCAAGAGTAAATAATGTGATAGTACATTTGGGTGCAAAGGAAAGCACAGAGCCCCAGTGTTGGTCATGCAGTTTATAGGCTGCAAGGGGAAGGTGAAAGCAAAGTAACAGCTTTCTGTCCAGGCAAATTTTGTGTAGGAGCAGTCACTGGCAGTTTTCAAGTTTGGAGCTACGCTTGTGGTGATTTAGAAAGTGTCATTGTACATTTAGTTGGCTGGGAAAGTCCACTATTTCTGAAGTTATTTTCTGAAGTGTCCCACCGACACTGGGCCTATGTGCCTTCCTTCCCACCCTCATATTCTCATTCTGGAGCCCAGCTCTGAAGTTTTAAGTGTTCAGTGGCTGTTCCCACAGTAAAGGTGACACGACAGAAAGCTGTTGCTGTCCTTCCATTTCCACTTGTAATACCCCCAACAGTGCTTCCCCCCACACTCTGCATGCCCCCGCCCTGCCCAGAGTGAACACTTGACCCAGATACCTGGGGCTCTGCTATGGGAAACTGGGTGTCGATCCACTAAGGAAACCCTGTCTGACTGTGAGTGTGGGGTTTGCAAGGAGCCAAGAGGGGCACCTGTGGGGTCACTTGAGCTTCCTGCTGTGTAGGGGCTTCAGTCCCAGCAGTTAAAGCATCTGGAGGTGGGAACCTGACTGCCAGAGTGGATCCTGGGTGTTCAGATGGGAAAGTTTCCTAACAGTAGATTTAGGTGGGAAGGACATCACATAACAACAGTGTTTGTGGTACAATTTATGGGCTGCAGGGCAAAGTGAAGTGCAGCAACAGCCTTCTGTCCTTCAGCCTTTTGTGTGGAGCAGTTGCTGGATGTTTTCTCTTTTGGAGATGGTCTGTCTCCAGAGTGATCATGTGTGATGATTTAGCTGGCAAGGGAAGTGCATGGCCCCCCAGTGTTGGTGGTGCAGTTGACAGTCCGCAAGGAGAAGGTGCCAGCAACATCTTTCTGTCCTGGAAACTTTTGTATGCCAGCAGTCCCTGGACGTTTTCAATTTTTGAGCTGGAGTCTGCTGAGAGTTAATGACGTGATGGTATATTTAGGTGGGAAGGAAAGCACCTATCCCCAGAGTTGCTAGTGCAGCTTACAGACTGCATGAAGAAAGTAGGTGAGCATCAGCTTTCTGTCCTGGCATTTTTCGTGTGGGAGCAGTTGCTGGATTTCTTCAGTTTTGAGCTGGGCTTTTCCTGGAGTGGAAGTATGAGATGGCACATTTTTGGGGAAGGAGAGTGCATAGCCTCAGAGTTGGTGGTACATTTTAGAGGGTGCAATGGAAAAGTGCAGATGAGCAAGAGCTGGCTCTTTACCTTCCCCTGACGCCGTTCAACAGCACCACTAGATGGTGGTATGCATCTGCCTAACAATCTAAATGTTCCCTGACGCTTTTTCACCGAGCACAAGTGCAGCTCCAAAATCGATGTCAGGCAAATGTTCCCACACAAAAGGAGCCAGGACAGAAAGATATCGGTGGCCTTCAGTTTCCCATTGCAGCCTATAAGCTGCATCACCAGCATTGGAGCTAAACATTTTCTTTTCCACCAGCAGCTCTTCCTTCCAGGTCTGGAAATGAACAGCGTCTCCTGGTTGAAAGCTGAGGACGGCCACATCCAAAGGAAGGGAGAGTCTGCTGGTTGAAACACCTATGCAAAGAGGACAAAACCCAGAAGAGAGAGATATAATAGGTAATTTCTCGACATATCATCATCTTTCACATACATTTGATCATCTTTCGTCACCACAGTATTAATTGGACACAGTCTGCCTTACAGATTTTCAAAGGGGTTTATTCCTTCTCTAGCACATGCAGTAATACGGATTCTCAGTAAAGCAACAAGTAAAACATCTACCCAAAATCTGAAAATTTGTCTTGATATTCTGAGTCAACCTTTCTACTTTTTCATTAGATTGTTTTCTCCAAGGGGTGTGCAAATCCCACTTAGACTGAAGGAAACTAGACAATCCCTGAACCACCTCTTCAATGAAATGTGGTCCATTGTCTGAAGATAAACCCTCTGGAATTCCAAATCTAAGAATTATTTATTTTAATAAAAATTTTAACAACCTCCCTGGCTCAGCTGATGCAGCAATGGAAAGCTTCTGGACATCCTGAGAAAGTATCAGCTAGAATTAGCAGATCCTTATAACATCCACACTTAGACAGAGAAATCTATTTGCCAGTATTGCCCTGGAGCTATTCCCCTATTTTACCCCTCCTACAGGGGTTTTAGGATTATTTGCATGGCAGATTGGTTTTGTAGTGGTTGTGAGAATTTGTTGATTCAAAGTGTGAGATCCAAAGTTCACAGTCAGCCAACCATAATAACCACAAACCCACACTTAAAACACTTCTAAAGAGTAAATCTGTTTCCGTCATCTCACTAACTGGGGTATCCCCAAAGCAACACCCAGGCAGAGGCACACACAGAACTTGTCCATGCTAGAGCATCACTGACCTGCTGTTCACTCTGCCTTATCAAGGGTTATTCCCAGCTGCACAGTCACTTGAGCTGTTGACAATATTCCTTGCCAGTCTTCCGCCTTTAACCTATTCCTCCCAACACAGAGTTATCCACCAAACTGCAGCAATTTTTTTCTTTTTTGAATGTCTCAGTATTTCTGCCAATCAACTGTCTTTCATTCACATCTTAGCATGGAATTATGTTGTTATTGTTACCTAACCATTGTTACAGTTCTGTTGCAAATACATTTCCAAACTGAGTAGAGCTATTTCTGGATCTCTGTGGTTGTACTGTCTAACATAGCTGCATCTTTATTCTCATTCTTGGATTTCTGCTCATCCACCAGAATGCAAAAGAAAGCATCTTCTAAATCCAAAACAGTCAAATAAGTACTTGCCCATTATTTATTTTGTTTGTATTTGGATTATTGCTCTTAAGTCCTGTACCAGCCTATGGTCTTCAGTACAAGCCTTCTTTACTGTTAATATAGAAGTATTAAATTCAGGTTGACACTCTCTAAGCAGCATTCAGTACCACATCCAGGATGTCACTCTCAGGTTCCTCCAAGGTCTGGCACATTCGTTAATAAGATTGAGCCTTTCATGCCTTTTCTTGTGGGATCTGCAACCATGCAGAGTTTCCCAGTTATTTGAGCATTTAACTTGCATAATAAATCACGTCCTCTTTATCTGTTCCTGCCTCAATGTTATATAGGGTGGAAAGGAGGGAATTAACATTTGCACATGTTCTGGCTCATCCCCTCTGCAACATACCACAACCTACCTTGCTTTTTTTACTCCTTCTCCTCAATACATGGCATCAGCATAACTCCTCCCAATTCACACCAGTGCCCTGCTTCTCCCCTGACATCTACTCAGCCACTGATGCCATCATCAAAAGCTGCAGAACCCTGTTTCCTGCTCCCACACAATTACAACAGAGCCACCAGTGACATTGCAAACACCTGCCAAACCCAGGATTTCCATTCATGCACAAGCAGCTATTATGCTCAGCAAGGACATCACAGGCAGCTGTACGAGGCATGGAAAGCACATACAGCCCCAGTGTCTGAAGCGCAGTTTATAGGCTCTACAGAGAAAGGAAGGCTAGCAGTAGCTTTCTCTCCTGGCACTTGTTGGGGGTTTTTTTGGTAGCAGATGCTGGATGTTTTCAGGTTTTGTGCTGGAATCTGCTGAAAGTAAATAATGCCATGGTATATTGAGGTGGAAAAGAAAGCACACAGCATTGGGTGTGTCATTTGTAGGCTGCAATGCAAAATTGAAGGCCTCCAACTGCTTTCTTTCCAGATACCTCTTGTGTGTGAACAGTCACCAGACATACTCAATTTTGGAGCTGCAGTTGTAGGTTAAATAGTGCTGTGGTACATTTAGTTTGTTAGGCAGCTGCTTATCCCCATCTAGTGGCATTGTGGGTGGGCAGCAGGGGCAAGGTAGAAGCCAGCAGCAGCTTTCTGTCCTGGCGCTTTTTGTATGGGAGCAATGCTTGAAATTTTTTAACTTTGGAGATGGACTCTGTGGAGTGTAAAATAATGTGATGGTTTATTTCCTTTGGGAGGAAAGTGCTTAGCCACAGCGGTAGTGGTGTAGCTAATAGGCTGCAGTGGTAAAGAGAAGGTGAACAACACTCAGCATTTCCTAGGACAAGGTTGCTGAATAGAAAGCACCGGGAGATAGGGCTGCTTGGGAAGACACACCAGACATGCAACAAGTAAATTACAACAGCTTGGGACTGGCTCTAGTGGTTTGTGGCACACGTCAATCTTGCTCTTCCCTCTCGTAAAGCTTGCCAGGCTTTGTTTGTAACCTGTGGGATTTTTCTGTGTTATAGTTGACTTCATTCAGTTAAAGTGAATTAAATGTTCCTGGCAACACTCAGGTACTTCCAGGAAGTAGATAACTAACTAGTTCCTGTAGTTCATAAACACACCTCAGTTTAATAAGTCATCAGTTTTAGGAAATTCTTGCACAATTTTTTGCCTTTTGAGCTGAGCTGTGTGTCCCACAGCAACTTTTTCTGTACTTCACACTGTTTTGCTTCTTATCCCTGTATATTGGTGAAAATTACTTCTGAAAATTAACTGGTGGTGGCATCTAGCAGAGAGAGGGATTTCAAATACCAGACATGTACCAAAAATAGACATTCTTTGACTTTCTGTCTTATTTGTCACTGCTTTTGGTGGTCTTGTAAGTTAAAGGCCAAGTTCCACTCTAACGTTGCAGAGCAATCTAGACATAAAAGCCTAAAAGGAGGCTTTAGTGTAAAAATCCCTGCTGAAAGTAGTTGTTTGAGCGTGGATGTCACTCGGAAGGCCTGAAAATCTTAAACGTGAGAAGTTCAAATACCGTGTTTTGTGTTAATGCTGCTCTTGTTTTCACACTTCACCCAGCATGTTAAGGACTTGTTCATCTCCGAGCACATGAACACTGACACAAAATGTACATGTAAATTATTTGAATGTTTTGCTGGATTGGAGCCAGAGACTCAACATCTCACAGTACGAGCTTCTTTTGGGAAGATGGAGGATCTGCAACTGATTTCGGTTCTGTCCTTGGTAAGAACCCATCCCTACGAATGGAAAGGGCCTGCCCCAAGAGTCAGACAGGACTATGCTTATTTAAATGTCACCAGGATGCAGGTGCAGCAAGTGCAATTAACAATTTTGCTGAAATGCTGCGATCCTTTAGGCTGTGTGTGCACTATGATCTGTAGCCTAGAAGAGCATGGATGTGCTTGAAAGTGCTACTTGGCATAGTCAAGACAATCAGCTGTCAGAGCCAGGATCTCGACAGGCTAATTTAGCAATCTTGCAGTGTGGGTGTAAATCTTTCTACAGTAGAGTTTCTTCACCCAGCAAGCCAGTCTTTCGCAGTGTCATGTGGAAAGTTCACCCTAGGCTTCCAAGCCTTGCCACATTGTGTCTCTAGCTAAGAGAAATAAGTATACTGGGCTGGATTTCAAATGAGACTCCCTCAAATTGCAGTTATTTCTTGAGATGCCCTGTCATTTAAATGAAGATAAAATGAGTCACTGCAACCTTCTTGCTTCATTATGATAAAACATTTTGCTTTAAAGTTGATGTTATGAATCACTTCCTTTTCTAATTAAATGTTTCATTATTTCAGCTGCTATATGGACACAACACAGATTATAGTCAGCAGACCAAATCTGTAGCTCCAACACCCACAGCAAAACACTTCACTTACATTGGAAGAAATGGAGTTAACTGCACTGCGGTCATCAGTGGGAGCAGGCAGGTAGCATCTGGCCATCAGTAAACATCACTGGACCAACTTACTTGTGAAAGAATCCATCTCACTTCGTTTTAGGTGTCTAAGAATTAATTTTGAAGTGTAAGATAAGTGATGTAGGCTCCTCTCTTAGCCCTGAAGAGTCATTGCAATGCCTGTGGGGCACGTTCCTGCTGCCTGGAAGAGGATGTGTTGCCACTGCTCACAGAGGGACCTGGGATCAGATTTAGTGGATTAAGTATCAGAGAGCCACCATGAGGTAGGAAAAACTCTGTCATGATGGCAGATTGGAGCAAGTGCCTGGATGGTGACAAATTTTCACAAAACCCGGTTCCTCAGCCTAAAAAATAACACCTTGGCTTTACGTACCCTCCCTTTCTAAAGTGGGAGGTTTCCCACTTTAGCCCCCTGAATAAACTGTGCTTTCTCCTTCCGAGGCAGAAATCATAAACTCCCCATGTACATGAAAACACCAGTGGCCTGATTAACCACTGCAGCCCAGGGTCTGGGACCATGAGGAAAGCCTGTGCCACCCTGGACTGCCCCTGAGAGCTGTGGCACCAGCAATGATGCTTTCTCTAGCAATTTCCCCAGCGAAGCATATTGCTTCATTTTCTTTTTCTTTTAATTTGTGTGAACAACTTGATCAGTTGTTAAACCACTTCCACCATGACTGGTTGGTATTTGGTGAGATTTTGCTGAACAAGATGTGATTGAGCCACACTTGTCCACCTTTCCTGTCAGCAGGCTGAAATGTAAACACCAGCGTAGGTGATAGTGTCCTAGCACCAGTATTTACAGAGAGAGAAATAAATAAGTTGCTAAACCTCAAACCATGTATCTTGTCCAGTTCAAGAGTCCATTTGGGGCAAGGGTGCCAAGTGTTTTTGTGCCTGCGGCCTTCTTTTGAAACGACAAGCTGTTTGAGAAAGACTCCCTCTATTTGTCTTCATCATTTGTTTTTAAAGGATGATTCAAAGGTCTCTACTCTCTCTTGGCTGCTGCAAGAATCTATGTGAGGGAGGAGCAGGAATGGAGAACATGTCTAAATTTTCTCAGTAAAGTCAGGTTTTATATCTGATATTCACCCCACAGGCATAGTGACAGATGCATAGCACACATGCACATGCTGTAATATCCATTACTTAACATGCCTGGTAAGGAGTATGGACAGTGACAGCGTCCTACACATGAGACTCCAGGCAAGGACATCTTTGGTGGGTAATGGCCCTTCGTGCAGTGCTGGAATCCCATGACATTGAATGGTGACGTTTTCACTGGAGGGCTGCAGGTACAATGTGGAGGGTCAGTCGTGAGCTCACAGGGCTAACAGTGTTATCAGTGTAACCACCACGTATTAGAGGAAGATTATGAAGGCTTGCACCCTGTGAAAAAAAAATAGAGATTTTGCAAGCTCATCTCTGTATTATTATTATTATTATTGTTATTGTTGTTATTATTATTGCTTCTGAAAAGTAGTGATGCATACAGCCAGAAGCCCCTCCATAGAAAGCTAGTGATGAAAGGGGGTGAGGGATGTTAACTAATATCTCCAAACAGTCCAATCATATTTGCATCAATATTCATGCTGTTTGTACACTATCACAAGAAGTCCAGCAAAGCTGCACACTTCTATCTCTGGAGGTCATGTCCAACTTAAATCCCATGAGAGGGGTGAGAACTGCAGATATCTGTGAGAAGCCTGCATTGTGTGGGACTTTTTACCGAGATAAAAATGAACAAACAAGCAAACCCCTTCAGCTTTCACAGGGGCTTTGTAGAAGTACACTCTGAAAAAGTATGAGAGCAGAGTAACTCTGAGTTTAGCTAATTTCTCAAGAGCAGTAATCCAAAACTATTTAAACACATCTTAAGCTGGGAATTAGGAAGAATATTGACCTCCGTGCAGGTAATCCTATACTACTGAGAAAATGACGAAAGAACAAAAGATCAGTCACAAGAATTATAGGATGAAAAAATGAATCCACCATTTCCTTCTTGTCTCCAAACAGATGAGCTAAAATACCTCCTTAAATATAGAAGAGTCCAGGAAAAGGTAAAGGCCAGACAATGTAAGATCAATGGGTCATCTAGTCAAGTCCGGCTTGAAAGCAGCTGTTCTAAAGGCAAGAAGAAAACGTTTCACAATGAGAAAAATGTGCAGTCTGTGTTTGGTGAGTGCCTCTTCTTGGTAGTTACGTTGCATTAAACCCTGAAGCGTACACTTTCCAAGGCCTTTCTTTATTATTTCTTTTAGCAACAGCCACATGAAGGCAGTATGACCCATTTTCTACTGACCGTGTTGCACAAAGTGCTTGTTCGATAACATATGCAGGTGATATTGCACTCTAAAGACCTAACGTGACACAATACAGTACCTAACCAAGTTTTCAAAGTGAGGATCACTTTGAAATCCTGAATCAAATTCAAGATTCAGGAAGATAAGTACATTTAGGGACATAGTATAATGGCCTTTTAAAAATGCCTTTACTCTAGAGCATGTAACTTTCCCCCATGCATCATTTCCAAAGTAACTTTCATGTAATTATTTCTGAAACCAAAATCTGCCTGCATCAAATTCATTATTCAAATCGTATTTTCCTCCTAGAAGCCATGTAAAATCAGTCACTGGCAGAGTCATTCTCGCTTTGTTACAAATACTAGGCCTGCATAAGAGGCCCTGAGGTCTACTGTTTTCATGAGCTTTGGTAGAAAGCACTTTCCTTGCATTCTGTGATGTTTCACAATATTGATTTTCTCCACTAGTCTTCATTTTAATTCCTTTTAAAAAGTACAGTCTTTGAAGGACAAGTGCAATTGCATTCCCTTCTCTGACCAATTCAGTTTCTTATAGATTGTCTTCTATATAGAATACGACAAACTTCTCAGCCTTTGCTTTCAATAATTCCACATACCCAGGCCTTTTTTTGTCTTAGCCATTTTCCCCTCCATCCTAAACTGCAGATGTTATTCTAATCATCCAGCAGGTCGTCTGTATGATTCCTAAATTCATTAGCTTTCCAGGCACAAATGCAAACTAGGCTTGTTCTCACAGACAAAGAGAGTGTGAAGCTCCAGCAGGGAGAACACAGGGGTTTGCAATAGTCACTCCCTGGCTGACAGTATTTTGAGCAGTAGCCTGGCAGACATGGCTTACCTAGGAAGCTGACCTGCCTACAGGTTAGCAAAAAGCCCAGAGTCGGGTATATTGTAATTGTTTAGGTCCTGAAAAACTTGTTTGTGAAACATGTTGATGATCTGTGCTTCCAGTCACTTTTACTTATCTGTTCTCAGCTCTTTATGTGGTTACAACACGTGCTTTAGATGCATGTGGGAAGAATTTGTGCTTTGTTTCCACAAAACTGAGCAGAATTACACGGACTCGAACTGTTCAGTCACAAATATGAACAAAGTCCACTGGATGCTTAGGTCACTTTGCAGACCAGCCAAACAGCACTAAAGGACTTGTGCACTTGGTTTACTTTCTGCTGCCCATCTTGATATGACCTGAACTTAATTTTGGTAAATAGGTTAGTCAAACATTTTGCTTTCTGTAACAATTTTTTTTACTCGTTGGGATGGTTTGATAAACATAGGGTCATTAAACATGACTAAATACTTCAATTTCTCCAGAAACTGAAAAATATTTTGGTGTACTTCTTAGCTGTTTACCCACAGAGCCAATCTTTCACCTGCACATGTTTAGGTGAAACGTACCACAAAATTCACTACTTCTGCACCCAGTAGAAAACACTTTTTCCAGACTTGCTTTGCTTTCATATATGTAGATACATCCATGTGCTCAGGAAATATTAAATTACAAAAATATAAAGGCAATACATCTTGAGAATTAAGTGAGGAAGGAAGACCAATATGACAAATTGTTTGCTCTGGGAATTGCTCAAGCAGGGATAATAAATACAAGCAACACAACAGACAACTATAAAGCAAAAAAACCCAAGACCCAAAGTAACTCTTGAGCCAATTCTTTGCTTTTAAACAATTTTGCTCTCTAATGAGGCCTTGACGGTAAAACTAGGCATTGACTTTTTTAGTGTTAGTATCAATTTCTGATGCGGGGAAAAAAGGCAAAAAACCCCTCTTGCTTGATGTCAGATATTCCACGGCAGATGTAAGGAAGATTTAGACTTCCAATTCAAACATTTATGACCAGTAATCAAGATCCTGGTTTGGCAGCCACATGTTTCCTCTCTTCCTGGTAAGGACGCAAGAGGTTTACACGTCATCAGGGACATCAAAGGGAACAAAACACAACAGAAGGGGAGGAATGCTTTCTAATGTCCTGTCCCAATTTCTGAAGGACTTTTCCCTCTTCTTACCCACTCAGCACTCTGCTTGGCTGGAGTTGGTGGTATCACAGAAGTTAAAGGAAACACATCACAAAGAAATTATGCTTTATTATGGCTGCAAAGGTAAAAAGATAAGGAAATTCAACAGAAAAGGTACAAAGGTGGATTTGAATCATATGTGTACACTCAGCTTTGACTGAAGATGAGACGTGCATACACTGCAAATCTACAGGGCCTTAAGATCAGTTGGTTATGCATTATACATCTGAAACAAAGTCTAAGGAATTGAGCTCATATTGCAGCTTATTTATGGAAATTACTGGTGTGATTTGAGAGGAACTACAGCACAGAGAGCTTTCACTTTAGGATGAACATTATAATGAAAATGAGTCCTCTTTCAGGTCTAAAGTTAGAATACCTTTACCTTTCCTGAAAGAGTGGTTGGGGAACAGCCTTTAAAAAGAGTAGCACTGTGGATCTTAGTTTGATTGCTGTGACTACGGTGTTCAACACTGGATATTTTTATCTGGCTTAGTCTGGAAATAGCTCTGGCACAGATACTAGATGCCAAGAGAACTTGATGGGGGCATAGGTGGTGTGATTCAAATTTTCTGCATTTTCTAGGAGGTATTCTGAAATGTAGAGCAAAAAAATCAGAAAGCTCTAGGCAGGATGGAAGAGTATGTCCTCACACAGCTGTACTCCGCACTAAGGAAGGCATATCTGAGTGAGAAGGAAATTTGGTAAGGAAAATGCCATAGTGATGTGTGGATGTGCTTCAGTCAGATAGGGATGAATGCTGATGTTTGAAGGGAAACACTGGGCTACAGTGACACAGCAACACTGTGTAACCAGCACTAGTCCTAGTGAGTGTTGCAAGGCTTTGAGGTTTTGTTTCTTCAAAAACTATGAGGAAAGTGGAAGAACCTTTTAGTCCACTCCAAATCTTTTAATCCACTCAGCATGTACTCTTATCCTGTGCATTTCTCATTCTGTCTAAAATGGCAAAGCCAGGTGAAACAAAAGGACTTTTCTCCTCCTTACTCCCCACCTGCACAGATCAGGTTTTGCAAAGCCTTCCCATATCCTCTGCTTAACTTGAACTAAAGGAGGAAGTCAGCTGATACTCTTTGACTGTAAATTAGAGTAGCAAGGAATTGATCTCACTTCCTTCATTTAAAGTTTTGTCTCTAAACAGCAGTTCAACCTACTTCAACCTCTGAAACCAGTCTGAGAACTACTGTGAGGCACATAACTGGTACACCAGAAACCAAGCAACAAGTCACAAATAATTAATATGAGTGTCCTTGCAGACCTAGGTGGGTAACAGACAGCTCTGCTTCCATCCAGAAGACTGCAGCAAAAATAGCACATACAGTGTCTGTGGCCCAATGAGCAAAAACATTCTGCAATACGAACCCTTTCAGTTTTGGCTGGCATTTGAAACTGTTAAGGAAAACTACACTATCCGTTTCAGAGTGACTGTTAGTCTGAGTTACAGATTTTCTATTGACAGTGGATTATTTTAAATATTTTATGAGTGGACATAACAGTGTCTTTCCAAAAGTATCTGCCAGATCCGCCAATCTGAAAACCAAACCTCTAAATAACTTTTGAAATAATCTCTAAGCACACCTCTAGTCTTTGCTAGAAATGATGATGTGTATTTTCAGGCCAGAGAGCTTTCTTTCTCAGTTTTGCAGCATTTAGGGAATGTCACAAACACAACCACCATTAGGTTGCAACATTCACTTTGGCTTTTTCTAATACACAATAACTTTTAGTGTTGTATTTTTGGCTTGTTCCCTTACCTTAGAAAACCTCCAGCTACATACTTTCTTTTCAAAGCTTGGCCAGGCTCCATTTTGCTACTATTGACATAACCTTAGGCACATGCTGTGAGGCTTGTATGTAACACCCACTATACCTGGGATGTCATCCATCTTCTCACATCCAGGATGGCATCAGGAGATCCATATTCCTCACTTAATGTGACTCCAAAGGACAAAGTCAGGAGGCATAAACATGCAAAGCAACAGATAAGAAGTGAAACATCAGAAGGAGAGAAATGCAAACCATGAGATCCAAAAATCTGCATGTGATGCAGACCTGTCACTTGCCGTGGGTGTTCCCACCAAATGGCTTCTTGACCCATTTTTCTGAGTGGAGGATCCCCTATGAACTTGCCCAGAAGGGCTCTCTCTTCTGTGTGCTACAGCAGTGCTTTCCTTCTGGTCTTACAGGTCAATATGTATTAAAACTAACGTGGAGAGACAGCGAATTGCTTGGAACACAGAGTATGCAGATGTCACTTAATTTCTTTTACACTCTTCTGCCAAAGATACTCAGTGACTTTTAGGAAATCTCAATGGGGTCTACTCACGGCTGCTTAATTTAAAATTTAGGCTTTCCCAAGAAGCTTAGGTACCTGCTAAGTTTGCAGACATTTTGGTCAACAGTGTATTAGACCAATACTTGCCCACTTCCCAATGGATATTGATTAGTGCTTGTGTTCACTTGGTTCTCTGGTCATCTCTTTGGAGGTACTGTTACAATAGGTGAGACTATCTCAAGCAATACCAGAGACTGGGGACATAATCGTGGCCATGGAGAATTATTGGAGAGGATTTCATTTCTAAAGCAATAATGTGTTACTTACTGGTTAAATGGCACCTGCAAGTGTTCACTTTCCAGACAGACTGCAAAGTCTAGTTAGTTTGACAGAGCACTGTACACTTGTTTTATTTGGATTTAAACTACAATCAAAAGTTGTGACATGTTTTGAGTGATCATTCTGCCGTTCCTTAAAAATAAAACGCCTGTCGCACTCAAGGAAAATGAATAAACTGAAAGTGTTCTAAAAAGGATCCTGGTTAGGAGAAGAGGGGCATGTTTATTTTCCCAAAACATCTTTCTGTTGTTGCAATCACAGATGCACACCATATGTTCTGTGCTAGATCTGACTGTCACAGGGTAGTCTGATATCCCTGTTGACGACACAGTCGAGTGAGGTTAGTTCTGGTTAAAAAAAGCAGTGCAAGACATGCCAAGACACTCTGATCTGCTTAAATATCTGTTGAATTGTTACTGCATCTTCAAGAGAAAGTATTTAAGAATGGAAAAAGAAGAAGCCAGCTCAAAGTCTGAGATATTACTGTGCTGGCAAAGCATGGTGTTACTCAGTATAACAACAGTGGATGAGATGGTCAATTCATACCATTGAGGGCTTGGGAGACAGGATTGGTCTGGAACATGTAAGAAAAGGAGGATGTGGCAAGGCATGGGCAGTATTTGTGGTATATGAAATCACTCAATGATTTTCACTGGTCAGTAATGTGCACTACACAGTTTTGCAACATTTTGACACTGACAAAACATCTTGTCCCTTTTGGATACTGGATTTTATAAGGACTTTCATAGAAGCATCGTATATATGAGTTGGAAGGGACTCAACACTATCATTGAGTCTAACTCCTGGTCCAGTGCAGGCCATCCCAAGAGTCACACCTTGTGCCT